>JBBDGP010001275.1:1200000-1610327 GCA_037952835.1 Lithobates septentrionalis
TTCTACATGGGAAAAAAAAAGGAAAACGGGCCTCAATTAGATCCATTTCTGCTTGGATAGTACAGACCATTCAAAAGGCTTATAAAGCGAAGGGCTTGGCTCCTCCAGAGGCAGTGACTGCACACTCAACTCGGAGCATCTCAACCTCTTGGGCGGCTTCTCGTCATGTCGCACCTGAAGTTACATGTAGAGCGGCTTCTTGGTCATCTATTAATACTTTTGTTTCCCACTATTGTGTTGAACCAGCCGCCTTGTCATCCGTTAATTTTGGTTTGAAAGTGCTGTCAGTTGACAGTGTTAAATA
The DNA here is from genome assembly GCA_037952835.1 of Lithobates septentrionalis. Taxonomy (NCBI): domain Eukaryota; kingdom Metazoa; phylum Chordata; class Amphibia; order Anura; family Ranidae; genus Lithobates; species Lithobates septentrionalis. The sequence goes on from JBBDGP010001275.1 coordinate 1,200,305, forward strand.
AATTTATTTTCTTTGCTCAGCATTGTGCCCACCCGGGTGTTGTTTGGAAAGTTATTTCCCACACGTATGCTGCCATGGAGCCTGTCAAGAAAATTTATATGAAATACTTATCATAATTTTCCTTTCCTGATAGGCTCCATGCCAGCAGGAGTCCCTCCCAATGCTTGGAGTAGGCTAGTTACGAAACACGGCTAGGAGCTCACAGCTGAAATTTATAGGGAGGGGTCCTATTGGGTAGTTATGGAGGCGGGGTCAACCCACACATATGCTGCCATGGAGCCTATCAGGAAAAGAAAATTACGGTATTTGATATAAATTTTCCGTTATTTGAAAGAATTTGAACTTCACATTATTTCTTCACACTCCGTCAAAACTTTTGCACAGTATTGTACACAGCAAAATGTTAAATTCAGATATTTCTTTTATAATACTGAACACTTCACATATTTGAAATAAACCTTATTAGTAATACAAATCTGTAAATGAATCCTCCATAATAACAAAACTAAATTTGTTCGAAATAACGAAATTCGAATTTGAATGCCAATTCAATATTTTTCAATTCAGCTGGATTGAATTCAATTGAAAACAATTGAATTCAATTTGACCAAGTTCGGAAAATTCATATCCAATTCAAATCAAATTTGAATCGAATTTGAAAACGAACAAACAAAATTAAATTAATTTAACTAAATGAAATTAGATAAATAACGAATTGAAAACAAAACACATTTTTTCGTTCTGCACATGTCTAATATCATATGTCACTGGCCTCTCCCTACGCACGTTTCATCTTTGGCAACGGGTGTCCTCCCTGGACAACATTTGGAGGACCATGGATTTAGAGGTGACATCGGTATCCTATGGTGTGGCCCCTGAGTGGATGGCTTTTGCGCTTTTGATCTCTTATCATATGGAGATCAACATCATTTGTAAGAGAACTGGCACAATTGTTTGAATGGTGGCTTGGGACTTTCACATGTGGATCTCTACTATTCTACTATCTCTACTATTTCATATCTAGACTTTTATATATTTATTTTTTTATTTTGCACTAATCAATTAGATGTTTTGTGACAGCCATTTCAGTTTTGATGTGATACACACTTGTTAACTTTCTTTAATGTGAACTATTGTTCATTCGTTTTTCACATATGTTACTTTGGTATTGATTAACAATAAATTATTGGTTTTGCACACTCTTTGGGTTACTTATTTCAAATGTCTTTGTGTCTGGGATACAGCCTGCAGCATTACCACTCTTTCACTAAACGCACAATTTTTTCTGTTTACATATATTCATTTACAATAAAATCATTATTAGCAGACACAAACACAATGTAACTTACAAAATTTCTGCTAAAGCTAAAGGATAAAACTGTAGTAAGTTATTAAATAAAGCTCTGTGTGTGAATGAGGTCATGGGGCTCATTCACATGGGTGCTGTGGCCTGTAGAGTGTGAACCAGATTTTTTTTTTTTATATGGCTGGAGCTGCAAGGAGCCTATGTTACACTATAGGGACACAGCAAATGTACAAACACAGCCGCAGGTCCTATTTTGACAGGAATGTGGATGCTCGTGTACAGACCCACATACACAGACAGTATACATTTGAGGCCACTCACCTGCACACCTGTCAAATTAGGACATCCAACTGTGTTCATACGGCCGCAGTGTCACCATAGAGCAACAGGCTGCTTCAACTGCACAAACAAACCGCTCATTCACACTGTATGAGCCACAGAATCCGTGTGAATTAGCCCTTAACTTTTTTTTTTTTTTTTCGCGTTTTTAACTGTTTTTTATCTTTTTTGTTGTTTTTTTTTTTTTAATTTTTACATATCAGGAGTCTAAATTAGGTCCTGAAGTCTTTCTTCTGAGAAAGAGACTGGGACTGAGGAAACACATTCCCCAGTTAATGTATGTTGTATGCAGCCTGCACAGAATGAATGAACAAGAAGAGCTCTGCAAAGCCTTTCTTTTCATTCATAAACTGAAGCGTAGTAAACACAGTTTACTATGAACACAGTGATTGATTGGTACTGATCAATCACTGTGTTCATTCAGAAAAGGTAGGGGATGGTAAATGACATATTTACTGGCAGGGGAAGAGGATGAAGCACAGACAGAATGATCAATGTAGCGAGGGAGCAATTACAGGAACCGATCCCCTGTATGAATCTCTGTGCATCAGCTGAAAGCAGCCGGAGGGAGAGGAAGAGAAGCTGGCTTTCATCTGCTGCAGGCCGAGCTGTACAGGGGATGGGATCCTATAATTGCCCTCACCCCGCAAAACCTAATGTGACAGGGAGGCTGCACAGAACCCCTAGAGCATGGGCGGTGTCGCTATTATTACCTTTGCAACCCTTAAAGCTCTGCCAGTGCTCTCAAGTATAATGTGACAATGCCAAGTAAAAATCACCACTGACGCCTCTGTCTGCCAAAAATATCCATTGTCTGTCCAGAGTAGGTGTCAAACTCAATTTCATTGTGGGTCGCATCTGCATTATGACTATATACATTTATCGAGTGGTGGGAGGATCTTAATAGGGTGATAAATACCAGTGCAGTATGAGTTCTGGGATGAGCTATGTACAGAACGCATAGTTCAGGGGTGTGCTATGTTCTGAATTCAGTGTAGCGTCTACCCTACTTCCAAGGGTCTGATGGTGACCCCCAGAGCCAGGGAGTTACTAGGCATAGTGGGTGTGGTGTAAGATGGAAAGATTGGGCGCCACTCACTTTTTGTAAAAAAATAAACAAAGAGATTTCATTTCTCTTAACAGGAACGGTGGGAGAGAGGGTTAGGGCACAGGACACCCTTAGGCAAATGCAATAGCAATTAAGGCAAACTTTGTAGACAAAAATAGAACTAGGCAGACAGCAATACAGATAAAGGGCCTTTAAGCTGAATGCAGCAATCTGTATCTTGTAGCAACTGCTGTCTCCTATAGCAACAACTCACAGTATCCTACTGTAGATCTTCCATCTTAACTCACAGTATCCCACTGTAGATCCTCAAGCTCAGCTCGTCTCTCACTAGACTTCTTGGACTCTCAGCTACCTGCTGGATCCCTCGAGCTTCACCCACAGCTAACCGCTGTACTTATCTTCAGCTTTACTTACAGCCACCCGCCGTATTCCTTCAAGCTTTACTTACAGCTACCCACTGTCTTCCTGGATGAGTCTCCACTGAATCTTTCCCACTTACTTCACCGTCTCCGGTTAGTGAAGTGTCTGCTCTGGTACTCCTTTAGAACTTCATTCCTTCCAAAACTCGCCTCTGGTAACAGGAGTGGTCGTCCCTTTGTGGCAACTGCTTCTCCTTAACCTCCGACAACGATCAGGCTCCCCTCGGGCTGAGCCTCTAAGACATGCGGTTCCACCCCAGGCTTCAGGCTTAACCTTTGCTGCTCCTCCTTTGCGGAACCCTGAACTACTGGATAGGCCTTACGTAAACCTAGCAGCCAGTATGACTCCTGTATGCCTCACGATTCAGGCCTAGCAACCAGGAGTTACTCAGCACACACCCACCCAAGCCGCAGCCCCAGGCACAAAGAACCCTGATCATCTGACTCCTCCTGAATAAATAGCCTATCCCAGCATGCACAGAGACCAAAGAAACTCCTGCTGATTGGCTGAGACATTACCTGAATTCACTGTAATCCATAATCCTAGTGCCAAAGGCAATAGTGCCACCTATTGACAGAAGAGAGAGACTACCAATTAAACTCAGACTTAGGACAGAAATCAGTGGATCAAACTATCAATCAGCCAGGCTGGATACCACATAGCACAACTATATTTATTAGCAGCCCTGTTTAGGACCAGGGTGCTACATCAGTTTCAGGGATGCCCTATGCACAGAGTGCAGAGTTCAGGGATGTGCTATGTACAGAATGCATAGTTCAGGGGTGCGCTATGTTCAGAGTTCAGGTTCAGGGGTGCCCTGTGCACAGAGTGCAGAGTTCAGGGGTGCACTACATACAGAGTGCAGAGTTCAGGGTCGTGCTGTAGAGTTCAAGGTTGTGTTGTGCACAGAAAGCAGAGTTTAGGGGTGCATTGTGTACAGAATACAGTGTTGAGGAGTGCGCTACATACAGAGTGCAGGTTTTAGGGGTGTGCTATGCACAGTGTGCAGGGTCCAACTTTCCTTCAAGGGCTGTCAACATCTTACTTCTACCCCTCCTCGGCTCTGACCTCTGCACCACTCTCCCCCATCCCCTACCTCTGCACACATCTCCCTCCACAGCCCTCATTTCTCCATGCCCCCCCCCCCCACAAAAGATTCCTCGCATTTACAGCCCGGCTATACTAACTCCTGGTAGTGTAGGTGGCACTGCTTTTCTCTCTTACTTGCAGGCAGATTATTGGTTGGCATCTGTGCACCCAGGCGCAGATGAGGATAACAATGCAGCTTACTGCATTGCATCTGCATCTCCTTTGCCCCCACTGTGAGTGCAGAGCAGGCAGGGATCTGTGAGAGCTGCCAGGAGGAAAGCTGTCCCTGTAAACACAGAAGGCTTTTGTGTTTACAAGTGACAGTGGTGAGCAGGGAGCAAAGGGTGAGAGCCGGAGTTTGCAGGACAGAGTTCCACCATGTTCTGGCTGGAAAAAAAGCCCTGGGGAGGGCGTGGCTAACCGCCGAGCTGTATGGAAGCCTGAATCCACAGCACCTGCACTGAACAGGGGAACGATCCCCAGAATCACTAACCCAAACAGCAAAATTGCACCATACAGACCTCCACACACTGGGGAACCAGAACGGGACCTCCCGCAAACAAAAGGAATACAGACAGCCGAGAAAACTGACATATTTCTTCACTCTGCCTCCCAGAGGACATATCAAAGATGGCACCGCGAGGAGAACGGGCTTACACTGACCTGCCTGATGCAGACGACTCCACCATCCTGCCACAGGAAAACACCTCAGACCCCTCTTCATCATCTGGGCCGTCTTCCACCTCAAACAGTCCGGCAAAATGGCGGATGCGCCTGGATACAGGTGCCCAGGCCTCAGAGGTAAGGCCTGCATTAGATAATCTCCTCACACAGACGCCTGCATCATCCCCTATAGTGGCCTTCCCCACTACTAACCAGCCGGTTATAGAAACTATGCTGAAAGAAATGCTGATCTCTCTGCATAGCTCACTGCACAATGACATTTCATCTATGTTCTCAGCATTTAGATCTGAGATGGTGTATATGGGGAACAAAGTGGGCCACATTGAAGAATAGATGTGCACCATGACTGAAACAGTGAATGATCTAGTGGATGCGCACGATCACACTAAAGAAGAACAACAGTGGGTACGGGCCAAAATGGCGGACCTCGAGGCTTGATCGAGACGCAATAACGTGAAAATACGTGGTATACCCAAAACGATCTTACCAGCTGATCTGAATTCATATGCTAGAAAACTGATCTCATTGCTCCTGCCAGACCTCCCTCCTGTGGAGACTATCATTGACCGCATTCACCTCTTACCGAAGCCTCCTCATCTTCCCGCAGGGGTCCCCCGTGACACTCTTATGAGGATCCACTTCTTTCATACCAAGGATATGCTCCTAGCCAAAGCGAGACGTCTCGACCAACTACTGCCACCATACACGAAGCTGCATCTTTTTGCTGACATTTCCCAATACACCCGCCAACAGCGGTGCCAACTTCAAACCATTACCAAACCCCTGAATAACCACAAGATCCCATACCAATGGGGATTCCCGACCAAACTTCCCGACCAAACTCATGAAGAAAATCAACCGTTTCAAACAGGGACACCTTTTTATATGTGGAGACTTTAATGTAGTCCTGGACAACTCCATCGACACTTCGTCCCGATCTAGTAGGACCACGTCACCTATGGGCTCCTTTATACGGACAAATGACCTATATGACGTGTGGAGATGCCACCACACCACCGAAAGAGACTATTCTTATTTCTCCCCTCGCCACAACTCCTACACCCGTATTGACTATTTTTTTGGTAGACAAATGGACCCTGCCCAAAGTATCCGCATCAGAGATCTCCACCATTACATGGTCCGACCACGCTCCAGTTACTATGACTTTAAATGATTTGCCATCTACTTCTAGTAAGCGGATTTGGCGAGCCAACGCCGCAATCATCCACTCCCCAACCTACTCAGTGTACATCAAGGATCGCTTAGAAGAATATTTTGCCCTTAATGCAGGATCTGTTAGTGATAACTCTGTTCTCCGGAATGCCCATTCATAAGGGGGATCTTTGTACAATTGGGAGCTAGAGAGAGGAGGAGGAGATCACAGCGTCTAGACACCCTCACGTCCGAGATCAAAATGCTAGAAAGCCAAAACCAATCTAACCCTGACCCCATAACCAAAAATAAATTAGGTCTCCTCAGGCAAGAATTGAGAACCCATCTGCTAGATTCTTTCGAAAAAGCCCATACTCACTTTAGAGCCAAGCACTACTCCACTGACTTTTTCCTTGTATGATTTGTTTTTTAAATAAATACTTTTGCTGGAACATACTGCACCATGAAGCCCTCTTGTATTCCTCCTTTCATGAGAATACCCAGATCCTGGCTTTTATGAGAGTGTCCTGGAGAGTGAAGTTTTTTCCTTGCTGATTCCTGGATAAACGGGTGGATTCCTCTCTGCTTTCAATCACTGTGAGTTCACCTGCCAGCAGGCTCATGCACAAGCGCTTCTGATCTCTATCATTTGAGATCCAACAGATCTGGTAAGCAGTTTGTATTTGCATTTTATGCTCCGTATTTCAGATGATTCTAATGAATATGTGTCCTGCTTTCTGAGATTAAGTGAAGGACTTTTACATCTCCTAAATTTTGAAGAATCATTTTGGGATTTTCTGTTTTTGATGAATTCACTTTTGGTTTCATTCATTTTTCTTATATCACATGGACTGTTTGTTTTTGATACACCATTCAATTTTTCACATTATTATGTTTTAGAGAATCTGCTCACAGCAATATTTATCGTTATTTGTAGCGGTTTCTTTGTGCATCTTTTTCTTTCTTAATATTGGTTTTAGGTTTTGGTATTTGACCTATAGAGGTGCAGCATTTAATCACGCTTTATTTAGTCATATCACTTGTGCACATATATATTTTTGTATATATTTATTATTATATAGTGGTTAGCGCAAATATCCCCTTCTTTTTTGTACTACTCCACTGGTAACAAGGCAGGGAAAGCCATGGCCACCAGAATTAAAGCTCATTACTCCAAAACTAAAATCACCCACCTTTACCACCCCGCTTCAAAACAAAAACTAATTGATCCCTCAGCCATTGCAGATGCATTTAGCTATTACTATAATACCCTTTACAACTTAAAAGATGATTCCTCTGTTGCACAACCTTCTCCTCAAGACATAGCATCGTTTCTTAAGGAAATTAACCTCCTCAAGCTGAGGACCAACTAAAGACGTTAAATGCCCGGTTCACCTCCCCAGAAATTATGCGTACAATCTCAGCTCTACCCTCCAATAAATCCCCAGGCCCTGATGGACTCACTAGTGAGCACTATAAAAAATTTGGAACAATTCTATCACCCTTCTTATCTAAAGTCTGCAATGACGCTGCCTTGTCCTCCTCTCTCCCTCCGGAAATGTTGTCCGCCCTGATTATTACGTTGCCGAAGCCAGGTAAGGAACCCACGTGTGCGCAAAACTTCCGACCCATCTCTCTTCTTAATCTAGACACTAAGATATATGCCAAACTCATAGCTAATCAATTGATAGACCTGATGCCCCTTCTCATACACAGAGACCTGTCCAGTTTCACAAAAGGGAGACAAACATTTCATGCAACCCGCAGAATTATCAACATCATTCACAATGCTGGGTCGACTCAGACGCATTCTCTGCTTCTTACCCTGGATGCAGAGAAAGCATAGAGTCCATTGGGAATACATGAGAGCAACCCTCATTAAATTTGGATTCCAAGGCCCCATTTTGTCCGCCATAATGGCACTGTATTCTTCCCCCTAAGCACAGGTATACACTTCAGAGATGTTATCTAAACCATTCTCTATCACTAATGGCACCCGCCAAGGCTGTCCATTGTCACCACTCATTTTCAATCTAGTGATGGAACCCCTAGCAGGACCAACAGCAAAATAGCAGGCTTCAAAATCGGCACCACAGAGCACAAAATTAACTTGTTTGCGGATGATGTGATAATGATGATCACAGACCCCCTTTCTTCCCTGGCTTCGGTACAACTACTATTGCAAAGGTTTAGTAATATATCTTACTATAAGGTGAATGAACATAAATCCTACATTTTGGACATAGGCATAGACGCAATCACTAGTAACCTTCTTAGGAATATATATCCCTATCCCTGGGCAGACACCATAACTGGGTATCACACTTACTAAATGTACAAAAGGTCTCTTTACCCATAACTACACTGACATTAAGCAAATGCTGATCCGAGAAACGTCAAAAATTTCAAAAAAGGAAATTTCTCATGGGCAGGCCACTTGGCGGCCTTTAAAATGATGGTACTGCCCAGGTTATTGTATATCTTCAATACACTTCCTATACTTCTCTCACACTCATATCTCAACTCCCTCCAATACATTCTAAAACAATATGTATGGCAAGGCAAAAAATCTAGATGCAGCCATGCGAAACTTATCAAACACAGATCTGCAGGGGGGATGGGTCACGTTGATATTAGAAACTACTATCTAGCTAGTATACTTTCACAAATGAGGGAATGGTTGACCACAAAACCCACTACACTGGAGCGATATAGAAAACACTATGACGCCGGGAGCAAACCTCTCTAACTGGCTATTTAGCATGACCACCAGGAGTCCGCGTCTAAACCTTTACTCCCCTACCATACAATCCTCCATCAAAACTTGGAGAACAATACACTACACCAAATGGGCAAATCTCCTGACCAAATCCGTACCCGACCCCCTTGGGACATTAAAACTACTGACTCCAGACTTACACATCCCAAACTGGAAAGCAGAACAAGTGACCCACACCTATGAACTCCGCTCCATAGCTGCTAATAAATCATGTTTACATATTCAAAATGAATTCAAAGCTCCTACCAAAGATGACTTTACTTACTATAGAATACAACAATTCCTGGCGGCAAACCCTTCCATAGAAGGATCTTTACCCATAAATCTATGGAACTATTTTTTCTCTGACAAACACAAATCTAAAGGGACCTCCGTCATATATTCAATTTTGCAAGAAAAAGACACATTCCAAAAAACCAAACCCCTCACCGAATGGGAAACTGATGTACAAAACCAATTCTCTGACCAGCATTGGCAAATAGCAATCAAATCTATATACAAATATACGTCCTGCACCTTCTTATGGGAACTTAGACAAAAGATACTGATGAGATGGTATATGACACCACACAAGGTGGCCAAATTCCATACACACACCTCACATGAATGCTGGAGGGAATGCAACTTACCGGGTACACTCATACACATTTATTGGTCATGCCCACATGTACGACAACTCTGGGCTGACGTGGAGATAGTGTTACGAGAAGTGCTGCATCTCCCCGTCTCACTAACTCGTCAACTAGCTATCCTCAATTGGACCATTGACGACATACCACCAAATCTCCAACTTGTGACCACACACATTCTCTTGGCAACAAAACATTTGATCGCCAGAAAATGGAAGACAAAAGATGTCCCCAGACTCGCAGAAGTAGTTACCTTAGTACAAACTCACTATACTTATGAGACTATCCTCGCTCGAGGGAAACATACACACACTAACTTAATGAACCTCTGGAATCCATTGAACCTCTGGTACACAAAAAGATACAACCATTGATAGTACCATATTGATCTACAGCCTCCTACTGATGCTCTCTGCCCCCTTCCTCTCCCTCTCCTCCTTTACTCCACCCCCTCCCACCCTCCCTACCCTTACCCCCTCTTCTCCCTTCTTTATTATTTCATATGCATTTTGTTATGGATATATTTTACTGCTCGTATTAATTTTTCCACTGTTTATTCTACCTTAAACTGCAATTCACGCACCCTATTCAGTGCATACCTTTTACAGATCCAATTTCAGTAATATGTCATTTATATACTGTTTATTGCATTTCGTTCATGTACTTGCACAACTGTACATTTGAAAAATTCAATAAAAATATTTTGAAAAAAAAAGCCCTAGGTGCAAGGGCCACATGAAATGGCCTGGCGGGCCAGATTCAGCCCATGGGCCTTGTGTTTGACCCATGTGGTCTAGAGTATTGGATCTCAAAAAGTGAAGATTTGCAATGTTATACATCTTGAAGCGGTATTAAACCCAAAAACAAAAAATGTAATATATTGCAGTTTACCAATACTTAAAGTGTATGTCATCCTAAATATTTTTTTTCTATGTATGTGTTCACATATGTGTATTTTATAAATCATAGTCTTTGTCATTTTCATGTACTTCTTCCATCTATAGTACTTGGTTGATTCTATCAGTTACCTTTCTTCCTTTTTCTACACTGACCACACAATGCACAGAAGCTGATCTGTATTAGTGTGGTCAGTTTTCATCATTTGGCTGGACACACTGCATTCCTGTATATTGAATAGTTTGTTTAGGCACCACGCCCCCTTCCCAGTCACAGCCTGCCTCTGGAACATGCCTTCTGCTCAAACACAGCCTGTCTTTTGAACATGCCCCCTGCTCAAGCACAGCCTGCATCTTCCCTCAGGTTGAAAAGACCATGGAATACATGGATAAGGTAAAAAAGGGAAGAAAGATCATGGTACCTGTATAGTTATAACGGTATTAAAAAAGTGTTTATAACAGTGTATGTTCACAACCAAATGTGGTGGCTGCATTTCTTTTGTTTCCTTTATTTTCACAAGCTGATCCACATAGTAAGTTTATTATCACAGAGTGTCTCCATTGCTCCTACAACAAGTGGAATCACCCTAAGACAGGAAGTGTGTTAGTGGCTGTATCACCAGGTACATAAATGAAAAAAAGCCTAAATAAAAAGGCACTTGATGGTTCATGTCTTGGCCTCATATAAAGTCCCAAACCCCCCTTTTTTCCTTAATTAAACCAAGGAAGTCACCACATTTAGGCATTTGTAATCTCACTCCAAATCACCTGAGACTGGCAGTCTGAAGCAGCAGTGCCTTAGATGCTCTCATGGTGCAGATATATAGCAACAAGGATACACACTTATATTTTCAAGAGGAATGCAAGATAAAAGGCAGATTTGTCAGGGCACTGCTTAGGCGATAGGTGCAATAAATTTTGTCTTTGAGTTTAATACCAATACCAAATTGTGAGATTTGGTGAAGCCACTACTGTGTTTCTCACTGCTGGAGAGGAAGCTGTACACGAGGACCTGCAATGCAAGGATCTTTCTGCTTCTACTTCATCCATTCTGTGGTTATGTGTTTCGCCCACCTCGCCTGTCATTAGGGGGACAGCTCTGACATGAGGAAGCAAAACCTCTGCCTCTACCAAGATGGCCAACTTCACACACAGGCAGTGCAGAGTAAGGCATGGTAGACCAGTAACTGGCTATACTGGTCTATCCCCCACCAGCTTTTTAACTTAGGAATGAAGAACACTCTGGGATGAAGAAGATATGCGGTATCCTATGCATGCTGTGGCAATAAATGGGCATGGCTAATATTGGCTGTGGCTTAAAGCCCAACCCTGGGCAGATAAAAAACTATTCTTTGCAGTGAGGCTGTGCCTGCACTATAAGGGTTAATTGCTCATTTTGGAGAGGAGAAACAGTTTTACTTACCTAATCTTCAACTCCCCCAGTAGGTTGTGCTCCACCATGATCCAGTGATGGATTGTCCCTCGGTGCCCTTACATTCAGAACAGGGCTAGGTATACACTATACACAGTCTTCAGAGCTTGTACCCACAACATACTCCATAATTACTGTGCTGTAAATTATAGTCTCACATAAACCAAAAGGTTAAAAAAAATGTCCTGCCATATGTGTACACACAATTCCAGAGTGAACAGAGTACAGTGCATGTCTTGCTATGTGTGTACTATACAAACAGATCCAAAGTGACAGAGGAGAGTTCATGTCCGGCCACATGTACACACAGATACAGTGAGGGGCTGAGGAACACTGTTGTCAATACCAAACGTTTGGTGTGAAGCGTGTAAAGCTGTGCTCCTTTCCCCCTGTCTGTCCCTGCTTTCTGTGCCTCTTCCTTCCCTCAATTCTCCAACCTCTCACCAGCCTTAAAGGGTCTTGTGTTCAGTCTGCAGTCTTACAGATATTGTCCCTCCCTGCTAGTGTCAGTCAGTTCCAGATTTCTGGCCACACTATCGCAATCACACAATAAGTTGCTGATCGCCGCCATTACTAGTATAGTGTCTGCAGTGGCGTCGCTAGGTAGGGGGTGCGATCTGCATCGGGTACCACCCGCTAGAGGGGTGACACCATCCCCAGGAATGAAAGCCTGCTCCCTTTGGCAGTTTTTTTTTACCTCCAGCGCTGCAGCCGTGCCTGCCATGTGTTCTCCTCCTCTGTCTCTCACTCCTGCCCAAGTCTCAATCTGCTCTCCACCCAGGCGGCGTGGCTGCACACTGTCATCTCCTCTCCAGCTGCCACCCGGGTGTTCTGTGTACCTGAGCCGCTCAAGCTGGTGCGGTAACAGGCAGGGGATGTCGGCTTGAGATTGGGGGGGGGAGGCTTGCTGATGAGGTTGGTTTACGCTGCTGGTCACATCTATATCATATGGAGGGGGTGGTTTGTTCTGGGGCAGGATCTGTACTAATGGAGGGGGGTGGTTTGTTCTGGGGGGGTCTGTACTAATGAAGGGTGCTGGTTTGTTCTGGGGGGGGTCTGTACTAATGGAGGGGGGTCTGCACTAATGAAGGGGGATAGTTTGTTCTGGGCGAGGTCTGTACTAATGAGGGGGGGTCGGCACTAATGGAGGGGGTAGTTTGTTCTGGGCGGGGTCTGTACTAATGGAGGGGGTGTTTTTTTTCTGAGGAGGGTCTGTACTAATGGAGGGAGGGTCTGCACTAATGGAGGGGGGTGGTTTGTTCTGGGCGGGGTCTGTACTAATGGAGGGGGGTGGTTTGTTCTGGGGGGTCTGTACTAATGGAAGTGGTGTGGTTTGTTCTGGGGGGTCTGCACTAATGGAGGGGGGTGGTTTGTTCTGGGCAGGGTCTGTACTAATGGAGGGGGGGTGGTTTGTTCTGGGGGGTCTGTACTAATGGAGGAGGGGTGGTTTGTTCTGGGGGGTCTGTACTAATGGAGGAGGGTGGTTTGTTCGGAGGGGTCTTTACTAATGGAGGGGGGTGGTTTGTTCTGGGGGGGTCTTAACTAATGGAGGGGGGTCTATACTGAGGGGGGAGGTCTATATTGAGGGGGGTCTATACTGAGAGAGGGGGGTCTGTACCAAGGGGGTGGTCTATACAGATGGAGGGGGTTTATACTTTGTAGAGGGTCTGCACTGACAGAGGAGGGTCTATACTTAGTGGAGGGGGGTCTGTACTGGGGGGCGACTATAGTTGGCGGAGGGCGGGGTGACACCATGTTTTATCGCACCGGGTGACACCAACACTAGTGATGCCACTGAGTGTCTGTATGGATCAGTATCTTGAGCACACTCAGAACTTTACTAGTGTCCCAAAAATAAAGTCTGCCAAAAACACAGCGTTAGCAAAATCAACCCCAATCACGGCCAGCACTTGCGTTTAGCCGCCCCACTCCCAACAAGTGCAGTGTCAGTGTAATTTTTCTGATCACTGCCACCTCTGATACATTGTCAACGAAACTGCAGTGTTAGCAAGATCAGGCCTGATCACTGCTAGCTCAAGCAGTTAATTTTATTTCTAGTACGCAAGCAGTCCCTGATTGCTAGCCAGGAGCTCTTTTACTTCCTGAAGGATTCTACACCATAACATGCCCGGGATACCAATCCACCTAACAGTGGCCAACTACCTCGGGAAACCCAACTGGCGACCGTTAGGTCGAACTTCAGTATACTTCGCCCCCAATAGTACGTGCTTAAAAGTTATACCGGGAGATCGGTGCTTTTAACTGCCTCCACCGCCACACTGATCACCCCCAACTGTCTCCCTGTGTCCTACTTTGGGTCCTCCTCCCTCTCTCCGGGTCCCAGCTCACGGGGTCCTCCTCCCTCTCTCCGGTGTTCTCCTCCCTCTCCCTGGCTCCCCATGTCCTCCTCCCTCTCAGCGGTGTCCTCCTCCCTCTCTGTCCCCCCTGTCCTGGATCTGTCAGGCTGGAGAGCGGACGAAGGAGCCGGTAAATCTGTCATTTACCAGCTCCTTCTTTTTCTGAATGCACAGAGTCAGTGATCACTGACTCTGTCCATTCATGTCTGAAACATTGTAACCCGTGCTTACGATGCTTCAGTTTATGAATGGAGAGGAGCCGCTGTCTCTTCTCCATTCATTTTCAGTGCAGCTGGGGCTGCAGAGAAAGGGACTGGGGAACCTGTCTCAAAGGGGAGATGTCTGGGATCTGTTTAGACCCCTGATATCTCACCAAAGCCCCCCCCCCCCCCCCAACAGGGCTGATAAAAAAAAATATTGTAATAAATAAATATTTAAAGGTGAAATTGTAAAAATAATTTAAAAATTTAATTAAAAAAAAACACTGACATTGTCCACCCCCTCCCCCCAAAAAAATAAGGCATTGTAAAAAAAAATAATAACAAAAAAATATAAATTGTAATAAAAAAAATGAATTGTAAAAAATAAAAATGTAAAAAATAATAAAAACTACTGACACAGTCCACTCCTCATCAGTGCTGCATATTAGTGCCACTGTCACACGACATTAAAAAAAAGTATCTGTAATCGGTATCAGCGACTACTTGAAAAAATGTATCGGTACTTGTACTCGCTCAAAAGGGGTCGGTTTGTACTGTCCTGCCATTTTAGCGCCTCAAGAAATGTGACAGGCAGTCTGAAAGTTAAAGCTGCATAAATCCTAGTATACATACCGTAGTTTGTAGACACTATAACTATCAAACCAATTAATATGCACTTATTGGGACTTTTAAATGTAAAAAATATTTTTTTCAAAATTTTCAGTCTTTTTTGTTTATGTGACGAAAAATAAAAAAACAGTAGGGATCTAGTAGTGTTGCATGACTGTGCAATCGCCAGTTAAAGTAGCAGTGCTGAATAGTAAAAAGAGTCTGGTCATAAAGGGGGTGAAACCTTTGGGTGGTCAAGTGGTTAATTCCCATTGGCTGTCATTTTTCCTGCCCTGCACGGCTGTATTTCAGTTACTTAATATTGACAGCAATCCTTTTACAGGGCCCCAACCAACTCAGAGCTATATGGTGGGCTATATGGTTAGCAAATTACTCTTTGTCTAGTGCTGCTACTTACATTTTATCATTAGGGATGTTTTACTAATATTATTAACAATGTATGCTTGGGCCTGAACTCCAGAAGATACACTTTACCTTTCTAGATCAGATTGTCAAGAGTGCAATTACAAATAAGTGTGTGTTGGACCCTAAGAGCCTAAAACAATTGAGCTTCAAGGCACTATTCACACTAATGCTATTTCTCCTGCATCTGCCATTGCTCTGCAATGCACAACAGTGGGAATTACATCATTCTCTATGGTGCCCATTCACATCAATGCAACATGATGCTGAATGATTTTTGAAAAGCTTCATATACTTTTTTTGGTGCAGTATAGTGTATTCTTGGCCCAATAGGTTTCAAGGGTAGTGCATGAAAAACACATGTACATTTGTTTTTGGTGCGTTTTGGCAGAGTTTTGTGTTTAACAACCACCTCCTTCTGCAAAATACGTATGAATCACAAAAACACCTGCAAAAACATGCTACAAAAATGCACTGGAAAATGCATGATTGTGCAGCAGTTGTGATATGAGCCTAAAAATTATTATACACAGGGGTTATATGGTGCAATAATAGGACGTATGATTACATAATCATCCTAAAATGAAGGTATATAAATAACTGTATATAAAAAATGGGTACAGTTTTAAAGATCCAATAGGTCCATAGGAATCTGTGTGCACAGTGTTGTGGAAATGTTATTATATGGACTCATGTGGACATTTTATTCTAGGATGTGTGTTTTATAGCTTGTCATCTGTCTCCCTGTGTCTGATTTAACCGAGGAACGCTCTAGCAGAGTGCAGTTGGGTTGAATCGGGACCAGCGGTAAAACCGTCAGTATTAAAACCTTCTCATGGGCTTGGGGAAGTGTTCTCTGTGTGTGTGGACGTTTGCCGGTTTGTAAGTATCAAGCGCAATTCGCTTGGCTTCTTGCCTTCAAATGTTTATGCACATTAGAGAAGCGAAGTCTGCATAATGAGAGAAACCTATTATATCTCTGTTGTAGCTACGCTATCTCTTTTGGATACATATCTGCTTTTATAAGAGGACATTGATATCTGCGATGTTGGTATACTCGTATCGTATATTGACAACAGCAGTAGCAATGTCCCCACAGATCTTCTCAAGCCTGTAAGAACAAGTAGAATGATCTTACTAGATACTGGTTACTCTGAGCAGTATTGAATAGGCTCCAAGCTGACCAAGATGGTGGATGTGTATGCATGTGGCTGGGTGGGGGGCAGTGTACATGCCTCAAGTGGGTGAGCCATGTGCACTCCCCCCCACTCCTGTGGATGCTCTCCCCTTTACTGTTGTCATTTCCTGTGTTGTCATTTTCTGTGATGTCATTTTGTATGGAGGAGCGATTGACTATTGGGGCCATGACTTCCTGTTTGTCATTCCTTTTGCTGCCAATAAATAAAAATGAAGTGCCTGTGTGCTTGTGAGGACAGACACGTCGAGACTCCAGCTTGAAGCATCATCTTTTATGATTATATCTGGTGCTACTGAAGTACTTCATATTCCTTGTACCAAAAAGTTTGATACAAACGTGCTTTTAAGCACAAAGGAATTGTTTTGTGCTTCGTGTGCATTGACACTGGAAGTGCACATTTTGGCACGGTGTGGATTTGCGTACAAAGCCCAAGGAAATTTCCATGACAACAGCCAGAAATGCATAGATAGTAAGCATCTCCACCAGAGAGACAGGAATCATCCTTGAAATACAATAAAGACACAAGGGGGTGCCAGCTAAGTGCAGTATTAGATATAACCTTTAATAAAAAGGCCAAATGGAAACTCTCATAAAATAGTTTGGAATGTACTGGTCAGTAAGCACAAGGGTGTTACAGGAATCTGTCAACCCAGCAAGACACTTCAACAGCAGCCGGTGTGGTATGAAGAGACATAGAGCTGCTCATCAGCCAATGCAGGAAGTCTCGGAAACCACCGTGGAGCGGAACTGGAAGTGAAGTCACAAAGGGGGAAGCCTGTAACCACGTTTCGATGTTCGCAGGGCTCTTTGTCAAAGCTAATTTACCGCTAAATATTAGGATCCTTACACAAGCTCAGTGGTAGATGGTTCTCCTTATGTACAAACTAAAGAGGGATCACATGGCCTGTTTCCAAATCTGGAACTAATTCAGTTCACCCGGTTCCTATGTTTTCGGTCTGGATAATAAGTCCCATTTGTTCTGCTGGTTAAATATCCCAGAAGTAACAGGAAGATGATGTGATTGATAAGTTGGGATAACAGAAAAGCAATGCATTGTGAACAAATATCTTTATGTCCACATCGCACCTTGTTGTCAGTGCCACCATCTATCAGATAAAAAAATATCTCCAACAAGAATGTTGTAATTAATGAGGTGAGACTGCTGCTAATTACTGTTTCCTCCAGAAGTAATTAGGGCAGCATTGCTAATCAAGACGAATGGAGCGATCGCTTTTTTCAATGCGGAGCGGACGCTTACATGTGCAATAATATCAGTTGGGTCGATGTTGCCCTCTTTTTTCTCTACCAGTTTGATAACTCTCTTTTGTTCCAGGTGTCTCATCAGAAAACTGATGGCTTCCACGAGGCTGGAAGAATCTATTGGCTGTAATTAAGGCTGAGAAACATGGCAGAGCATCAGGTGGAATCAGCTGACAATGTTAAGCCGAGAAACATAAATTAGGGCGACTTTTAGGTGAGGCTCCTTCTTTCCTGCAACAATTGGGGAATTTTAATTAGCAGTGCAGTGACACGGGCAGCTTTTTTGAGGTCCACAGCCCTGCGGAGCCTGACTCTGATCCCTTCCATAATTCCACCTCCTGCATTGCAGCAACATTGACACCTTCTTAATCAGCTAGGAGTACATTTTATTTCCAAAAAATCTGCTTCACCTGGTTTACTGCTTTTATCTCACCAGCTGCATTTGGATTTGTCAATTTACCAATATGTTTTTTTTTCTTTATCGCAAAGAGTCCTGGCTGTAAGAGGCTTTTCCTGACAGACTCCGTGGCAGCATACGTTTGGGTAGACCCCACTCCCATAAATATTCAGGTT
The DNA here is from genome assembly GCA_037952835.1 of Lithobates septentrionalis. NCBI lineage: Eukaryota > Metazoa > Chordata > Amphibia > Anura > Ranidae > Lithobates > Lithobates septentrionalis. The sequence goes on from JBBDGP010001275.1 coordinate 1,218,720, forward strand.
GAGCCAGAGGCCATGTTCCTTTTTCGTCCTCCTCACTCATAGGACCAATTTTGTATGAAGTTTTCCTACCTTTTGGAAGTATTGGCAGCTAGATCTCATGTGGGACAGCTGTGCAGATGTCAGAAGTGTCCTATGGTATCCAGAAGTCTTCCAGGAAGGCTCAAGTGATCACTGAGTCCCCATATATCAGTGGGTTAGTGTTATGGCACACATATGCAGGGGATCGAAGCCTGGAGAATGGACTCTGCCATCAGCAGGCGTTTGAATTGGCTGGCTGGGAGCCCTGCTATTAGCGGGTGGCTGCTAAGTGTGCCCAACACAAGATACAGTAGTTGCAATCCTGCCTCTGGGATCCGGGTCACCCTGTGGATGCATCAATTGCCTTGTGGAAGAGGTCTAGGATACATGAGTATGTTTGGCTTGAGGTCAGCAGAAGGGATCAGATGCCATGCTGGCTGCTAGGGGGTAACTCCACGTATGTTAAAAAAATAACCAAATGGGCTGGCAGGGGGAGGGCACCTCTTAAATACTCTGGGTCAGCCCAGCAGGGTCAGTGGAGTCTAGAAGTTAATTCTAGAAGAGTAGTGCAAAATTGAACAGAAGGACAAAGCAGCAGAATGCCTTAATGGTCAGCACCTTGCACCTTGCAGCACTGGGTTGCTCAGTTCAAACCCCAACCAGGACACTTCTACCTGCACTGCAGCATGTCAGATTGGGCACTTATGAGGAAGAGGTTTTCCAGCATAATGAGTCACCTATTTGGTTGACGTGGCCTTCATGAGCTTAGCCATATGCATGGAGTTGCCATTGGAGGATGCTGTGTCCTTCAGGGGTATGCTCAATCATGATGATTGGGGTGCTGCATCTTCTAGGGGTAACTCTGTGTTGATCTTGTCCTTAGGGGGTATATCTGTCTGCAGTTGCAACCTGTAAACCTGCCTTAACCCTTGCCTCTCTTCCAATGCAATGAAAGTTGGGCTGAAGAATATTAATTCTACACTAAAAAATAATTCTGACAAGTGGGACAATATTATCTGCATTGCGAGAGTTTAAACTGTTCCCTTCAAGGGCTAGCTTCATTTGACAGCAAAGAGCTGGGAATAATTCTGACAAGTTGGAAATCTTGTCTCCATTGCGAGAGTTTAATCAAGGACTACGTTCATTTGATAGCAAAGAGAGCTGAGTACTCTGCTTCAGAGTAAATGTCTGCCAAATGACAGAAGACTGTAGTTACGGCGCTGGCGCTGGTGGTGCTGAACAATTAGCATGCTCCAAAACTTTCTAAGCCCCGGACAACTGGCGCGGATATATCAGGGCTTAGAACCGGAGATTGCGATGGTCCAGGTCAGCGGGACCAGGGGGGCGAGGAGGGGGACCTGTGTAAGTTCACCTTACAGAGTTTTCTGTAAAGGTGAACTTAGCCTTTAAGGAAAGAATCCATGCCTTTTTTAAAGCAATCTACTGAGCTGGCCAGAACCACCTCTGGAGGGAGTCTGTTCCACATTTCCACAGTTCTTACTGTGAATAAACCTTTCCATATTTGGAGATTAAATCTTTTTTTCTCTAGATGTAAAGAGTGCCCCTTGTCCTCTTGGATGACCTTACTAATCTTTTTTAGATTGTGCCACCCATACATATCTTATGGGTACCTGGTTGCTCCTCTTTGATAGGTTACAGTTTTGGTCTTGAACGCTTGGACCCTCAAGACAAGTACTTCAGAGTGTGTTGGACAATCAGTCACCTTGAAGCCTCTGTGCCAGAAGGAATCCTTCATCCTTCCATCAACAATAGACAAGTTCTGCCAGCCAACGTCAATCTTACCGTCTCTAGGGATGGCAATTCCAGCAGATGTGATTTTAAGAGTACTATTGTTGCTCAGAGGGATGCCTATTTCCAACTCACAGAGTTGTCTTCTCTAATGTACCTCTGTATCTACATGGGACAAGACATTATGCAGCGTACATGTCTGTTGGTTGGATTCTCGTTCCACTCCTTCCCTAGACAGGGCTGTAGAGAATACAGAGGGAGCTCTCAGAACCCTACAAAAAGATTGGCTGGCTAGTCTTTCAAAAAGGCTCATCTGACTCCTACACAAATATTAGTGAATCTGAGAGCTCAATTCATCACGGTTCAGGATACATTGTTTTTGCCACCAGAGCATACCACTAGGTGGTAGGATGCTGGGTAATTCTGGCTTCCATCCCTTCACCTGTCAGCGTCTTAATGCCTGATGATAAGGACCATGGTCTCTCCCATAGCTACATTGAGGTGGGCTCAATGAAAAAGGGTTTTTCTCTAATGTTAAAGGTTTATATCAGTGGTTATGCTCCCATAGGGTGCCACATCCAAATAACTAGAAGAAGAAAATAACCCCTAAGTGGACTTTTAAGGCACTAACATAGTAGATTAAGTAGAAAAATATAGTTTATTAAACTAAGTAAAAACAATATGCACTGGAATGATAACAATTGCTAGTATACAGAATCACCACATTGATTGTACTATTGAAATTCTCTTGATTTCACCTAATACGTTTCAGAGTCTTAATGTCTCTTCCTTCAGGGGTGTTATGAGAAGATCAGTCATATATCTACAATGTAGTAGTTACATCAAATCAGATTAAATATAGAGTAATAATAATAGATAGTAACATGATATATGTCTAATTTAAATGTGTTTGAACAGACTCACGTATATCGTAGTGGTGTCACAAGTGAAACATTCCATAGAACTATTAAAAACAAAGAACATAGAAAAAGCTGTGTCTCCAAGTTTGCCTGCTTATACTGGTTGAGTTAGTCACTATGCACTGATATGGCACAGGCACATGAGATTTCGATGGTGCCGGGCTGCCCCCAGGGGGCTTTGGACAGCTAGAGACACTGAAGCCAAAGGAAGCGCGTCGCCCTGAGGAACGTAAAGATGTTTGGCAAAAGTTAAGTATTGATATATTAGATTGAAATTGTTCCTATGCAACCATGTCAATTGGACAGAATATCCTACCTGTGCCGTATAGGGACAGGCTATTGATGCAGGGATGATTTGGGAGTATAGAGATGATATATACTAAAAAAATTCTAAATGCATAGCCTTAGATCAATTGCTTGAATATTAGTGTATTGAGATACCCAGTTTTCTATGTCAATTTATATTTAAATTTAAGATCATAAAAACAAAGAAATAGCATTTCACCTATCAGAATCAAAATGTAGGTATAATTTTATGCGCCTATATATACACACACATGTATGTGGATATCCATTTGGCTAATTGTCATATTTTGCAGTTTATTGTTAAATTGGCATATACATTGGTGAGACCAACGATATTTTTCTCATCATGTCCGTAAATATAACTAATATATAAATGTGACCTCAGCAGGGTAGATTTTGGACTTAAAGTGGATGTAAACCCGAAAATTTTTCCATCTCTGAGCAATCCTCTTTTATTGTTCAGTGAGAGAAATCTTGACAAACTGCCAAAAACTTTGTCAAATACTCCCCCTTGCTGTGAGTGACAGCCTAAGACACAGGCATTATTTTTTAATTCCCTCCCCCACTCCTTTCTTCAGCAGCTCTGCAAGGATTGGCTGTTCCACACCTCAGCATGATTTGGCATGCTAAAGTCATGTGGTTACTTTCCTGTCTTTTCACTGGATGTTAGAGATCATAGCAGAAGTTCAGCAGAAGTTCAGTGTTAGAAATGCATATTGACAAGGGGAGTGTAGAGGTGGGCGGGGAGTCTACTGACCCACCGAGCTCCAGACAACAGACCCACCCACAGAATATGCAGTTTTTCGGGTCTCGTAACAGACAGAGGGGAGACATTTGACAAGTAAAGATACATGCAGGAGGCATGTATATCCTTATAGATAACCCCTATGGCAGTAGTTTAGAAAGGATGACATTGGGTTTACATCCACTTTAAAGGTATGTTTAAATGCTCTAAAGCCATTCTAAACCATCGGTGTTACTTAACAAAACAATCAATCTATGCATTGGATAAGAAAGAAAATATTTGTTGGTTCATACCTTGCAGTATATCACAGCCACATGGAGACATATAGTATAGTATTGCAGGAAAATGAGAAGGACACAGAATATGACTTAAGCTAACATTAGTTATATGATCACAGGGCAGTGTATATACATAGGTTATGTTATGGTCGTTTGAAGAGCCTCCAAAGCACCCAGCCTAGGCCAAAACACAGCACTGGGTTATGGTCGGTTGGGCAATTGACAGAGTTATTATCATAAATGTAGATATGAATCAATGTTTGGAAAATTATCAGAACAAAATACAGTATCATCAATGGAAGACAAAAAAGAAAAGGAAAAGAAGCATAGAAGAAGACTATATGCGCCAATCTATTTTTTCTCACATTTCCACAGAGATAAAAATCGCTAACATTGGATATTAGTAGGGAATACAGCACATATATCGATTTGCCTATATTAATTCTGTCTGGAAAAAAACTATAGAAAACCAGGGAGAGAGAAGGGGCCAGGAAGAAAGGTGGTACTATAGGGGTGAAATGGATTTTATTTCTCCATTCCTCCTGAGGAAAAGCCCTCTAGGAAGGGCTTAAAACATAAAGTCTCATTGAGCCCTGGTGGTACTGTAGTTCTAAGGTTGTGTATCCAATGCAGTTCTGTTTGGAGGAGAGTTGTGTTCCAATCTCCTCCTCTGGAACTGGGGTGGACACGATCCAATATAAGAAATTAAATTTTTGGAAATTTACCTCCATGTACTATTTTGATATGTCGGCCCAAGGGCAGATCAGGATTGCTAGTTTGCATGCTTTTTATATGCCTGTTTGCACGTCTCCAGAATTCCAGTTTGGTCTTTCCAATATAAAAACAGCCGTAATCGCAGCATAACATATAAACCACTCCAATGGTCTTGCAATTGGCAATTGACATGGTTACATAGGAACAATTTCAATCTAATATATCAATACTTACCTTTTGCTATACATCTTTCCATTCCGCAGGGCGACGCCCTTCCTTTGGCTTCAGTGTCTCTAGCTGTCCAAAGCCCCCTGGGGGTAGCCCGGCACCATCAAAATCTCATGTGCCTGTGCAATATCAATGCATAGTGACTAACTAAACCAGTATAAGCAGGAGACACAGCTCTTTCTATGTTCTTTGTTTTTAATAGTCCTATGGAATGTTTCACTTGTGACACCACTACGATATATGTGAGTCTGTTCAAACACATTTAAATTAGACATATATCATACTACTGTCTATTATTATTACTCTGTGTATAATCTGATTTTATGTAACTAATATATTGTAGATATAAGACTGATCCTCTCATAACACCCCTGAAGAAAGAGACATTAATGCCGTGTACACACGGTCGGACTTTTCGTCTACAAAAGTCCGACAGCCTGTCCGACAGACTTTCGACAGACTTTTGGCGGACTTTTGGCAGACTTTTGGCAGACTTGTGGCAGACTATCTTACGAGCGGACTTGCTTACATACGATCACACAAAAGTCCGACGGATTCGTACGTGATGACATACACCGGACTAAAATAAGGAAGTTGATAGCCAGTAGCCAATAGCTGCCCTAGCGTGGGTTTTTGCCCGTCGTACTAGCACACAGACGAGCAGATTTCTGGGTCCGGCGTAGTTACGACGTAAAGATTTGAAGCATGTTTCAAATCTAAAGTCTGTCAGATTTGAGGCTGGAAAAGTCCGCTGAAAGTCCGCTGAAAGTCCGGGGAAGCCCACACACGATTGGATTGTCAGTCAGCTTTAGTCCGTCGGCGTCCGTCGGACTTTTGTAGACGAAAAGTCCGACCGTGTGTACGCGGCATTAGACTCTGAAACACGTCGGCTGAAATCAAGAGAATTTCAATAGTACAATCAATGTGGTGATTCTATATACAAGTAATTGTAATTAGTATAATAGTATAATGTATTAGTATAATTCCAGTGCATATTGTTTTTACTTTGTTTAATAAATTATATTTTTCTACTTAATCAACTATGTTGGTGCTTTAAAAGTCCACTTAGGGGATTATTTTCTTTTTCTCTAATGTCGATCATGCACCCAGCTATTCATGTCTCACAAACAGGCAGATGAAGCTTTGGCTGCTGGTACAGTAATAAATCTTCTGTGCTGCAGAGCTATTGTCAGCGGAACTCCCCTGTCGGGAAGTTGTTTTGCCAGTGGAACTCCCCTATCGGGAAGTTGTTTTGAACATTCTGATTTTCTGGCCAGCTCTTTTATGCTCCCTTTGCCTTTCCTCACCTGACAGCAGGCTTTTTAATCTCCAACGAGGCTGAATAGCATCACAGTGTTGTCCTACATCAGGGAACAGGTCAAAACCTGCAGGGTCAGTCCACTGAGAGAGGGTAGAGATGACTGTGATCTGGGTGGAGAAGAAGCTCTCTAGCATCTGATTGAGATGACTTCAGAAATTCTGGGAATAATCCATATTCTGTAGCCCAATTGGGCAACGGGTGGCTCCTACATCCAGGTTCCTCCAAGTGGATTTAATCTCTGGACAAGATTTCAAAGTTGGATCTGCTAGCATCTCCTTACTATTACAAGCTGGAAAGCTTTTCCCTAGGGGCCCAGGGCCAAGCCCTGGGTGCAGATGCTGTGACACATCAGGAAAGGTCTCACAAGCCGTATGCTTTCCTTCCCGTCCGATCCATACACAGTTTCTTGGGGTCTGTTGCTAAAGACCATTGCAATTATTGCAGTAATTCCCCATTGGCCAAACAGGCCATGGTTCCTGCTTTCAATACCCTGTTATTGGATTGAAGTCCTTTCTCTTGGATGAGATCTTCTGCCCCAGAGTGCAATACTCCACCTTTGTTCATCTCTTCCAGTTTTTCATCCTGGGAGGAAGAGACTGATCAGGCTTGGCTGTTTTTCTCTAATATAATATCTATAAATCCTACAAAAGGATTTAAATAAAGCTTGTTTAGTATGGACTACTTTGTTTTCTTTTGCTTCAGTCCTCTGGTCAGGTACATTCTGGACTTCAGCTGATCTTAAAGTAGTTGTTAATCCACTACTATAAAAACCTCCCATCCCCTCTGTAATATGTGTCCCCGTGCCTGTGTTATATAAAAAATATGCCAATCTGTACCTATATCAGAGTGGCTCCCGGTGCTTACATGACTCCTCGGCTCTCTCTTCTCTCCGGTTGACAGCTCCAGCGGGCGGGGCTGAGCACTCCCGATGACGTCAGCCGGCAAGGAGGGGAGGAGAGGAGAGAGAGACGAGGAGTCACATGAGTGCCAGGAGCCGCTCTGATATAGGTACAGATCAGCAAAGTTTTTTTAAAATATAGGCACAGGGATACATATTGTATATAATGTTACAGAGGGGATGGGAGGATTTTATAGTAATTATGAGAGCAGCAGGAGGGGAGGGGGTGGGCACTGACACAAGCAGACAGGCAGGAAGGGGGGTGGGGGGAGGGCAGAAATGGACAGAGCAGGGCTGAGGATGATGGAGGCACGTAAACTGACCATGGTGTCAGGGCTCAGCAGCCATAATATACCGTGATCATTTTACGGGGGGGGGGGGGATATAGCCAGGCAGAATCAGCCAGGTTTTTTAGGTGATAGAAGGGGCCAAATTAGACAGCACAAGCACTGTGCTGTTATTCATGCTTTAAGGGAACAGGATCTGTTTTTTTTTTAGCTTAACAAACACTTTAAGCTTTCTTTGAGGGCAGACCTCTGCAGTCCCTGTCATATCCAATGTCTCATGGGTGGACTATCCCTTACTCATCCAATATTTTGAGGGGGGCTACATCTGAGACTCAAGGAAGAGCCAAGACTAACTAGGTGGGACTTACTATTTGCTCTGGTCTTCCTTGCCACCTCCAGATTAGATCTATTTTCAGTCTAGCTTGGGTAAAGACTGAGCTATGAAGACATGCACTTTAGGGGCTATCTTTTCAGTCAGTAAGTTTGCCAAGATCAAAGCTTTAGGCTAGGAAGGATCCTTTGGTGACTTACAGCTCCAGGTGGTATCACCTCCAGTCCGTTTGAAGTGAGGATTGAGCCATGATGTCAATCTCTCTAATGGCTACATCCTCAGCAAGAAGTTATCTTATCCTAGACAGGGGTGTTATATTGATTTTGAAGGGGGCCCCATGCAAAAAAAAAAAAAAAAGAAGAGGCATTGGGTCCTTTATTAAATTAAAAAACAAAAATTGTCCCCTAATGTACTGTAAATCCAACGCCAATCACGTCTTCAAGTGATGTGGATCCAACATCAATCACTGTCAACAGACCAGCCTGTGATGTCATATTTGGTCAATGCCCTCTGCTTTGTTCACCACTCAAAACAAGCCATTTTATGCATATTATTTACCTGTAAAAGCCTCCCTTGCGCAGACATCCGAAAGCTCAGAGACTGCTGCTAGGCGCCACTATCTTGGATGTGATGTTATTATCCCCAGCACACTCTCAAGTGACACTCTGTAATATTGTCTTTAATTCTTTCCCTTGACTAGAGAGGAGGAAGCCTGGAAAAAAAACGAAGAAATTGGGAACAGAGTTTTTTTTAAGCCGTTTTTTTGGAGGGTTTTTCCGAAAAAAAAGAAGAAGTGTGAAATATGTTCTTTTACAATGATAAATAATATATCTGGTATGCAAACTATATAACATGAAGACCTTAATGAAAGATTTCTGAGACTTTATTTAAAGTCTTCAATTATTGCAAGTTCTCTCAGATGAAGACAAGCAAATCCTGGAATACAGTTCAAGTAACATTGTACTTCTCAATGCAGCTCTCAAACAAGAGAAATATGCATCTCTGCCACTAGAGGGCACTGCAGGGGAAAGGCTCCAGTTTAGTGTGCTTGTGCACTCCATCTCCAAATTAGTTTATCTTTTTTAACCTTTAAATGATTCCTATAAATGTTCTTCACTCTCAGAGCATAATGTTTACCTATAGTCTGCTCAGTATATTGGTTGTTCTTTTCCTCCTCTCTGTAAAATGGTGAGAATGACATCTAGAGTTAGGAAACATTTCCACAGTGCAATTTCTGCTGAGAACAAAGCTGCAATTTGCAAATATTGTGAGAAGAAATATTCTTTTCCAAATGCTACAAGTTTGGCCAAACCCATCCTGGCAGGTCAGAGGTGCCCTAAAGACACTAAAAATACTTTATGGAATGAAAATGATGAGGACCATAACGAAAGTGCATTTTTTTCCCTCCAGAGTTCTCATTCCAGAAACACTCTGCTGCTTCTGGATCATCACAAAATGTTTCTTCACCAGCAGCATCTCCCAAAAATACACAATCCATTCATTTATAGATAAAATGACACATGAAAATCAAGAGAACATTCATCAAGCTCTTGCAAATGCAACATATACTTCTGGATCAGCATTGTCAATAACTGAAAATGCATATTGGCAGGAAGCTTATAAAAAATTATGAGAGAGAGGGGGGGGGGGGGGGGGGTTAGCTGTTCTCATGTATAGTTGAAATGTTCTTGACATATACAGTCCTTGTAATTTCATTTGTAATAAAAAAAAAGCAAGCAAGTTTATTTTATTTACTGAATAAGCTGTACTTTATGTATTTCAAGCATATTACTTTTATATACACTCCATTTCACGTTCCCAGTGTAACAAAATTACTTTCAATTTCCATTTTTTTTTCCGGAAAAAAAAACACTTTGAGCCCATGGCTTAAATATTTCTGAAAATTTTAAATCTTTACCCCTGACAAATACATAAAAGATTGTTTAGGAAAGTGAGGGGAGGGATGGAGGAATTGGGCCTGCAAAGACAGTAATTAAACACTCTCAGAAGAGGAGAGAGCTATGATGAACAAAGAGGAAGAGGGCTATGCTAGAGAACTTACTCAGTTGGAGTAGCCAAATTTTCTAGCAAGTTCAAAGCGGTGTTGCTTACCATCAATATTTTTACTGGCAGCCAGTAAAAAATGGGCACCTTTCTCCTGCCAGTAAATGTCAGTGACAAGAAAAGGTTGCCAGTAAAAAATATGGCAGTTATGCGCCGCATTCGCAGTTCTGGTTCTGAGCTGGCCTAGACCATCTGAGTGCCTGCTACAGTGTGTTCGGGCGGCGCTGGCAGGGGGCGGGTCAGGCTGAGGTGGTGCCTGAGCGTGTTGTGTGATGTCATGGTGCAAGGGAGCCGAGTGGAGCGGAGCAGCGGGAGCCTCATGTGCTGGTCTGCGAGAAGGGAGCAAGGCAAGCCGGGAGAGGGACTGTCAGTGCTGTTTGAACTAGAGTGGACTAAGGGGACCACCTGGCATGGAGAGAGACTGTCACAGTGACTCGGGAGGGGACATGTTGGTGAGGTGTCATCATCATCTGTGCTGCTGCACACTGCAGTCAGTGTCACTGTGGGAGTCAATTTCATGGTGTATGTCTGCCCATTCTAATTTCTTGCCCTCCTGAGTCCTGCCCCAGAGCTACTTACTTATTATATTGTAAATAAAAAAAGAAATATGTTTTTTGTCTTAATATCTACCTTAAATCACCATTGCTAATTGAATATTGTACTTGTTTGTAGCCTAAATACTAAAATTTGCACTGAAAACTGTAATTTGGTAATCTTTGAAAATTCCAGTAAAAACTTGGCTGTGCCAGTAAATTTTGTCAATAAATTTCAATCTGGTAGGATGGCAACACTGGTTCAAAGGCACATTGCAAGTGAATAAAAAAAGTTTTTGAAAAGTTTTTAAAAAAGTTTACGAAAAGGAAAAATGCTGCAATAAAGAATTTAAAATACTTCAATCTTTTTAGGTTGATGACAGGGTCTCCTTTAACCACTTCAATACCGGGCCAATTCTGACACTTTGCTCCTACATGTAAAAATCATAATTTTTTTGCTAGAAAATTACATAGAACCCCCAAACATTATATATGTTTTTTTAGCAAAGACCCTAGAGAATACAATGGCGGTTGTTGCAACTTTTTATCTCACACAGTATTTGCGCAGGAATTTTTCGAATGCGTTTTTTTTGGGGAAAAAAACTGTTTTGTGTTTAAAAAAAAAACAAAACAGTAAAGTTAGCCCAATGTTTTTGCATTTTGTGAAAGATGAAGTTAGGCCGAGTAAATAGATACCTAACATGTCACGCTTCAAAATTGCACACGCTCGTGGAATGGTGCCAATGTTCGGTACTTAAAAATCCCCATAGGCGACGCTTGAAATTTTTTTACTGGTTACATGTTTTGAGTTACAGAGGAGGTCTAGGGCCAGAATTATTGCTCCCGCTCCAATGTTCGCGGCGATACCTCACATGTATGGTTTGAACACCTTTTTTCATATGTGGGCGGGACTTACGTATGCGTTCGCTTCTGCGTGCGAGCACACGGGGACAGCGGCGCTTTAAAAAATTTTTTTTTTTTTATTGTTAATTATATTTTATTTTTTTTATTTTGACACTTTTTTGAAAAAAAAAAATGTGATCACTTTTATTCCTATTACAAGGAATGTAAACATCCCTTGTAATAGCAATATGACATGTCAGGTGCTCTTAATAGTGAGATATGGGGTCAATAAGACCCCATATCTCACCACTAGGCTGGGAAGCCTGAAATTAAAAAAAAAACTAAAATGATCGTCGCTTCCCAGCCGAAGCGGCGCTGTTTTTTTTAATGGAGAGGCCGGGCGTGACGTCATAACATCGCGCCCGGCCTCCGACGATCATAGAGACTCCGGGGACCATCTGGTCCGCCGGAAATCTCTATGATCTACATCCGGCGCCGGCGGATCCACTCTCCGCCTCACCGATCGTAACAGTGAGTCGGAGCAAGCACCGGAGGGCGGCGGGAGGGGGGGGATGTCCTCTCTCGCCTCCCATAGGAACGATCAAGCGGCAGAACGGCCGCTATGATCATTCCTATGGTGTAGAGATTCGCCGGCTGAAACCGGCAATATCTGAATGATATCTGTAACTACAGGCATCATTCAGATATACCCGCTCAAAGCCAAGAACGTCATATGACACCCTTGGTATTGAAGTGGTTAAAAACAAAACAAAAAAAAACTTTAGTATGTTTATTAGACTATAGCAACAAATATTCCCCCCCCCCCCCTCAGTTCCAACTAATTCTGGAACACGAGTTAAACTCAGGGTCGCCGCAAAACAACAAGAACACAAGAACATAACTGCTTATTGCGTTGATAAAGTGTAAGTCCACTTCTTTTTGTTTTGGATAGGATGGGTAAGGATTCAAACCCCTATCAGGTTTATACAGCTGCCTATAGTAAGAAGGTTTCCTTGAGAAATATTTAAAGCTCTTAAGTTATTTGAAATTTTTAAAAACACCTTATTTTTGTCTTCCCCTCTGACTTCAATGCATTTGTAATACTAAAAAAATGTAGCCAAAATTTTGGCAAAGTGAACTCTTTCAGCTTCATGCATGTGTACAAATCATACAATATATATTACACTCAAGGTTCACTTGGAGTCTTCATGTCTCTAAGATTCTGCTTATAACAGAAGCAAAATCAACACAACGGCAACCTAACAATTTTAAACACAAAAGATGGCTTATTCCCGGGATGATTTATTTTTGCTCCTGCCACAATCAGGTGAATTATTACAGTGGCACGTGGATGGAACACTGACAGGTCCTCTTTCTGAATTTTTTTTTTTCCTAAATTGCTCCCGTTTGCAGACGTTTCTTGTTTAAATAAACAAAGGAATTTTTTTTTCTCTTACAAAATAAACCTGGTTTATATACGAATCGAAGAGTTCCTGAGTATAATGAGGAGAGTGTAAACCGTATATAACAAACATGTCACATCCAATTTAACGGTCTCCAGCCAACGGGCCCCAGGAACAATGCTCCGTCGCCGACGGGGCCCACCTGTTTTTACTTCTGCCTGAATGTCTCAATGTGCCTTTGTTTGGGGATCTCATTTGATGTTGCTGCAGGTGAAGACCGCTGGGTAATCCGCTGCAAGCAGAACACGTGTTTATTGTCTGCGCTGCGCTCAGTGCAAAATGTCCTGTGGCCATCAGAGAACCACAATGACTGCAGTGTTACAGAGTGAGAGGGTCTCTTACTAGCCTGTGTGCCCATTCATGAGCAAGCCCTTTAGGTTGAATGGTCTGAGTAATTCAATACACCAGTCAGACAATATTTAGCTGGACACATTATTTGTGTCATCTAACTAAATTAATCATAGTGGGGGCTGATGCACTGATGTATGGAACATTGCAAGAAGCAAAAAGGAAGGAACGTGTATATGGACCAAGGAGAGTGATTAGGGAGAAGGTGGGGGGGAACTAGGGCAGATTGAGTTTGAACTAATTAAAGTGTATTGAAGGCCATTTTTGTTTGGCTGGAGCTGGGGTAAAATTCCCTATTTTTCAAACCAAGCAAACTTTTATGTGTTTTTCTCATGCTATGTAAAAGCATAATGGGCTAGTATGCATCGCATACTAACCCATTATGTTGCACTTACCTGTAAACAAAGCCCACGATATCCCTGCTGTCCTCACTGGTGGCCGCATCCATCTTCACCCCTCTTCCTTCCGGGGCCGTGGACTCCGGTTCTGTGACTTGACAGAGTCACGTGACGTCACTCCCGTACATGACGGCGGCGCAAGCGTATATGGTAAATATCTTCTAAACTGCACAGGTTTAGGAGATATTTCCAGTACCTACAGGTAAGCCTTATATAGGCTTACCAGTGGGTAAAAGTGGTGTAACTAGGTTTACAACCACTTTAATTTTTTTTAGTATTGCATGGAGTGGTGGAGGTTAGAACACCTGTCAGGTTTTTCTTGCTGTCTGTATCCCCACCAGGATATCCACTATCTTTGTCTTGTTGATCGGTGTCACCGGCAGTGATAATCCATTTGTGCCTAGGTTCAGTTTGAGTGATGTTCAATGTTCGAAAATTGGGAATGTTTCCCCGAACCCCACCAGAGTCGATAGGGGATGAGTTCTAAAAATGTATTAAAATACAGATCCGTGAGGAGCAGCACTTTAAAAAAGGCTTATAGGCATTGGTGGCTGGTGTTCCATTTTTTGGGGGGCGGCAAACAAACCACCTGACCCCCCCCCCACTGTTCGGTCGGCCAGTCAAACCCTAAACCCTCACGTTGCTCGGTCGATCAGCGATCAAACCCCCCATTGCTCACCCGTCCGCCCACCAGTCCTGCACTTACGCCAATCTTAGGTTGCGGGCAACTTCAGCAGCTTCCCCCTGCATCTCCTCCTCAGTGGCTTCCCCCCTGCTTCTACTTCCAGCCAATACGGTCGCTTCTCCTCTCGGTCAATCGGTCTTAAGACCCTTTTCCTGACTGGCCAGGAGGAAAAGCAGGAAGACAATAGCAAATATTAATTCACTTATGTCACACAACTGGGTGGGCTCACTGCACCCCAAGCCCACCCTTTTTGAAGCCAATTAGAGCTTCAGACTCTAATCATGTGCTTAAAAAAAAAATGCATTGAAATCCATGCGTTCTGCGCCCTGCATGTAGTTTAGGGGCCGGGCGCATCTTTTAGGGGGGCGGCGCCCCTAATGAAGCGGCCACCACTGTTCACTTATACATAAAAAATAATACTGTAGTGGTCTTCCCAACTTCCAAGGGCCTGATTGGGGCCCCCAGAGCCAGGGAAAACTGACATTTCTGCTCAGGGTGCAGGTTGCTAGGCATAGTGGGTGTGGTGCAAGGTGGAAAGATTGGGCGCCAGTCACTTTTTGTAAAAATTAACAAAGAGATTTTATTTCTTATAACAGGAACGGTGGGAGAGAGGGTTAGGGCACAGGACACCCTTTGGCAAATGCATAAGCAACTAGCCAAACTCCGCAGACAAAAATAGAACTAGGCAGACAGCAATACAGTCAAAGAGCCTTTAAGCTGAATGCAGCAATCTGTATCTTCTAGCAACTGCTGTCTTCTATAGCAACAACTTCTCTCACAGTATCCTACTGTAGATCTTCCAGTTTAACTCACAGTATCCCGCTGTAGATCTTCCAGCTTAACACACAGAATCCCACTGCAGATCCTCAAGCTCAGCTCGCCATCTCTCACTAGACTTCTTGGACTCTCAGCTACCTGCTGGATCCTTCAAGCTTCATCCACAGCTAACCACTGTACTTCAAGCTTTACTTACAGCTACCCTCCGTACTCCTTCAAGCTTTACTCACAGCTACCCACTGTCTTCCTGAGTGAGTCTCCACTGAAGATTTCCCACTTACTTCACCGTCCCCGGCTAGTGAAGCATCTGCTCTGCTACTCGAGCTTCACCCACAGCTACCCACTGTACTTATCTTCAAGCCTTACTTACAGCTATCCGCCGTACTCCTTCAAGCTTTACTCACAGCTACCTGCTGTCTTCCTGGATGAGTCTCGTTAGATCATGAGGGGGGTTGAATCGAGATCACGATTTTTTAACAAGCAGCTCTACCACCTAGCACAACTAGATTGATTAGCAGCCCTGTTTAGAACCAGGGTGCTACAATACATGTAGTATACATATTTTTGCAGGTAAAGAAAAAAAAGTGCATACAAAAAATATTGGAAAAAAGGTTCCAGACAGCAGTTCTTCAATGAAGACCCACTGATATATTGGTTTAACTATCTTTATTGAAAAACCCCTCAGGTATAAATATACATATATAAACAAAGTAACTACAATTGAAAAAAGACTATTCCTCCCTCCAGCCAATGATAAAAATAAGACAGACGTCTTACAGGGAACATGGGTGGCCACCTTGCCTTATACACACACCTCTCTCAATCACTCGTCTTGCATACACATACAGACAATAGTCTTAGACCCGGGTCTACTGGATAGATTTTAGCCAATGTTGCTCAGATGTATTGAGAATAGACTAAAAGTCCATGGGCTTATAATCAGAACAATTGTCTGTATTAGGTCTGCATTAATAGGCGAGAAATCCACCCGTGGGATCGACCTGAATATATCGGTTATAAACAGACATCCATGCAATGTATCACAGTTCAATACGGGGGTCAACAATTTGTGACTTATCGGATCAGAGTCCCCTGATGTTTTCCATATGATGACATATGCTGATCGCTCACCGTTTAGGCGTCTTGATCTAGTTGACTCTCGATCCACAGATGTCCCGTGCTGCTGCCGTCTCCTTGCTTGTAACTGAACCGCGCAGGGGACCGTGCACTCCCAGCAGTATTGGTTCCTCCAAATGAAGAAAACGGTAGGTCGCAAGGTTCAAAGTCAACCGACTGGGCTAAACGGTGATATAACAAGCCACATTCAGAAGACAGTAGGAAGAAAGGATATCTGTTGAATTGGCGGTTATGGTCTGTCCAAAAGGTGGAGATATGCCGGGGTGATTCCAGGCATTTGGTGGGCATCCAGAGGTCCCAGCCACTACTTGCGTGGTGGCAAGATGCTTACGCGTGTCACCTGATCACAGGTTTCCTCAGAGAAAAAAAAGTGCATTTAAGCTTTTTAAAACAGGAGCCTGGAAAGTATTGCACCTGGGATGAGCAGATCGTGGGTGCAATATCAGACTCCTGCACACACTGCCTACAGCTCTGTTGCGCCTACCCCTGTATGGGCTGTAATTTTTAGAGCTGTAGTCAGTGTAAATGAACTACAGGCCTGCTGATCAATGCGCTCACAATTAATTTAAACATGTCATGCCATGGTGGAAGACAGTACTACAGGACAGTGTTTTGCTTGCGTCTATCTAGCAACGTTACTTACCAGAGACATGTCGTCCCAGCAGCCAGATGAGAGAACGGAAGAGGAAGGAGCCGGCTCACCTCCTCAATGGCAGCTACACAGTTTGGGAGTGTTTTGGTTGCGTCTATCTAGCAAGGTTACTCTGTGGTATAAGCAATGTAGCTGAGGCCTCTGCAGTGTGTAAATGTGCTTTTACTATACAAAGATGCTGTACTATTACAATATTAGGAATACAATACAAGACTGACAGATATCTATAACAAGCAAAATGCCTAGCAAATAAACAGCCTATGGTCTATAACAGTAGAACTACACTTAAATGGTTACAAAACAACTGTCAACAGTTCCAATTGTTACCAAGACATTCGTTTGAGAAACATCCTCAGACAAACCTGATCTCTGTTAGAATAGCAATCAGATTGCTATTTTACCACAGTCTTATAGAAAAATTTTATATTTTATATCAAACGCAATACATTCCGCCCTTGATTTTCTCTCAGACTACGCACAAAAAATCTCTCACTCTACACATTAATTTCCTTGGATGCAACCATATTTATGTCACTGAAAAGGTGCTTCAGTCTTTGACTAAAAGTTAATTAGAAAGTCCATTCTAAAGTTCTTTAGAAGCAAGTCCAGGCTTGTAATACATCAAAGGCATTTCTCTCCACAGCTCTTGCGATCTTCCATCATTCTGTCCATCATGTAACCACTTTTCTCTGGTCTTCCTATTGATCAAATCGGAGGCAGCCTGTGGAGTGGAAAACAAAGCAGATTATCTATCCCTGCTAATAATACATAAACAGTAGATCCTGACCCTTCAGCTACAATCTCTCCTCTAAATGGCTTCTTGCCTGGATATCTGACCAATACTTTGTCACCTGCCTGTATGCACTTTTCACCCTCCCAAAGAACATCAATATGGAGAAGAGGAAAATTACTGATATTTCCAGAAGATCACTGCTGTTTATTTTGGAAGGTTTGATGTTATGTAGCCTCACTTTCCACTCTTGCTGAGAAGTATCCACTAACCAGTCAGAGTCCCAGCCACTGTCTTGAAGCTCAACTGCCAATGCAAATATAACTTCAAACCTTCCTGCCAGATTCCCTCTCATTCCTAGATAGGCTTCAGCTTCAGATACGTCACTCTTGGTTTCTATGTCATGGGAAGCAGTAACATGGTATCTGTTAAGCCCCGTTCTTTCAGGAACCTTACACAAATACTGTACTCTGCACTCCAGCTGTGGAATCTGTGCCACAGTCCCTACCATCATCTCATATGGTGTGCTTTTGGCTATTGGCCTAGAATTTAACAACATGACTGCCTGTGTAAGGACTCGGTCCCACCCCCTTAGTGTATGTGTGGGTGTAAGTTTGCATATCTGGTCCTTCAATAGCCCATTGTACAGTACTTGACCGCGAGATTGTGTTTCCAGCGTGATACCATCGCGCTGGTTCTCGGCGACAGGGTACTGTGCATGTCGCGCTGGCTCACTCATCGGCAAAGGAAGTTTTTTTTCCTTTCGCAATGAGTGACAGGCAGTGCTGACAGCTGTCTGGTATGAATCCTGAGGGGGAACGCCGCGCCAAATTTTAAATGAAAAAAACAGCGTGGGTTCCCCCCCAGGGGCATACCAGGCCCTTAGGTCTGGTATGGATTGTAAGGGGAACCCCCCTACGCCGAAAAATCGGCGTGAGGGTCCCCCCAAAATCCATACCAGACCCTTATCCAAGCACGCAGCCCGGCCAGCCAGGAAAGGGGGTGGGGACGAGCGAGCGCCCCCCCCCCCGAGCCGCACCAGGCCGCATGCCCTCAACATGGGGGGGTGCCTTGGGGGAGGGGGGAGGCCTGCGGGCGGGCCCCCCCACCCCAAAGCACCTTGTCCCCATGTTGATGAGGACAAGGGCCTCTTCCAGACAACCCTGGCCGTTGGTTGTCGGGGTCTGCGGGCGGGGGGCTTATCGGAATCCGGGAGCCCCCTTTAATAAGGGGGCCACCAGATCCTGGCTCCCCACCATATGTGAATGAGTATGGGGTACATGGTACCCCTACCCATTCACCTAGGGGAAAGTGTTAATAAAAAAAAACACAGTACACAGGTTTTAAGAGTAATTTATTAGACAGCTCCGGGGTCTTCTTCCGACTTCGGGGGGGGTCTTCTTCCGACTTCTCCCGGTGTTCCGCCTCTTCTCCCGGGCCCCTCCGCTATCTTCTTCCAGCTCTTTAGCCAGCGGGGGCCCGGTCTGCTGCCGCTGTCTTGTCGCCGCTGTCTCGTCGCCGCTGTCTCGTCGCTGCTGTCTCGTCGCTTCTTCTCTTCTTCCGATGTTGACACAACGCTCTCTCCGGCTGGAATGCTTTGTGCGAGCTGCGGAGCCATTTATATAGGCGGTGACCCCGCCCCCTTGTGACGTCACGGTCCCAGCATGCGCAGGGACTCTGGCGTCATAAGGGGAGGCCCTTGTCCTCATCAACATGGGAACAAGGTGCTTTGGGGTGGGGAGGCCCGCAGGGCGCCCCCCCCAAGGCACCCACCCCCCATGTTGAGAGCATGCGGCCTGGTACGGCTCAGGAGGGGGGGCGCTCGCTCATCCCCACCCCCTTTCCTGGCCGGCCGGGCTGCGTGCTCGGATAAGGGTCTGGTATGGATTTTGGGGAGACCTAAGGGCCTGGTATGCCCCTGGGGGGGAACACACGCCGGTTTTCTCATTTAAAATTTGGCGCGGCGTTCCCCCTCAGGATTCATACCAGACAGCTGTCAGCACTGCCTGTTGCTCGTCGCGAAAGGAAAAAAAACGTTTCCTTTCCCGATGACTGAGCCATCTCGGCGCTGGCTCCCGCAACGGGGCTCGCAGGTGTCAAATCTCGACGATAAATGCGGCGAGATTGACACAATATCGCGGTCACCTACTGTATCTTTCAATCAAACCAGCTGTCTGTGGATGGTATGGGATGTGGCACAACCAGTACACTCCAGAATCTTTGGCCCACTGTTGGACTGTTGATCCAGTGAAGTGTGAGCTGTTATCATTTTGGACTTGCTTGGGACAACCATAAGCAACGACAAGTTTCTGGAGCAGTTGAAGTGTTGCGGCTTGATCTGCACATTTGCAAGGATGAACAAGCATAAGTCCCGAATAGGTGTCCACTGCAGTGCAACAATATCTCAGTCCATTGTTTCCCCGGGGCATAAGGCAGATGAAGTCAATCTGTCAGATCTCTGCAGACCTCTCACTCCTCTTAATCGACCCGGTGGAGTACTTTTGCAATGGTCATTGTCACCCTTCTCCACACACTGTACAGCTCCCTATTACAGTCTTTATCATGTCCATGGATATAGGCAATCCTCTCTGCTGTGGCCATCCATTTGTTGCTTTCTGCCCCAAATGTCCAGATTGCTTGTGGGCCCAGTTGGCCAAGTTCATCAAGACAGTTTCAATTGGCACAACTGCCTTCACTTTGGCGATTTCATCTGCGACTCTGTTATAGTTCTCAAACTCTGGGACTAGGGGCACATGTGCATCAACATGCCCCACTTTTATGGTGCGGGAGTGAGCTTCCTTCCAGATGTAGTCCCAGACTTCCTTGCCTCCCCACACCACCTTTCCATGAATCATCCATTAATTGGACTTCCACGTGGGCGTCCAAGTTGTCAGTCCTTTAAAAACCGCCCAGCTGTCAGTGTAGATAGTGACATGGGAAGAAGGATCCTCCTGAAGGGTCATCACCACAGCTTTCAACTCTGCGTACTGACTGGACCCTCCAATTCCAGTCTCCTGCAGAACTTATTTATTATTTATTAATTAATTAATATTTATTCTATTCTATGTGTATCCAATTGAGTAAATCTACGACAGGCATATATTACCTGGCCCTATATATCACTTTTTTCGTAGAGATTTTAAGGTACCATTATTACACTTTCATTGTCCAAGATATATTCTTTTAGATCTTATATTCCAAATACAAGTGACAATGGAGATGGCAATGAAAATAGAAATATAAATGAGAATAAGAATGAAAGTAAAAATATACATTTAACTTATGACTAGATCACAGCATATATAGGTCCTCCATGGGGTGTTATATATGTGTACACCTGTGTACATACACGTATAATTATGGGCTGTATGTGTATGTGGTCTACAGGCAGTGACTCTATCTAATATATACTATATTAATATTCATTCTTATCGACCGACTCTTTATCCTTCTAAGTGTAGGTTATCTCCATTTCTCACTAATATTCAATATTATATTTAATACATCTTAAATACAATCTTCATTAGTACTGTCATTCATTTTTTGTAATTATTTATTATTTTTTTATAATAATAATTTTTGTATTTTTGTTTTTGTTTTTATTCTTACTTCTATATAATAACATATGCTTTATTTTCATATATATATATAATTCTTGTAATATCTCGTTCGCCGATGTCTACCAAATAACCTCTGGGCTACCTGTAATAATGTACAAAACCACTATATTAATGTATATATGAGGTTACAACAAAAAAAAACCCTCCCCCCCCTCTCTTTTTATATCATACTGGCAAAGTACACAGATCTTTGTACTTATATACGGATTTAATTTTAACAATATCGTTTTTTAAATAATCACTGTATGCACATATATGTATATGCGATGGATGTGTATAAGGTTTTCTCTTTCTATATATGTATATATATATATTTGTATAGAATGTATATTGTATGTATTTTATATTACTACTTTTTATTATCAATTTTAGTGTATCTCCTGCTGGCTTCTAAATACATATGTTCTGAGCACTGCCACCTCTAGCTACTGTTCTAGACCAGATTTTCTAACAGCCCCCCTCTCCTGGTCCCCTTCAAATTCCCCTATCATTATTACATATTATTACATATTATTTTCATCTATTGTATACATGTACTCATTTCAATCAGCCCATCTCCTTCTAGCCTAAAGTCAGACGTTTTCTGTCTGACTTTGGCCTCTATCTGCGCCTACGGCAAAATGGAGGCCACTGTTTACCATATTGAGTCATATCCCGTGCACCGAAGGGCGCACGGGATATGACATCACGACCGCACTTCCGCCCTGTGGACCGCAACCCGGAAGTAAAGTAGCGGCGTGCGTTCCACCCGGTCCTACAGGGCATAGGAACGTGCTAATAGCCAGGACCTGTCAGCAATGGTAGCCCACACAGTCACAGCCCCTATAGAGACAACGCACTCGAGCAGAGGAGATGCCATCTGATCCACATACAATAAGGTACACCCCTATTTTTAACTTTTAAACCCCTGAACATTGTCCATTGCTCTCTGTCATCTGTGTGATTTATTGATGAGAGGGGAGATGAGCAGATTCTCTGGGATGCCTTGGCTTGTCTATAGATAACCATTGGCATGACCCTTTCAGCTTACTTGTTATGGGTTGGATAAAATTCATCAACAATAATAATAATAATGGAAATGGAAGCCAATCAATTAAATAAATAAATAAATCAATATACTATGGCCCTTTAATAATGATAACCGAGCCAAGACCCACCCTCCCTAGAGGACCGCCCATCAATTAAGGGAGGAGCCCTAGAACCAACCCGATCAGTCTGGTTTAGTTTGACATGTGTATAAAAAGCCAGCATGAGACCAACACTACTAAGGCTCTGATGAAGAAGGGTAACCTTCGAAACGCGTTAGCCAGCAGTAGTCCGTATGCCTCCTTCCTGGGACCTGGAAAACTGCTACCACTGGAATAATTGCCTCTGTGCGATTACTATGCGATTTTTTCTTCGACTTTTGTGAGTAGTTTTTATCTTGTTTTTAATTAAATAAATCTGTCAAGGATAATGCACTAGGCTGATGCGCTCTCTTTTTTCTTCTTTCCTTCCTGCAGAACTGTGTCTGTGGTTGGGTTGTAGGCTGCTGCTGTCCATTTACGCTCAGACGAGGCGACTATGGCTGAACCATCAGTGAACCACGCTGACTCCTTCATGTCTTCTGACAGAGACTCAAAGGGTGGAGACTCTTGAATGGGGGATGACTGCAGCACAGGAATTTCTTCTTCTGGCTGGGTGTTGGTAAAAGTATCAAGCCCTGCCAACTGTTTTGAAATGTCTCTGACATCCCCAGCTGCAATACCCCCTCTTTCTTGAAGGTACCACTTTCATTTCATCAGTGTCTGGTTCTGGGCTACAGCTGCCCTAGTGGTCAGTCCATTATCTCTCACCCATCCTGCTATTGGCAGTCCAGTATGGATGGTGACTGTTTTCTTTCCTGTAATGGTCTCTACATGTTGAAGTGCTTTGTAGACCCCAAACAGGTACTTCTCTAGGGGCGTGTATCTCTTCTGTGCCCCTGTCAGTTGTTTGGACTAAAATCTAATGGGTATTGCTCTCAGTCCTTTCTTTTCAATTGGCTGCCACAGACTCCAAGATATGCTACCATTCTACGCCTCTACATCTAGCTGAAATGGTACTCCTTGTCTCATGGGTCCTAATCCCTGATGCTGCAAAATAGCTTCTTTAGCAGCCAGGATTGCAGTCCGCTGCTCTCAACCCCCTGAGAACTCAGTCTTTTTTCTGGTGACATTATATATAGGCCTCAGAATCAGTCCAAGATGTGGGATGAATGATCTCCAGAACCCCACATCTCCAATAAACTTCTGTGCCTCCTCTTTGGTAGTAGGGGGCAACAGCGCCTGGATAGTTTTCACAACTGTCTCTGGAATTTTCCTCTGCAGCCCAGTCCACATCATTCCCAGGAATTCCACTTCTGTGGCAGGTCCTTGGACTTTGTCGATAGCCCACCCTCTGTTCTCCATGTGCTGTATCAACAGGTGCAGTTGTTCTTCTTTTGTTCCGGAGATCATGATGTCATCAATGTAGTGAAACACAGTGACTTTCAAACTCAGGGTACTTAAATCTTGGGCAATCAGTTCATGACAAATCGGAGAATGAACATATTTTTCAGGAAGCACAGTGAAAGTGTACTGGTGGCCATCCCACACCATAGCAAAGTGGTCTTGACACTCTGGGTCTATCACAATCAAAAAGAAAGCATTAGCCAGGTCTATCGCAGCATGATATTCTCCTGCCTCTTTAGCAATTTTTTCAACAATTGAGATCATGGTACAGCTGACTTCAATGGAGGAGCCACTTTGTATAGACCTCTGTAATCTAAAGTCATTCTATATGTCCCATCAGGTCTCTTTACTGGGAACAGTGGAGACAAGAAAGGACTTACAGCAGGTCTAAGGATCCCTACTCTCAACAGTTCTTGAATAGACTGCCCAATTTCTTTGTGGCCTCCAGGAAGTCTGTACTGGCTTCTCTGGTGGAGGAATGTAGACAGGTTCCATTTCGCATGACCTCTGATCACAGCCTTCAATGCCCTAACCAGATACCCGAATCTGAATGTACCCCTTTCAGTCTGAATTGACTGACCTTGAAGTACATCCATCCCAAGAATATTTTCGGGTAAATCTGATACCAAAACATTTGTCATAAATCCTGATCCCTTGCCAATAGCCAATTTCACCTGTATCCTAACTGCTGGTGTGGTTTGCCCTCCCAAACCTTCTACATGTAGCGCTGACAATTTTTTGCTTGTTTTCTTAATGTAATGTAAAAGTATGGACAATGCATTCTTTGGTATTTGGCACCATCTAGTGGCCAAAATGTGAAATGGACTTTATTTTACATTCTGTTTCAAGTGCATGTAGAGATGTTACAGGAAGTGACTGTTTACATTTTACAAAGAGCTGACCTACCCACAATGCAAAGTGACCTCCCATGGACACTCAGCACTGAACTGCATGCTGGGTAGGTTATAAAAGGCCCCGCGCGGCCATTTTCTTTCTCTTGTTCCTGGGACGCATGGCCTGCCAGCAGGACTCTGTGGGTGTGAGTGTCCCACAGAGTTGCGGCCTACCCTGTGCAGAGTGGAACAGCAGCCTTTGATCCTGCCTTACATCACAGCGTGCTAGTACAGCAGTGTGATCGTTCCAGAGACCCTTGAAGGAGGTAACCGATGACTCCCGGTCGTCTGTGAGCAGCCTTTGATCCTGCCTTACATCACAGCGTGCTAGTGCAGCAGTGTGATCGTTCCAGAGACCCTTGAAGGAGGTAACCGAGGACTCCCGGTCGTCTGTGAGACGGAACAGCGTGACGGCGTGGCTGCAGCGAACGAACTGAGATACTGTGGACATAGTTGCCAACAGTGCCAATTTTCCCGGGACAATCCCGATTTTGGGACCCCCGTCCCTATTAAAGCTTGTCCCGATTGTTTTCCCGGGATTTTGGTTTTGTCCCGAGAAAATTGGGAATGTTTTTGGCAAAAAACGGCAACGGCTACATAAAAATGTCCGCCGTCGCCTCCACGAGTGTACTGTATTTCCCCCTTGTGTTCAGTGCAGAGGAGAGGGGCAGCCAATCGGCTTCTCTCTTCAGTGTACAAATAGAAAATTCTATTGTACACTGAAGCTTATTGGCTGCAGGGATTGGCGACCCCTCCCCTCTCTCCACTAAATACAAGGAAATATTCAGTCTCCACACGCCGCCCCCAACCCTCCACTCTGCTCCGCTCTGCCCCTTGTGTGTCTGAAGAGCTCCACTAATGGAAGGACCGGGGCTCGCTGGTGGGGACAGTGCACTGATGGTCCTGGCTCCCCCTTGCGATGAGCGGGGGGGGACACAGTCACTCTGATGGAAGGACCGGAGCTCCGCTGGCTGGGGACAGTGCACTGATGGTCTTGGCTCCCCCTTGCACCCTGTCCCCCCATGTCACCACCATACCTGCACCCCCCTCCCCCCATGTCACCACCATACCTGTTTCCCCCCTCCCCCTGTGTCACCACCATACCTGCTCCCCCCCTTCCCCCGTGTCACCACCATACCTGCACGCCCCTCCCCCCGTGTCACCACCATACCTGCACCCCCCTCCCCCCATGTCACCACCATACCTGCACCCCTCTCTCCCCATGTCACCACCATACCTGTAGCCCCCTCCCCTCTCTCCACTAAATACAAGGAAATATTCAGTCTCCACACGCCGCCCCCAACCCTCCACTCTGCTCCGCTCTGCCCCTTGTGTGTCTGAAGAGCTCCACTAATGGAAGGACCGGGGCTCGCTGGTGGGGACAGTGCACTGATGGTCCTGGCTCCCCCTTGCGATGAGCGGGGGGGGACACAGTCACTCTGATGGAAGGACCGGAGCTCCGCTGGCTGGGGACAGTGCACTGATGGTCTTGGCTCCCCCTTGCACCCTGTCCCCCCATGTCACCACCATACCTGCACCCCCCTCCCCCCATGTCACCACCATACCTGTTTCCCCCCTCCCCCTGTGTCACCACCATACCTGCTCCCCCCCTTCCCCCGTGTCACCACCATACCTGCACGCCCCTCCCCCCGTGTCACCACCATACCTGCACCCCCCTCCCCCCATGTCACCACCATACCTGCACCCCTCTCTCCCCATGTCACCACCATACCTGTAGCCCCCTCCCCCATGTCACCACCATACCTGTTTCCCCCCTCCCCCTGTGTCACCACCATACCTGTACCCCCCTCCCCCCTGTGTCACCACCATACCTGAACCCCCCTCCCCCCGTGTCACCACCATACCTGCACCCCCTCCCCCCATGTCACCACCATACCTGCACTCCCCTCCCCCCATGTCACCACCATACCTGCACCTCCCTGGACCCATGTCACCACCATACCTGCCCCCCCCTCCCCCCTGTGTCACCACTATACCTGCTTCTTTCCCCCTCCCCCGTATCACCACTATACCTGCACCCCCCTCCTCCTCGTGTCACCACCATACCTGCAACCCCCTCCTTCCCATGTCACCATCATACCTGCACCCCCCTCCTCCCCGTGTCACCACCATACCTGCACCCCCTCCCCCCTGTGTCACCACCATACCTTCACCCCCCTCCCCCGTGTCACCACCATACCTGCACCCCCCTCCCCCCATGTCACCACCATACCTGCACCCCCCTCCCCCCATGTCACCACCATACCTGTTCCCCCTTCCTGTTACCACCATACCTGCTTCCCCCCTCCCCCCGTGTCACCACCATAACCTGCAGCCCCCTCCCACCATATCACCACCATACCTGCCCCCCTCCCCCATGTCATCCCCATACCTGTTCCCCCCATGTCGCCACTATACCTGCACCCCCTCCCTCCATATCACCACCATACCTGCGGCCCCCTCCCCCCATGTCACCACCATACCTACCCCCCTCCCCCATGTCATCACCATACCTGTCCCCCCCATGTCACACCATACATGCACCCCCTCCTCCCCATGTCAACACCATGCCTGCACCCGCCTCCCCAACATGTCACCACCATGCCTGAACCCCCTCCGGCCTAGTCACCACTATGCCTGCACCCCCTCCGACCTAGTCACCACCATGCCTGCACCGCCTCTGGCCTAGTCACCACCATGCCTGCACCCCCTCCGGCCTAGTCACCATCATGCCTGCACCCCCAGGTCACCATTATACCTGCACCCCCAAATCACCACCATGCCTCCACCCTTCCCCAAGTCAGCCTGTAACACCCCAAGTCACCATGCCTCCACCCACACACCTCTCCCCCTTGTCACCACTCTTGAGGAGATGTAGCTAGACTGCAGCCAACATTCCATCTGCAGCCAACACTGCGCTGGGGACACCTGACGTAAAAGGCACTCCACTGGGGACACCTGATGTAAGAGGCACTCCGCTGGGGACACCTGACGTAAGAGGCACTCTGCTGGGGACACCTGACGTAAGAGGTACTGTACTGGGGACACCTGATGTAGGAGGCACTGTACTGGGGACACCTGATGTAGGAGGCACTGTACTGGGGACACCTGATGTAAGAGGCACCGTCCTGGGGACACCTGATGTAAGAGGCACTGACCTGGGGACACCTGATGTAAGAGGCACTGCCCTGGGGACACCTGATGTAAGAGGTACTGTCCTGGGAACACCTGATGTAAGAGGTACTGTCCTGGGGACACCTGATGTAAGAGGTACTGTCCTGGGGACACCTGATTAAGAGGTACTGTCCTGGGGATACCTGATGTAAGAGATACTGTCCTGGGGATACCTGACGTAGGAGGTACTGTCCTGGGGATACCTGATGTAAGAGATACTGTCCTGGGGATACCTGACGTAGGAGGTACTGTCCTGGGGATACCTGATGTAGGAGGTACTGTTCTGGGGACACCTGGCGTAAGAGGCACTGTACTGGGGATACCTGATGTAAGAGGCACTGTACTGGTAAGGAGGCACTCCACTGGGAATGCCTGATGTAAGGAGGCACTCTGCTGGGGGCACCTGATATAAGAGGTACTGTACTGGGGACACCTGATGAAAGAGGTACTGCACTGGGGATACCTGATGTAAGAGGTACTGTCCTGGGGACACCTGATGTAAGGAGTCACTCCGCTGGGAATGCCTGATGGAAGGAGGCACTCTGCTGGGAGCACCTGATGTAAGGACGGACTCTGCGGGGGGCACCTGATGTAAGGACGGAGTCTGCTGGGGGCACCTGATGGCATCTGGTGGCAGGTGACACGCTCAGGGGTCCCACTGATTCTGCATTATGGTGAGTTGAATGATTTCATGCTATATTACAATGTAATAATAGAAATAATGCGCTTCAATCATCCTGACACCATAACAACCATGGTGCCGGGATGATTGAAGCGCTAACACCAGGTGTTTGGAGTATCTTTATCTGCTGATTGTTAAACTCTGGAATACACATTGCTATTGTGGTGTAGGATCTGGGTCTGCTGTCCCTCCATCCCTTTCCCTCTACCCCCCTTTCCCCCTTTCCCTCTCCATCCCTCATTCATCTCAGACTCTAACCACATCCCTTTTTGAGCCACGTCCATTTAAGCCACGCCCACTATTTCGCATAAACCACGCCACATTTTTTCTTTTCCCTATGCCACGCCTGAAAAGCATGCCCCGCCCCCTAATTATAGTGTGACCCCGCCTACAGCCAAAAAAGTGTCCCGAAATTTTTTTTTTACAATGTTGGCAACTATGTGTGGAGCGGAGGAATCCATCTGTCTGGACCTAGATTGGTGAGAGGGCTAATGCCCAGAATGTTTGTACTGCACCTTTTCCACTTATGCCCCGTACACACGGTCGGACTTTGTTCGGACATTCCGACAACAAAATCCTAGGATTTTTTCCGACGGATGTTGGCTCAAACTTGTCTTGCATACACACGGTCACACAAAGTTGTCGGAAAATCCGATCGTTCTAAACGCGGTGACGTAAAACACGTACGTCGGGACTATAAACGGGGCAGTGGCCAATAGCTTTCATCTCTTTATTTATTCTGAGCATGCGTGGCACTTTGTCCGTCGGATTTGTGTACACACGATCGGAATTTCCAAAAACGGATTTTGTTGTCGGAAAATTTTATATTCTGCTCTCAAACTTTTTGTGTCGGAAAATCCGATGGAAAATGTGTGATGGAGCCTACACACGGTCGGAATTTCCGACAACAAGGTCCTATCACACATTTTCCGTCGGAAAATCCGACCGTGTGTACGGGGCATTAGACTGTAAACACAGCATTGCTGGGACCTGTAGTCCCACAGAGAAGATCTTAAGCAAAAGGACTGTGTTTGAACAGGCCTCAACCCTATCCTTCACTGCACTACTGACACTGTGTTACTAAAAGCCAAATTGCACCGGAGGCAGTTGCAGATGTACTGCACTACAAGAATAGTTCTAGCATTTGTTTTTCTTTGATCCTTGTTTGTTCAACTGTCGGATTACAATTGGTACCACACAAATAGCTAGCAGAAGACAGAAGACTAAAGACTGCATCTCTCATTGCAAGGCCTTGCATCTTATTAAAGATAAGAGGAACTGCATTATAAAGCAGGGGGAGCTCCCTAGAAATTGTGTTGTGCTTTATCTACTAACATTGTCTTCTGGTGGTTACCAGAGCGTGCTGGAAGTGGGAAGGTGCCCAGAATTAGGGCGTTTGTGCTGAAATTCAGACGAAAATGCATTTGGACGAAAACGAATGCACATGTCTATTAACTTCACACTAACACTGCACCACAGCTGTGTCAAGGGGATTGAGCCAAGTTATAGGGGGTGTAGGAGCAGAGTACAGGCCCAATCAAAATATCAGCAGCTCCTTGGGGGGTAAGTGCTACAAACATAAATAAAAATTCTCCTTTGTGATGGGAAGGATTTCCTGGCAAAAGTGTAACTTCAGCTCCGCTATCAACTAAAGCCGTTATATGTAGCGGAGAATATGACTTCACCCACCATACAGTGACAGGTGCTTATGGGCGTTGGTCTCCTGCTGTCACTGCCCTCACTGCTTTTACAGGAGACTCCCCTTCCCTTCATAAAGGATAAGGAACCTCCCAATCCCCTTTTCTTATTCTCTCAAACTCCTCTCCAGGATAAAGGATTTGGGTTTGGGTTCATGTTCAGTGTTGGGTATTGGTTTGGGGCTAGGAGGAGCGGTCTGTTCTGTTTTCTCTAAATCTAGGCTGATGTTATCTGCACTAGGAGTAGTGTTTCTAACCCTAACCGTTTTGCCCACTAAATGTTTCCACCTCTTCAGCATTTCTGCAGTAGAAATCCCATCTATCTCATCTTTAGGTACTCCTGCCTTTAATAGGTCCACCCACATTTCTTTCCTAGAGATAACTAGCCTGGTTTTCTCTTCACCTCCTGTCTTCTCTACCTCATTCCCTTTCTTCTCTGTTCTTTTCTGCTTGTATTCTTCCTGTCTAGCCTTGACCTTATCTACTGCCCTGACAGGTTTTGTTTTAGTCTCCTCTAGCTCCCTCAACTGGCTTAAGAGGGTAGTGGCTTCATGAATCTTGCTGTTTAATCCCAGGCCTTCCAACGAGGACAATAATCGAGCCCTGAGATTAAATGGCGCAGACTTTATCAGCTTAGAGCGCAGAGCAGATGTAAAGGGTTCCATATCTGGACCCATCCATTCTGGCAATGTATTTAATCCGCTTATACAAACCATCACAGGTAACCAG
This sequence comes from Lithobates septentrionalis, assembly GCA_037952835.1. Classification (NCBI taxonomy): domain Eukaryota; kingdom Metazoa; phylum Chordata; class Amphibia; order Anura; family Ranidae; genus Lithobates; species Lithobates septentrionalis. The sequence continues at coordinate 1,249,411 of JBBDGP010001275.1, forward strand.
GAAATATCTTCTCCTATTGATCTCCAGGAGTAGATATTATCCAGGTCAGTAGGACTAGCATATACTCGGACTATTCCATCTCTCACGAGGTCTAACAGTGAAAGATTCACACCAAACTCTCTGGCTTTTCGCATTGCCTGACGCAATTGTGGATCATGGGTTAACACTCCCATAGCCACTGCTTCCTTACCTGACAAAACAACACTGTCCGCCCCTTTATCTCACAAGCATGGAGCCAACTCAATAGGGGCTCCTTTGTTTGTATTGTTTTGCCAGCTCATGGAGTTCAGTTTGTGTAAACTCCCATACTTCTTCCAATTCAACAACTCCCCATCTGCCATATCCTCGCGATCATGTTGCCATTTCCTATGCTTAGTAATGACAGGTCTAGCATACTTTGTTTTTTCCCACTAGCAGATCATCATCCAAAATATCAAACTCTATCTCCTCATCCTCACTATCACTTGAGGAGAGCACATCCTCACAATCCCAATTTTGGGATGTGACAATGGCATATACCCTGGCTTTACTAACAGGTTTATGACCCTCCTTTTCCTTAAGGCATTAATTGATTTGGTCATGAGGGCTGCACACCGCTCTTGCAAATCATCAGCCGACTAGCAGTTGAATGTACACACTCTGAAGCAACAGCTAGCTGGTCTTTTAATACCTTAACTTCTGCCTCTGCCTTCTCCCTTCTATGTGATTCGGTATAAATAGCGTGAAGGAAGTACCAACTCACTGTGGACACTGTCCTCTTCTCCTTTTTACTTAAATCCAACCCCTTAAGGCTAAAATCTACAAAATGATCTGAAATTTTATTACCCCAAGTCATATTCAAGGGAGAAGCATACTTCACAAATTCTTTAGCAAGAGGCTCACACTCATTGTCTCTGGCCCAGATAGGTAAGCTGCACACTTTCTTCTGGCCATCAGAACCCTCTGCAGCCTTGCTGTTCCTAAACAGCTTATGCAGCATTTTACCTAGCACAAGCTACACAACACACCACAGAAAAAAAACAGGTCTGCTTCAGTTGAATTATAGCACAGATCCCGGACACGCCCCCAAATTGTTTTGCTTGCATCTATCTAGCAAGGTTACTTTGTGGTATAAGCAAGGAAGCTGAGACCTCTGCAGTGTGCAAATGTGCTTTTACTATACAAAGATGCTGTACATACAAAACTATTACAATTTTAGAAATACAATACAAGACTGACAGATATCTATAACAAGCGAAATGCCTAGCAAACAGCCTATGGTCTATAACAGCAGAATCACACTTAAAAGTTACTTAACTTCGGTTACTGTATGTTTATGATCTCCATTGACAACGATGCTCCTGGAGATCAGGCACCTTCTTGCATGATGAGTGGCTTCTGGTGATAAAGCATGATAAAGTGGGCCTCCTATCAGTCTCTACGGCCTCTTTCACACGAGGGATCCGTATGTCCCTTTTTCACCCTTCCGTTTTCGGATGAAAAACTGACATACATTCATCCCTATGGAGCGTCGGATGTCAGCGGTGACATGTCCGCTGACATCCGACCCGCTCCGATCCGAAAAGTGTAACGGAGGAAAAACCTACTTTTCCTTACGTTTTTGGGACCGGATCGGATGACGACGGACACTACGGACCGTCATCATCCGATCCCCCCATAGGGGAGAGCGGCGCTCTGACAGGTCCATCGCTGCACAGTGTGCAGCGATGCACCTGTCATCTTCCTGCTCAGCGGGGATCGGCGGAGCTATCCCCGCTGAGCAAGCGGATGTTCACGGGGCGGATCATGACTGATCTGCCCCGTGTGAAAGAGGCCTACTGCTCCTGTTATTTGGGCTTTTGTTTACCAGTTTGTTGACAATAGTTATAAAACAACCAAACTGCCAACTGTCAACAGTTCCCATTGTTACCAAGACATTCGTTTGAGAAACATCCTCAGACAAACATGATCTCTGTTAGAATAGCAATCAATTGCTATTCTATCACAGTCTTACAGAAAAATTGTATATTTTATATCAAACGCAACACATTCCGCCTAGACAGAAATCAGTGGATCAAAACTACCAATTAGCCAGACTAGTTACCACCTAGCACAACTAGATTTATTAGGAGCCCTGTTTAGAACCAGAGTGCTACAATCTCCCCTTGCCAAGGAAAATACTTCTCTGTGTTTGCAAACAACAACAAAAAAAAAACATTTACCCTCAATCCTAAGAGTGGATGTCCTGGCAAAAAGTGGATAGGGAGGGATAAGGGGAAGGATGAACATTTAGTAACAAACGTGGGTGAACATAACAGATGTACAATTGCAAGTAATACTTTACACATAAGAACAAACAAATATGAGAGTGTATTTACAATTATGTGTGGCATGAAAAATGCAATGAGTAATAATCCTATAATCTATCTATCTATCTATCTATCACGCTGGTAGATTTACAATCTACCGCAGATTAGGTAAATTTAGTAAATTGTGTGTTAGGAAGGTTAAAAGTTCGCCTTTGTTCCAGCTTGGCTGACGTCAGTGTTGGAAGGGCAACGTGTCGAAGTGTATAGATGCTCCTCTGTCTCGGAGACAAGCTCGGTGGAGGTGGTCCTCCGAGTTGCATTCTGGGAAGGGGGTATTTATGGGACAGACGCCATGTTCTAAGGTAGTTTTGGCAGCCACCTGCTGGCCCTCCTGGCCGACAGGTATGCATTAAGGAGCTACCTCGTGGTCCTCCGATCGGGAGGCCCATGATGCTACAGCATAGGGGTGGGTCCAGAGGCTTGTCTGGGGCCTACCACCGCGACCAAGGAATGGTCCTGAGCTGTCGGTCCTGTGTGACGAAGCTGGACAGCCGAGGAGATCCCAGGGGAGGACCCATCTTGGAGAGATCACGCAGCGTGTTGGTCTATAGAGGGGCCTGGTGACTCGGTTGTAGGACGTATCCAAAAGAAGTATTAATACAGTATAGTGTCGCCGGTTCGGCTTAAAGGTTCAGGCACTGTGACTGACTGTTCACTGCAGAAGATCTGATACATCCTGTGGCAGAGGATGGTGCAGATTTACCCCCCCAAGTAAGTCTGTGGCAGAGACTTTAGATTCGTGCTGCGTACTGGCTGCTAGACCGGTGAGAGAGGCCTATCCAGACGAGCAAAGAGTGTGTCCCATGAGGGGAATGCATTCCACATAATTATCTGAATTCTACCGGGACATTTGTCGCTAAGATCTTGTAAGAAGATATTTGAGTTTCTCCTGAAGGATTCCTTTTCCGTCTCTTTCCTGCTACTTCCTAAAGTTTGACTGTTCAATAAAGCATTGAAAACGTACTCCAGTGTTGGTGCGTGTGTCGTCCAGCAGTAAACTAAACGGAACCCCTAGACCCGGTGCCAGTGAAACAGAGGGAAGCAAAGTGAAGGTAACAGACCCGCTTAAACCAGCAGCTCCACCGTGAGTTATTGCTATCTATCTATCAATCTATCTATCTATCTATCTATCTATTTAGGTGAGTGCTAGATTAGATAGTTAGGTGTAGAAATAGGCCAAATTACCAGTGTTTTACACTGTGGTGTAAGCTGGTGGGTTTGATTGGCATGGGAGGTTGATTAGAATAGAGGAAGGTGTGGCCACCTACACTCTGCCTGTATAGTTTCCTCCATTTTCTAAGACTTAATCTGGAAAGTGGGAGGAATAAAGGAATAGAGTTGCAGGTAGTTCTGGAAGATCCCTCTGGACCAATCATTAATTTGCTTGGGCAGAGGCGGGACTTCTATAAAAGGCTTGGTCACAAGCTCCCTCTCTATTTTTATTCCTTCTCTTACTCCTTGGTGGGGGGAATGGGATGAGTGGCAGTGCTGGGGGAAGTTCTGATCAGCCAACTTAGGTGCTCTTGATCAAGGTCATCTGCTGATCTGAGAACTGTAGTGGGGACTTTTAATGGCAACTATAATCACAGGTAGTGCTACTCACTGTGTCTCCGGCTTTGTGGTGTATCGTAGCAGTGACACCTATGCCAAAATCAGTTGATAGGGTCTCCTCCAGCCCCTCCCACTTCACTTTCCTCACCAGTCAGCTGACCTCTAGTCTCTGCCCCCATGCCATGAACTGAATGGACAGCTGCGAAGAGGCTGAGTGGGTGGCCGCGGGCTCCAGGAACAGCCCAGTGACCCCTGGCAAATCATCATTCGACCCCCAGGTTGAGAACCACTGCTCTATGTGCTTCATGGGTGGTCGCTCGGTAACACACGTGAGTGTAACCCAGGGGAACAGTGCTTCTAAAAGTCTTTATAGGGATTATTGTGCGGGTTCAGGTGAACAGAGCTGGGCCTTAGAGAACTAATACCCTGGAGGAATCCAAAAGTCATCTCTTGGACTTTATTCAGAGTATCGTCCATAGAGTTAAACTAGAAGTGCTGTGCAGTCAGGAAAAGGTGACTAACAGGAGGAAGAGGAGATGCATTACACAATTTGGAACTGGTGCAAGATGGAAGTTTTATTCACAAAGGCTTCATATATTCTGGATTAAATGTTGTATTCTCATCGCTTAAATCATTGAAAGTTATTCAGAGTGGCTTTTCAATGTAATGCAGCATTAAACACCAGAAGCAAGAATAAAGTTGTATAAAGTTTAACTGTTCATGGACTGTCTGTCGTGTCAATTCTGTGAGGGATAGGGTGTACCGGGAACACACTGCAAGGAAGAACGAACTATTAGCAGCTCCTACGGGAGTAGTGCGCTTCATATCTATCTATCTATCTATCTATCTATCTATCTATCTATCTATCTATCTATCTATCTATCTATCTATCTATCTATCTATCTATCTATCTATCTATCTAGTGAAAATTAAACCTTATAAACATTAGTGAAGCTTTGTATACTCTCAGCCAAGAGCAACAAGAATGGGTGTAAAGTAAACACAGCAATATATTCTAATATATGTACACAATCCTAGCAAATAACCGTTCCTAGAAATATTTACAAGTGGAAACCGGCCCCACTGCCATGAGAGTGACACCATTTTTCCCAAAGCATTTTAGCATATCTAGAAATGAAATTTCATTTAGCAACCTACAGTAGAATATTTGAAAGCAAGAACTCACCAGAGCAGAGTGGCATACTCACGCGTCTAGTGGTCAGTAATGAAAGAACGGTCCATAGATAACATTTAAAGTTGTTGTATACCCCTTTAGCACATTTTCACACACAGGTAAGCCTATAATAAGGCTTACCTGTAGGTAAAATGAATATTTCCTAAACCTGTACGGTTTAGGAGATATTCACCTTGCATGCAGCCGCTGACGTCAGCGGCGCATGTGTAGTGAAGGCCCAGCAAAGGAACTTGAAGGTCCGTATCGTGCTGGATCTTGCCAGAACAGAGAACTTCAGCGCACATGCGCATGCTAGCTCATTATGCCTTTGTCTTATAGGTTTTTATTTTTTTTCTGACTATACAACCACTTTAAGTCCATGAGATTCAGATTGGAGGTAAAAGACTTGGCCATTTGCCACAGCACAATCTACCTTACTAACTAACTAACTAAATATCCCATTGTCCTTGGAGCCCCATAGTCCAATAGCATCTTCCTTATGATTTGCAACAACATGGTCAGCAATTTCCCAGCAAGTTCCTCTTCTCCCTGGAACAAGCACTGGAACTACGGTATGTGCATGTCTACTTTTAAACAAGCATCATAGCCACACAAGCATGCAAGGGACTGTAATCTTGAAGAACTTTTCCATCTTCCCGAACAACAAAGTCCCCTTGCATATAGGATATATCTCAGCCTGTCTCTATCACAGCCGGGGACTGAGATCACTTTTCCTCACATATGAAGAACAAGACATGCTGATAATCCAGGGCAACATATCAGCATATCCTTTTGCAGAGTGATGCATTCTGGTAATTCCAGGGAACAGACCAGCATGTCACTTTCAGGGCACCCTCTGGTATCAGGAGTACAGTCCAGCAGCAAACAGCGCAGGCAGGAGTGCCCCTACACCAACATATTTCAAGTGCAGAACTGACACAGCCAAACTGAGCAGACCGCTGTGTTCCACGCTGACTTGATAGAAACTTTCAATGATGGAAGAACGTTACCAATAGTAATGAGCATCAGGTAATTGAACAGGCTTTCCAAAGGACCCATTAGTAGTAATGTAGTGTGGCACATCCGCTTGATCAGGCCTACGAAGAACAACAAAGTCTGAGTAGATATGGCGACCATAGTCCCAGGTTTGAAGAACATTTGTATACTTCCCAGCATGGGTGTCCACAGAACTTTTTTCAGGGTGGGGGAATAATTTTAGGTCACCCATGCTCCGCCCCTTTTCGACAATGTCATTAAGGGGAGGGGGTTAGTCATTATCACATAAAGCGCAGGCATGTGCCCATCAACTGCAGCCTCATTGTGCCCATCAAATTTGGCCTGTACAGTAGGGCGGATGAACAGTATGTGTATATATAGGGGGTGGATGGTATTAGTATATACAGGAAGGAGGGTGGGTGTATAAAGCTGTATTCAGGACAGATGATGTATATCTGCAGTCAGTGATGACGGAGGAAGGTCTCTATATACAGGAAGGAAGGTGGGTATATACAGCTACCTGTATATAGAGACCTTCCTACATCATCACTGACTGCAGATATATAGCATCTGTCCTGTATACAGCTATATATACAGGACAGATGATGTATATCTGCAGTCAGTGATGATGGAGTACAGGAACGAAGATGGATGTATATAGCTGTATACAGGACAGGACAGATAATATGATCTTTCCTATATCTGGCACCCCACTTCACTGATCATACCTGTATGCACTCAGCTGCCCCCTGAACTGTATATATGTCAGGCCCCCCCACACACACATCTGTAAGTACACACACACACAGCTCTGCCCCCCTGTACACAAACAGCCTCCTCCCTTCAATTGTACTCACAGCCCCCACTTGTAAGATGGTCTTCCTTCTCCCAAGTCCTGTTTCCACATGTCCCTGTGAAAATACAACAGGCAGCAAAGCAAACATGAGGGGCGCACATACAGGAAGCAGCCAGAGGTGGCAGTAAAGAGCTCTGTAAGTTCAGTGACACTGATCTGCAGCAGCCGTGGAGCCGACTCGCACAAACCAAGAGCCAGCACAGCTACAGATGCGGCCACTGCAGACCCTTGCCAATTCCAGGGGGGGGGGGGGTCACTCGCCCCCCTGGAGAGCACCTTTGCCCCATGGCATCAGGGTTTTTTTTTAGCACAGTGAGCCCACCGCTCCTCTTCCAAAGAACTTGCAGGGCAAAGAACAGGTGATGCAGCGTCTCCTTCTCCTCCCCATGCCAAGGGATTGGTTCACATGCTCTTCAGTGACTTCAGTGCCCACCTCTTTTATCCATCAGAGAACTATCATGGAGTCTGCCTTAACCCCTGCAGCACTGGCGTAAAGTTACAAAAGACCAGGCTGACACTCTCCCAAGAGCAAAAAGACACTTAGGTCCTTCCCCACACAGTTCACAAGGATAATAAACACAGTCTCTGAGGAATAAAGATGTTACTTGCCACTTTCCCATGGAGCCAGACAAAATTCTTGTGTAGTTGCAGTCCGTTGCCAGGGGCGACCACAGCAAAAATGACGTCATGCCCCACATTGAGCGCCAAAATGAAGTGGTCTCCCTGACTTCCAAGGGCCTGATGGTGACCCCCAGAGCCTGGGAAAACTGACATTACTCCTAAGGGTGCAGGTTACTAGGCATAGTGCGTGTGGTGTAAGGTGGAAAGATTGGGCACCAGTCACTTTTTGTAAAAATGAGAAAAAAGATTTTATTTTATGTACAGTGGGAGAGAGGGTTAGGGCACAGGACACCCTTTGGCAAATGCAATAGCAATTAGGCAAACTCCGCAGACAAAAATAAAACTAGGCAGACAGCAATACAGATAAAGGGCCTTTAAAATAAATGCAGCAATCTGTATCTTGTAGCCACTGCTGTCTCCCATAGCAACAACTTCTCTCACAGTATCTTACTGTAGATCTTCCCTTTTATCTCACAGTATCCCCCTTTAGATCTTCCATCTTAACTCACAGTATTCCACTGCAGATCCTCAAGCTCAGCTCGCCATCTCTCACTAGACTTCTTGGACTCTCAGCTACCTGCTGGATCCTTCAAGCTTCATCCACAGCTAACCACTGTACTTCAAGCTTTACTTACAGCTACCCTCCATACTCCTTCAAGCTTTACTCACAGCTACCCACTGTCTTCCTGAGTGAGTCTCCACTGAAGATTTCCCACTTACTTCACCGTCCCCGGCTAGTGAAGCGTCTGCTCTGCTACTCCTTCAGAACTTCATCCCTTTCAAACTTGCCTCTGTTAATAGTAGTGGTCGTCCCTCTGGCAACTGCTTCTTCTTTACCTCCGGCAACGAACAGGCTCCCCTCGGGCTTAGCTTCTAACACACGTGGTTCTGCCTCAGGCCTCGGGCTTAACCTTTGCTGCTCCTCCTTTTTGGAACCTTGAATTACTGGAAAAGCCTCACTTAGACCTAGCAGCCAGTAGGACTCCTGGATAGGCCCCAGGCTTCAGGCCTAACAGCCAGGAGCTGTTTGACACACATCCACCCAGGCCGCAGCCCCAGGCGGGAAGAACCCTGATCATCGGACTCCTCCCGAATAAATATCCTATCCCAGCATGCACAGTGGCCAAAGAAACTACTGCTGATTAGCTGAGACAACTCATTTACCCATCACCTGAATTCACTGTAATCCATCATCCTAATGCCAAAGGCAACAGTGCCACCTATTGACAGAAGAGAGAGACTACAAATTAAACTCAAACTTAGGACAGAAATCAGTGGATCAAAACTACTAATTAGCCAGGCTAGTTACCACCTAGCACAACTAGATTTATTAGCAGCCCTGTTGAGAACCAGGGTGCTACAATACATACCATATACATCTTTTTGCAGGTAAAGAAAAAAAAAGTGCATTTATAATTTTTTAAAACAGGAGCCTGCAAAGTATTGTACCTGGGATCAGCATATCGTGGGTACAATATCAGGCTCCTGCACACACTGCCTACAGCTCTGTTGCCTGTACCCCTGTATGGGCTGTCATTTTCAGAGCTGTAGTCAGTGTAAATGAACTACAGGCCTGCTGATCAGTGTGCTCACAGATCATTAAGACATGTCATGCCATGGTGAAAGACAATACTTGTAGTTTATTCATTCACAGGAATCTGGGAATGAATGACATGGCTGTGTGGGCAGAGCCCTCCACAGCCGCACTGATTTAAAATTTCTATTTTTTTTATATTAGAGTTTAAAATAGATAAGATAAACAATATGAAGTTAACAAAAGTTTCTCAGGTATTCAAAATAGCAAGGCACATAATACATCTACAATGAATATGAGGACGATCACACATCAACCAAAATAGGTAGAGAGCATGTGTATCAAGAATTGAATAAATAAAAATAAAATATGAGTAATGATCAGCATACAGCGATCGTATGTGTCATAATGATGATTGTGTCCAATTCAAGGATATAATAAGCCTAAGTCGTAACACCCATTCTGGTGGACATACTGGGAGTGTTGCATCGTAAAATGAACGAAAAAAAGGGAAAAAAAAGGGGGTGGGGGGGAGTAAAGCTGAGTAGGCTCATACTGAATTACCTGAGAATATAACTGTATCAATAAATGAAAAGGAGGAGGGAAGGGAGACAAAATTGTCAACAACAATAAGGATATAGAAGGAAAGAAAGTAATAGAAAGTAAAGAATGGTAAAGTAGAGTAAGGAGGGTCATCTGAGGACTCACTAGTCTATGGACAAATACTTAAAGTGTTTGTTACCCTAAAAAAAAAAAAAAAAAAAGAATCCTGTTGCTTTAACCACTTTAACCACATGTCGACCAGTGCACGACAATGTACGTCGGCACAATGACACAGCTGGGCAAATGGGTGTACAGGTATGTCCCCTTTAAATCGCGCCATTGTGGGCACGCTCGCGCCCGCCTCGTACTCCGTAACAGTGCCTGAAGGTCCCGCAGACTCGATGTTTGCCGGGGGGCCCGCGATCGTGTCACGGAGCGGCAGAACAGGGAGATGCCTATGTAGACAAAGCATTTCCCTGTTCTGCCTAGTGACATGACAGAGATCTACTGCTCCCTGTCATCGGGAGCAGTGATCGCTGTCATGTCAGTGGTAGCCCATCCCCCCAAAGTTAGAATCACTCCCTAGGACACACTTAACCCTTTGATCGCCCCCTATTGTTTAACCCCTTCCCTGCCAGTGTCATTTACACAGTAATCAGTGCATTTTTATAGCACTGATCGCTGTATAAATGACAATGGTCCCAAAATAGTGTCCAATGTGTCCGCCATAATGTCGCAGTCACAATACAAAGCGCAGAAAGCCACCATTAGTAATAAAAAAATCTAATCAAAAAAATGCCCAAAATTTATCCCCTATTTTGTAGACGCTATAACTTTTGCGCAAACCAATCAATATACGCTTATTGCGATTTTTTTACCAAAAATATGTTGAAGAATACATATCGGCCTAAACTGAAAAAGAAATGTGTTTTTTTATATATTTTTGGGGGATATTTATTATAGCAAAAAGTAAAAAATATTGCTTTTTTTTCAAAATTGTCGCTCTTTTTTTGTTTATAGCGCAAAAAATAAAAACCGCAGAGGTGATCAAATACCACCAAAAGAAAGCTCTATTTGTGGTAAAAAAGGACGTCAATTTTGTTTGGGTACAACATCGCATGACTGCGAAATTTGCGCAATTATCAGTTAAAGCGGCACAGTGCCGTATCGCAAAAAGTGTTTTGGTCAGGAAGGGGGTAAATCCTTCCAGGGCTGAAGTGGTTAAAGCATGTTATACAACACAGTGCTTGTGCTGTGTAATTTGATCCCCTGTATCACCTGAAATGCCTGGTTCATCTTGCCTGGTTCTTCCCTCCCTGACACCGTGGCCAGTTTACGTGACTCCATCATCCGCAGCTCTCCTCTGTCCTCCTCTGTCTTCTCCCCCCTCCCTTCCCTAGCTGTCAGCTCTGTGTGTGTGTGTGTGAGCCGCCCCTCTCCTCCTGCCGCTATTAGTAGTATTTTTCACATTTAAAAAATGTACTGCCAGCCCCTCTTGTTTATCCAGCTATAACATGCAATGTAAGTGTTTGTGGAAAACGAATCGTCTAAATACCATTTTTGCAGATATCTTCAGGCCAGTCACATGACTCCCGACCACACTCCCCAATCTAAGGGCTACGGCGGAAGGAGCAGAGCGGCCAGCACAGTGGTCACGTGACCTCCTTGCTGACATCAGTGGGAGATTTTGGCTCTTCCCGCTGTAGCTCTTAGATGGGGGCAGATGACGGCCGGGAGTCATGTGACCGACCTGAAGATATCTGCAAAAATGGTATTTAGACACTTTGTTTTTTCAAACAAACTTGCATGTTACAGCTGCTTACAAGAGAGGGTCATGCACTGGCATGCAGTGTAAGGTTACAAACACTTTAATCCATGGATACAACGTCTTTTCAAATTTTGTGTTGTTTTGGAGGGTGCAGGTGACCTTATCATTAACCAGTTCAGTTTGCGTTTGACGTAATCGAGAGGTAACATAGGCTGCTTCCAATGTTTTGTAATAATAATCCTAGCTGCCAAAATCATGTATAAGATCAGCTTGGTGGATTTCTTTGGGACCTCAGGGGGTAACTTCTGAAATAAAGCTATCTCGGGAGATCTACGAATATTCACTCCCGTCACCGAACAGATAAAGTTAAACACCCTAATCCAAAATCTGGATACTTCCCTAATGCCGAAAGCAGGTTGGTGATGCATTTTCACAGTCCTTGCTCAGTAGTGTTTTATAATTAGATTCTATTAGTATCGTATTAATAGATATTGTGGATAAAGCATGAGCAGTGTCCTGCCAATCAGTTAAGTAAAGGGAGAAATTAATATCTTTTTCCCATCGAGTAGCCACCATGATTTTAAAAATTGACAGCAGTTGCAGAAGAAGAACCTCCGTCCAGTGTCACAGGGAGGGGGGATCAGGGAAAGGGGGGGGGGGGGGGGGCAGGAGCTGGAAAATGTTACATGTTCCACTTTACAGACGGGACGTAACATGTTTCAAAGGTGAACTTCTCCTTTAAAGGGCAACATTAAAAATGCACAATTCCCTCAACATGCTTTAGGAAATGTCATAAACCTACCTGTAAAGTGGCACACCTGTACAATGTAAAGCTGTTGAAGACAAGAGGCTGGAGATTCCTTTAACATACATACCAGACTCTTTTCCAGGATTGGGAGCTAAATTGGATTTTAGGGGTTACCCTACGCTGAAAAAAATAAAAAAACAACTCCCCTCACCTCCCCCACCCCAAAAATCTATAACAAACCCTTATCTGAGCATGCAGTCAGGCTGGCCTGGAAAAAGGGAGGGAGAATGTTAAGAGCAGATACATATTTTGCTAACATTGCACCAAAATTCTTGGAGTCAATTGAAGGCTTATTTTAAAAGTCTGCTGAGTACAGGAAAATGCTCCATTTCCATGTTAAACTAACCATTCAGAAGAAAGATGGGCTTCTACATGTCATGTAAAAAGTTCCATTCCTAAGTATGTACCCCTGACCATCAAACCTTAATGAGTTTCTTGGCCACCCCATTTCAAAACTACGGGCATTACTGAATTAATATTGAGTTGCTTCCCCCCGCCTCCCCCCACCTTTGCAGCTAGAACAGCCTCCACTCTTCTGGGAAGACTTTCCAAAAGATTTTAGAGTGTGCCTGTGGGAATTTGTGCTCATTTGTATGGTCAGGTTCTGATGTGGGTGGAGAAGACCTAGCTCACATTCGCCATTCCAATTCATCCCAAAGGTGTTCAGTAAGATTGAGGTCAGGGCTCTCTGCAGGCCGCTCCAGTTCTTAACACCAAACTGGTAACACCATGTCTTTATGAAGCTGGCTTTATACACAAGGGCACAATCATACTTGAACAAAAAAAGGGTCTTCCTCAAAATGTTACCATAGGATTTGAAGAGCATGATTGTCTAAAATGTCTTTGTGTGTTGTAGCATTAACTTCACTGGAAACACCTGAACATCATATTTTAGAGAGATGTTAGCATACATTTGGCCATGTAGTAGATGTTGACTAGGGATGAGCCGAACAACCCCCTGTTCGGTTCGCCCCAGAACTTGCGAACAGGCAAAAAATTTGTTCGAAGACGCGAACACCGTTAAAGTCTATGGGACACGAACATGAATAATCAAAAGTGCTAATTTTAAAGGCTTATATGCAAGTTATTGTCATAAAAAGTGTTTGGGTACCTGGGTCCTGCCCCAGGGGACATGGATCAATGCAAAAAAAAGTTTTAAAAACGGACGATTTTTCGAGAGCAGTGATTTTAATAATGCTTAAAGTAAAACAATAAAAGTGTAATATTCCTTTAAATTTCGTACCTGGGGGGTGTCTATAGTATGCCTGTAAAGGGGCGCATGTTTCAAAGGAAAAAAAGTCATTTAAAACTACTCGCGGCTATTAATGAAATACACATAAAAGTTAATTGATAAAAACGGCATGGGAATTCCCCACAGGGGAACCCCGAACCAAAGTTTAAAAAAAAAAATGACGTGGGGGGTCCCCCTAAATTCCATACCAGGCCCTTCAGGTCTGGTATGGATATTAAGGGGAACCCCGGCCAAAATTTTTTTTAAAAATGGCGTGGGGTCCCCCCAAAAATCCATACCAGACCCTTATCCGAGCACGCAACCTGGCAGGCCGCAGGAAAAGAGGGGGGGACGAGAGAGCGCCCCCCCTCCTGAACCGTACCAGGCCACATGCCCTCAACATTGGGAGGGTGCTTTGGGGTAGCCCCCCAAAACACCTTGTCCCCATGTTGATGGGGACAAGGGCCTCATCCCCACAACCCTTGCCCGGTGGTTGTGGGGATCTGCGGGCTGGGGGGCTTATCGGAATCTGGAAGCCCCCTTTAACAAGGGGACCCCCAGATCCCGGCCCTCCCCCCTGTGTGAAATGGTAAGGGGGTACCCTACCATTTCACAAAAACTGTCAAAAATGTTAAAAATGACAAGAGACAGTTTTTGACAATTCCTTTATTTAAATGCTTCTTCTTTCTTCTATCTTCTATCTTCTTTCTTCTATCTTCTATCTTCCTTCGGTTTCTTCCTTCATCTTCTTCTGGTTCTTCTGGTTTTTCCTCCGGTGTTCTCGTCCGGCATCTTCCTCCGCGGTTGTGGGGATCTGCGGGCTGGGGGGCTTATCGTAATCTGGAAGCCCCCTTTAACAAGGGGACCCCCAGATCCCGGCCCTCCCCCCTGTGTGAAATGGTAAGGGGGTACAAAAGTACCCCTACCATTTCACAAAAAAACTGTCAAAAATGTTAAAAAATCTTCTATCTTCTATCTTCCTTCGTTTTCTTCCTCCATCTTCTTCTTCTGGTTCTTCTGGTTCTTCCTCCGGTGTTCTCGTCCGGCATCTTCCTCCGCGGCATCTTCTTCCCTTCTTCTCCTCGGGCCGCTCCGCATCCATGATGGCATGGAGGGAGGCTCCCGCTGTGTGACTCTTCTCCTCTTCTGACGGTTCTTAAATAACGGGGGGGGCAGAGCCACCTGGTAACCCCGCCCCCTCTGGTGACCCCGCCCCCCACGCACGGGAACTTAACGGCACTTCCCTGTGGCATTCCCCATGACATCAGAAGGGGGCAGGGTTACGTAACGGGTGACCCCGCCCCCTCTGATGTCACGGGGAATGCCACAGGGAAGTCCCCGTCAAGTCCCCGTGCATCAGAGGGGGGCAGGGTCACCGGGTGGTCCCGCCCACCATTATTTAAGAACCGTCAGAAGAGGAGAAGCGTCACACAGCGGGAACCTCCCTCCATGCCATCATGGATGCGGAGCGGCCCGAGGAGAAGAAGGGAATAAGACGCCGCGGAGGAAGATGCCGGACGAGAACACCGGAGGAAGAACCAGAAGAACCAGAAGAAGAAGATGGAGGAAGAAAACGAAGGAAGATAGAAGATAGAAGATTTTTTAACATTTTTGACAGTTTTTTTGTGAAATGGTAGGGGTACTTTTGTACCCCCTTACCATTTCACACAGGGGGGAGGGCCGGGATCTGGGGGTCCCCTTGTTAAAGGGGGCTTCCAGATTCTGATAAGCCCCCCGCCCGCAGACCCCCACAACCACCGGGCAAGGGTTGTGGGGATGAGGCCCTTGTCCCCATCAACATGGGGACAAGGTGTTTTGGGGGGCTACCCCAAAAGCACCCTTCCAATGTTGAGGGCATGTGGCCTGGTACGGTTCAGGAGGGGGGAGCCGCTCTCTCATCCCCCCCTCTTTTCCTGCGGCCTGCCAGGTTGCGTGCTCGGATAAGGGTCTGGTATGGATTTTTGGGGGGACCCCACTCCATTTTTTTTTTCATTTTGGCGCGGGATTCCCCTTAAAATCCATACCAGACCTGAAGGGTCTGGTATGGCTTTTGAGGGGGACCCCACACCATTTTTAAAAAAAATTTTTGGCCAGGGTTCCCCTTAATATCCATACCAGACCTGAAGGGCCTGGTATGGAATTTAGGGGGACCCCCCACGTCATTTGTTTTTTAAATTTTGGTTCGGGGTTCCCCTGTGGGGAATTCCCATGCCGTTTTTATCAATGAACTTTAATGTGTATTGTCGGACCGGCAATTCATTAATAGCCGCGAATAGTTTTAAATGACTTTTTTTCCTTTGAAATGTCATTTTGCTGTCAGACTGTTCTAAACACGGGAAACATGTGCCCCTTTACAGGCATACTATAGACACCCCCCAGGTATGAAATTTAAAGGAATATTACTCTTCTATTGTTTCACTTTAAGCATTATTAAAATCACTGTTCCCGAAAAAACAGCCGTTTTTAAAACTTCTTTTTGCATTGATCCATGTCCTCTGGGGCAGGACCCGGGTCCCCAAACACTTTTTATGACAATATCATGCATATAAGCCTTTAAAAAAAAAGCACTTTTGATTTCTCCCATAGACTCTTAAAGGGTGTTCTGCGGCTTTCGAATTTGCCGCGAACACCCCAAATTGCTCGCTGTTCGGTGAACTGGCGAACAGCCGATGTTCGAGTCGAACATGAGTTTGACTCGAACTTGAAGCTCATCCCTAATGTTGACTGTATATTTTAGGAAAACAGCATCTGTGATAAAACAGTGAATGCAGCTTTATTGAATTAATCCCATAGCGTGCTTTTCTTTTTAAAATTCAGCTGGTTATCAAGGTTTGCTCTTTAGAGGTTCCCTCAGTCCATCTTATGATTTCCACCTGTCTTCTAGGAATTCATCTTTTTTCCTGGACGTTGTGACACCCGATGACACTTTGCAGCCTGGCAGATGCCAGATCTGGTTTTATGCCCAGAATCCTAGCAGATTAAAAGTCTGTCCACCCAAAATATTAATCATGATCACATCAGACCTCTGTAGAGGGGACAGAAGAGGCAACGTGACCGCTTCCTGACTTCCTGATTACACCAGTCTCGGGGTGACACAGGGGGACGTTTGTGCCAGAAAATGTGGACCACTTAAATATATTTTGACTTGTCTTGTCACCCAGGGGAGAGTCCTGTCTGTGGATGGCGAATATCTCAGATATGGACGTCAGTCTGTGTCCGGCCTGATGAGGAATATCTCACAGCCAAAGTCCTCGGCAGAGGCCCCGGTGGTAGCTTTAGCCATCAGGGAGATTGCTGATGGATAATTACCGGCTGTAATTAAAGCTGTGGGCGAAATTCCTCTGTCTGTTTGATAGATATTAATACGCTGTGCCCGTCCCCTTCGCACTAGAAGATGTTATATGATAGCAACTTGCTGCCCAAAGATGCTGACAGACATAATTTACTGACATTTGTCACTTGCAGACAGGGACAGCCAGGAGATTGTCTGAGCCAGCAAAGCCAAACTTACACAAAGTATTCACACCAATGTCGTTACTCTTAAGCAGCAAGAAGTATCATCATGTTAACACAAATTATGCTTTGTGAGTATTTTAAATGTAACATGGATCTATTGTCGCCTTAGATGTAATTGTGTGGGTGACAGTATTAATGTAAATAAACCAATATTTTTAATTCACGTATGCATTTTCATTACAGTGTGTTATTTGCTAATTTTAAAGTGCACCTGTCTTCAGACACACATAATTAGATGCAGCGCACTCTGTAATGTCATTATAACACTTTGAGGTACAGTATGTACTACCTCTCACAGGGATCACAGTCTTACTCTAGGAATGGGTCAAAGGGTGGGCAAGAAGGAAAGCTGCTTATGGCGCAGTGAAGCAAAGGGGCAAAAAATGGACACATGATGCTACACCAATTCTATTGCATCTATTCATTATTTATTTAATTTGTGGGGGAAGAGGGAGCAATTCTGGATCCTTGCCCTGGGCACTGGACAACCCGGTCTCAGGACTGGTCTTATCCCTGACAATGTCTTCATCTGCTTTTCTCTCAAGGACAAAGTCATCTTTTTTCTGTCTATATATATATATATATATATATATATATATATATATATATATATATATATATATATATATATATATATATATATAGTATATGTATATATATATACTATGAAGCACTTGGACTAATTGTACAACTATTCCCAAAAATTATATTAAAATACCATATAAAATACAGTGTAAGGAGCATAGCAGGCGTGTGCCCGCAGGTCCCGCGGACTCGATGTCCGCTGGCGACCCACGATTGCGGTGAGGAGGGGCAGAACGGGAACTGCTTATGTAAACAAGGCGATTCCCCCATTCTGCCAGATGACACGACAGAGATTTACTGTTCCCAGTGATCGGAGCAGTGATCTCTGTCATGTTCCAGTAAGCCCATCCCCTCTACAGTTAGAACAAACTGAGGGAACACACACTTAACCCCTTGATCGCCCCCTAGTGTTAACTCCTTCCCTGCCAGTGTCATGTTTACATTGATCAGTGCATTTTTATAGCACTGATCAATGTAATAATGACATTGGTCCCCAAAAAAGTGTCATTTGGGGTCAGATTTGTCCGCCACAATGTCGCAGTCCCGCTAAAAATCGCAGATCGCCGCCATTACCAGTAAAAACAATAAAAATATATAAAAGTCCCTAAATCAATCCCTTAGTTTGTAGACGCTATAACTTTTGCGCAAACCAATCATACGCCTATTGCGATTTTTGTTACCAAAAATATGTAGAAGAATATATATTGGCCTAAACTGATGAATAAATTTGTTTTTTTATATATATTTTTTTTGGATATGTATTATAGCAGAAAGTTAAAAAAATGGGTTTTTTAAAAAAAATTGTTGGTGTTTTTTGTTTATAGCGCAAAAAATAAAAACCGCAGGGGTGATCAAATACCACCAAAAGAAAGCTCTATTTGTGGGTAAAAAAGGACATCAATTTTGTTTGGGTAAAGTGCCGCACAACCATGCAATTGTCAGTTAAAGCGATGCAGTGCAGTGGCATAATTAGAACCTTCGGGGCCCCAATGCAAGAAACCATGAAGGGACCCCCGGACAGGGCCCTTTCCTCCGAGCTCGGTGGTGGAACAACAGGGCCCGGTCGCAAGTGGGTGGCTGCATATAAAGGAACCGATTTTCTCCATTTCTCCCGGCTTCTCCTCCTCTCCCTCCCGCAGGCATTTAGCGGCTGCACAAGAAAATTGGAGAGATTGGTTCCTCTATGCCAGTGTTTCTCAATCTTTTTTCAGTCAGGGCACCCTTGAAGTATACACCTAGGTGAATGGGGCTGCACTGCAACCACCCTGCCACTGTGTGCATTGCATGCAGTTGCAGCATAGTGATGATGCATTTAAGGGGTTAAAACAGGCGGTCAGGAGGCAAGATATTGCTTCTTTACGGGCTGTCAAATGCCTCTGAAAAGCGATCTGAGCATAGATCGCTTTACAGAGGAACAGCATTATTTTGCTGGTACTTTAAACAAGCAAGAAAAAAAATCAGTTCTGATTGTACACTTATAGGGGGTCAGGATTAAACGCGCATACAGAAAATGTGCATACATACATCTAAACACACACATATACTGTATATATATATATATATATATATATATATATATATATATATATATATATATAAAATTTTATATATATATATATATATATATATATATATATATATACACACACATACATATACACATGCACATATATATAAATGCACACACATATAAACACATGCAAAACACACATACATACACACACATATAAACACACATACATGCACACACATATAAACACACATACATACATACAGAAAGCCTTTTAAAAATCGGAAGTGCTTTATCTTACCTCTTTCTTCCAGGTACTGCACTGTAGGGGGAGACAAAGAGCACAGCACACACTGTGCTTTCAATTTAGGTGAAATGCTAAATGAGCCTAAGCCGGTTTGATGTTTTCCATGCACAAAAGCTACTCTCCTGAACACGATTCGTCTCTGTTCAGGAGAGGAGCTTTGACTGCCTCTAAACTCTGCTGTTCCTAAACTCTGGTAAAAGTCTTTTGGGTTGATTTACTAAAACTGGCGAGTGCAAAAGCTGATGCAGCTCTGCATAGAAACCAATCAGCTTCTAGGTTATTTTGTCAAAGCTTAATTGAACAAGCTGACGATAGAAGCTGATTGGCTACCATGCACAGCTGCACCAGGTTTTGAACTGGCCAGTTTTAGTAAATCAACCCCTATATGTGCATGGGATGGCTTTTATTGAGTTGAGTTCAGAGGCTTTGGCAAAAAAACGCCAAAAGGTCCTAAACGTGAGTTTAGGGGCAGCAGTGAACATGAGGCCTAAAGTGCACTTCTGCCTCCACCTCTTCACCCACAAAAACTCACCAGAAATTGTTGCCCCTCTTTACATAAACAGTAGGTCAATCAGCGCTTTTCCACCGCAGGGAGTTTTTCCAATACCCCCCTCTACTCCGCTGTCTTCTATTGCCACATTCACCAACACGCCTCTTTCATCATGTTTCCAACATGAGAACCGACCACAGGGAAGACAAATTGCTCATAGTATAAAATCTTTTATTACTATTAAATTTGCATGTACAGAAAAACACTCAAATTTTCTTGTGCTGAATCCCAGCACATAGACAACCCGCTCTACCGTATGCTGTACCAGCTCTCCTGTTCCTTCTGAGCCTGGTACTTCGGGTTTCTGGCGGAAGTGACATCAGCACTTGTTGGCTCCGCTCCAATGTGTTTCACCTTCCGGCATCCTCAGGAAGCGATATCTTTTTTTCAGGCATCATCTACAGTCACGATCTACTTCCTAGACTGAGATGCTCAAAAATGACACAGTCATGTAAATCTTGATGCCTGCACAGTTCTTGACTGTGTTCACAAATGTCTAACACAGACCAGCCACTGCTGCAAAATCTCACCATGTGACTTTCCACAATCATAAAATATTACAATCTGATCAATGGGGGAGTGGAGACTAAGGGAATGCTTCCTCCCGGTTGCAGTATTTCAGTCTAGGCAAAGTCACCAACTACAGCTCAATGCCAGTTTTTTGCAGATCTTTTCTGAAAATGATATTGCTGCTGTATATTGTGTCACAAGCCAGGGATTTATTCATGCAGATTTGCAAAGTGAATACTGGGTAAAAATTGGCATAAAGTCTTTATATAGTAATGAAATTTATTTCTAGAATTGATTTTTCTGTGTTAGCTTCAGCTTGATCAGATTTGATGAAAATAGATTTAAAAATTGCTTGCAGCAGTTTTATTAATAAAGAAAAATGTCAGAATGAGTGTTTTCCAAAAAAAAAAAAAAAATTTTAAAACATCTTAGACCTTTGAGAAATGAGTCCCTTACGAAAAATGCTACAAACACTAAGGATATCATTGTGACTCCTCGCCATTGCCTCCCCGTGTACAACATTCTCCTTGTCCTGTGAAACAAGATCACTTCCAAGTCTTAACAATTGGCATTTCTGTGACGTTGGGAGAGGTAACTGTAATAAGCAGCATTGACGATTAATGGAGCTCATTAAGAAAGCCGTTGTAGCGGAATTAATTAGTCTTTGGCTGCAGATCTTGTTAGCAGTTCCGCCACATTGATATCATGTAATTACAGAAATCGCGTAAGTCGTGCCAGAGTACCGATCTTTGCTTAACGCCAACAAACTTCCTGAGCGTCCGGGGTGAAGAGTTAGGAAGCAGAATATGAATACCAAAAGTGAGCAAAATTATTGGACAGCATTTGAGGTGGGAAAGAAGAAAAAAAAGCAAAAGAATGAATTATCGTCTAATTTCTTCAAGAAGTTTACAGATATAATATTAGAATGGTGTTAAATAGGTCATGTTGCCGAGTTTGGACCTAGCAATCAGCAACTAGATCTGGGTTTTATCACAAGGGAGCAAGTCACTTGATCCACTATATCCGGATGTGTCAGGTAGTGTTGGCATTTGGTCCAGAGGAAGCAGCTGTGAAGGAGCACAGGCAAGGTAATTATAAGGGTGTCCTGGGTGCCTTTGCAGCGACATGAGCAAGGTGGCCTGAGGCGCCTTTCACACTGCCACGACTTGAAAGATGTGCGATTTTGCCACCTCGATTTTGCCACGATTTCAGGGAATGTCTGTATGCCTGAGGTCTATGGACCTCAACTCGCATCAAAGTCGGACCAAAGTAGTACAGGAACTACTTTGAAGTCGGTGCGATTTGAAGTCGCACAGATATGAATGGTTATCATTGGGAATCATGGTGTATGACTTGACAATTTCCATTTAGCACTTTTATGCAGCAAATACTTTGCTTTTTTTTTTGTGTGTGATGTGAAACATTGTGGAATGAATACAACTATCCTTGATGATCACGCTCCATAGACTTTTGAAGGACTCACACTTGTCTTCAGGATCATCCATGTTAGCATTTAAAAGTGTACACGAACTTCATATTATATATGGTTTAGATTGTTCAGTTTTTGATCAATCATTACACAAGCGCTGCCATTAGCTTTTTAAGCTTTTCATTTATGATTTAGCAGTGTTTTTTCTAGTTTTAAAGGCACTATTTGAGGCGGCTGCTGTTGCCATTAATTTTTGGCTGTTGTTATTTACTCTGCTTACTATATTCACTTCCTCTGTGCGCTCGTTTTTAGATGTGACATTGGGCCTTGTCAGATTTAGCTTTGAAAAAAAATATATATGATCCAATTCCCCCATCTACACATTCTAAGTGGATGGGGGAATCCAGTGGCCAAACAACCAGGGTTGTGGTTCTGCCCCTGTAATAGACAGCGCTGGTCTCTAGTCTCTGTCTCCATGGCAGCACATTAGGACCTAGTGCTGGTTACTTTATGGGGCTGATGGGCACATGTGCAGAAGCATGAGTACAATTGGTTGTAAACAGCTGAGCCTTCCACGGTCGCTTAGCAGCGGTAGCACTGCCTAGCCATCTCTGACATGCTGATCGAGATGTGATCCAAGTGATGCTCCCAGTCGGATCTAATATTAAATAAAATAGTAATTTAATTGATCAGAGCCCCAACTTTACTGGCATGGAGCCCATGTATCTGCTAAACATATTTTTGATATATACAGTATGATTGTACTTTTGATTCCTATAAATACTGTGTTTATTAGATCCGACTGGGAGCGTCACCTGGATCACATCTCGATCGGCATGACAATAGTACTGCTTCCAGGTGACCGACGTGGGACTCAGCTGTTTACAACCAATAGTGCCAGCCCTCCCCCGCATGCACCCATCAGACCCATAATGTAACCAGACTGCCACTGCTGCCATGGAGATAGAGAAGTCAGAGCAGCGCTATCAAAAGCAGGTGCTCTAATGGCAGCAGAACACCGGGGCCTGATCACAAGTGTGACCTTTGCAACCCTGGTAATTGTGCCACTGCGTTGGACCCTTATATGGAGTTCCCTGGTGTGCTGGTGACATATATATTGCTTTCTGTCACCGTAGGGTGGGTCCAAGATGTAGGAAGGGAGCCCACTGCAGAACACATGAAAAGGCACTGCTGCGGGCCATAATAAAAGGGCCCCGCAACAGGAGTAAAGAGCCCCAGGATCAGTGGGAAGGGCCATGGGGCCAGAGAAAAGGGCCCCGGGACCAAATAAATTAGGGGGGTCCACCAAGGATTTTTTGCACCAGGGCCCTAAAGGTTCTAGTTACACCTCTGGATAACCCTACTCTATATTTAAGTTAAAGTGGTGTTCCGGCCAAAATTATACTTTTTACATAAAAATACCCCTTTAATACACGAGCTTAATGTATTCTAGTAAAGTTAATCTGTAAACTAAGGTCTGTTTTGTTAGTTTATAGCAGTAGTTTGTTATTTTATAAACTTACAGCAGGCCGTGGCCATCTTAAGTGTGGGCATCTGAAGCCAGACTGTATTTCTTCCTGGATCTCATCCTTGCAGATCTCGCACATGCTCAGTGCAGCACAAGCAGTGTAATAGGTTACAGGTCAGGTTTCCATAGCAACGGCAGTGTCAGAGGAAGTTGCCGCCCCTTCCCAGAAGGCATTGCAAACAGGAAATGATGCGATGGGCCGCGGCCAGGGAGGAGGAAGTGACAAATGAATACAGCAGATATACAGTAAGTGCTGAGAAAAAAAAATTAAAAATATCCAATTCGTTTACAGTGCACAGTTTAGTGAGGGATGCTGAAGAGTTGTAAAAGTGGGTGGAACTCCACTTTAAGTCCCACTGGGCCCATTGGGGCTTGGGCTGTCTGGGATGGTGAGGGGGGGGGGGGGGGGTTTCGAGCGCTGCTGGATTATACAGAGTGGGGATCTCCCACTTACTCAACTGTCAGAGGAAGTCCCGCCTCCTGGACTGCCTCCTATGATAGGCAGCACACTGGTGATACCTTTTAAAGAAGGCAGGACATCCTCTGAGAACAGCAGCCACACGGGGTAAACAGGAAATCCCCACTCTGTATAATCCATCTCCTCTCCTCTAGGTGAGGCTGCATTTATGGGCACTAAACAGGCTGCATTTATGGGCACTGAACAGGCTGCATTTATGGGCACTGAACAGGCTTCATTTATGGGCACTGAACAGGCTGAGCTGATGGCTGCTGAGCTGCTGTGCACTGAACAGGCTAAGCTGCTGTGCACTGAACAGGCTGAGCTGCTGGGCACTGAACAGGCTGAGCTGCTGGACACTGAACAGGCTGCATTGATGGGCACTGAGCAGGCTGCATTGATGGGCACTGAGCAGGCGGCATTGATGGGCACTGAGCAGGCTTCATTGATGGGCACTGAACAGGCTGGGCTGATGGGCACTGAACAGGTTGCATTGATGAACACTAAACAGGCTGAGCTACTGGGCACTGAACAGGCTGCATTGATGGGCACTGAACAGGCTGAGCTAATGGGCACTGAATGGGCTGAGCTGATGGGCACTGAGCAGGCTGCATTGATGGGCACTGAGCAGGCGGCATTGATGGGCACTGAGCAGGCTTCATTGATGGGCACTGAACAGGCTGGGCTGATGGGCACTGAACAGGTTGCATTGATGAACACTAAACAGGCTGAGCTGCTGGGCACTGAACAGGCTGCATTGATGAGCACTAAACAGGCTAAGCTGATGGGCACTGAACAGGCTGAGCTGATGGGCACTAAACCGGCTGAGCTGATGGGCACTGAAAAGGCTGGGCTAATGGGCACTGATCACGTGGCATTGATGGGCACTGAACAGGCTGCATTGATGGGCACTGATCATGTGGCATTGATGGGCACTGAGCAGGCTGCATTGATGGACACTGATCAGACTGCATTGATGGGCACTGATCAGGCTGCGTTGATGGGAAATGATCTGGCTGAGCTAATGGGCACTGAACAGGCTGCATTGATGGGCAATGAACAGGCTGCATTGATGGGCACTGATCAGACTGAGCTAATGGGTACTGAACAGGCTGAGTTGATGGGCACTGAACAGGCTGAGTTGATGGGCACTGAACAGGCTGAGCTGATGGGCACTGAACAGGCTGACCTGATGGACACTGAACAGGTTGCATTGATGGGCACTGAACAGGCTGAGATTATGGGCACTGAACTGGCTGCATTGATGGGCACTGATCAGACTGAGCTAATGGGCACTGAACAGACTGCATTGATGGGCACTGAACAGGCTGCATTGATGGGCACTGAACAGGCTGAATTGATGGACACTGAACAAGCTGAAGTGATGGGCACTGGTGAGGTTACATTGATTGGCACTGGTGAGGCTGCATTGATTGGCACTGGTGAAGCTGCATTGATTAGATTTGGTGAGGCTGCATTGATTGGCATTGGTGAGGCTGCATTGATTGGCACTGGCGAGGCTGTATTGATGAGCACTGGTGAGGCTGCATTGATGGGCACTGATGAGGCCACGCTGATAAGCACTGGTGAGTATAATACACTCTTCAAATGTTCTTTAAAATGCATGGTTTTCCCTTTTATGAACAAGAAAATAATGACGTTATGCGGTTGGGCTGGCATAATAATGCTATGGGGCTGGTATGAAATTATTTCCAGAAATAATTGTATATATCATACAATCATTACATAAACACATACCACATACACTGCATATATAATTTGAGGAAAATATGCTTATAAAATAGTTTACTATTTGCCAAAAAAAAAAAAAAAAATGTCCCCGGATTTCATTTTAAAAATCTGGTCACCTTAGACTAAAAGCCCAAGACTGGGGATCCCCCTGCAACCATGTTATAATCAGGTTAATTCACTGTGCTTTAGAACTAAAAGAGTGTGGCTTAAGCTTAAAGTATAGCATACAGCAATTTTTAAAGTTAGAAAACAAATGGGGGTCAGCAGAAAAACGATCAGGCGTTACTGCTGGAGGTGCATTTACATGCACAGACAGTTCCTGGCCTTAGCGTGTCAGTTTGCAAATTTCCTCAGCAAATAAACGAGCCTGTGTAGAGTCCATCTTCACAGAATTTTTTTTTTAAAGGCTTGTGCTAATGTCACGTCTACCCCAACGCAAGTGGTCAGACACTATAGCTGGCTACTGTGTTCTTCACCTATAGCAGCCTCCTTTCCCATAAGGCAAGCAGGCCTACCAGTACTCGATTGCCCCCAGGTCTTATACACAATGCTATAGTGCCTGGCTACCACACCAGGGCAGGTGCGAACAGAGCAATGCAAACAGGTACTTGCGGTTGGCAGACAGGCAACGTGGTTCTAGTCCAGGTAAAAGGCAGGCTGAGTTCAGGGAATAGTCCAAAATCCAGTCCAAGGTTATACACAGGGAAATCCAATCTAGCAGAGCAGGGCAGACAGAATGGGGTATTCATGGGGATTCATATTGATACAATGTAACTGTACAATTAGAACTTTTTCAATGAATTGATTGCCATGGGAGATGGTCCTTTGTTGTTGCTGATGTCGACTACTGGAAATTTTATGTGATATTGATTGTATTTATGTAATGCATTCTATGTCTGAATTAAATAATATTTTTACTAAACATGGTTACTAAACATTGTTTCAGAAATATTTTGCTGCTTAAAAGCCCCCTGGGGAAATTTTTCCACTACGGAAATTTTGGAATACATAGAAGAGATAACTGGGGAAAAGATAACTAACACCCTGCAGATGTGTTTATTTCATGATTCAAAAGCTCCAAATAAGCAATATGGAAAAACATTAACTCCGATATTGTTGAATGCTGCAAAAGGGCTAATTCCAAAAAAATGGTTAAGCACAGAAAAAACGTACGTAAGGGAAAGTTCGAACAAATAGAATACTATAGTAAAATGGAATACTTATGTAGCAGAGAAAAAGGGTATTCAGAAAAATACAACATCTGGGGCAGATGGTGAACCTTTAAAACTTCAGAGAAATACATGGAAGGTGGCAGGACCTGAGTAGACCCCCCCAAAAAAAAAAAAAGAAAGAGGGTAGAGAACAAACCATATAGGGTTGGGGAGGGGGCTGGGAGGGAGAGAAATCGGTGGGAGGAGGGACGAAAAAGGGTAAGGGAAGACTAGAACCTTAGTAAGATAGAAAAAGTGGGAAATAGTAAACAAGATTTTATACTAACAAAAATTTAGTTTTATTACTTTTTTTTTTGAGAATGAAAAGAAATTGAATAAACAATAAAGATTAGGGAGAAAACCATAATGATGTGAAACCGAAAAGGAGACAGTAAATGAATGTAAAAGCTGAATGGGTCTCTCGACAGAGTTTGCTGATGTGATTACAAAATAAAAAAAAAAAGAAACTGTACACACTGTATTCTATAGTGTGTGTACATCGCCTGCACTGTATTAGAAACTGTACACCGGCTGCACTGTATTATATACTGTGTACACTGCCTGAAGTGTATTAGAAACTGTACACACTTTATTATTTACTGTGTACACCGCCTGCACTGTATTAGAAACTGTACACCAGCTACACTGTATTACCCTGTTTCCCCCAAAATAAGACCTAGCGTGATTGTCGGTGACGGCTGCAATATAAGCCCTACCCCCCAAATAAGCCCTAGTTAAAGTCCTTGTAGTTCTTATTTTTAGGGTAGGGCTTATTTTCGCGGAAACAGGGTAGGGCTTATTTGGGGGGTAGGGCTTATATTGCAGCCATCACGGACAATCACGCTAGGTCTTATTTTCGGGGAAACAGGGTATATACTGTGTACACCGCCTGAAGTGTATTAGAAACTGTATACACTGTATTCTATACTGTGTACACTGCCTGAAGTGTATTAGAAACTGTACACACTGTATTCTATACTGTGTACACCACCTGCACTGTATTAGAAACTGTACACTGGCTGCACTGTATTATATACTGTGTACACCACCTGAAGTGTATTAGAAACTGTACACACTGTATTATATACTGTGCACACCGCTTACACTTTATTAAAAATTGTATACCAGCTGCGCTGTATTATATAATGTGTACACCACCTGAAGTGTATTAGAAACTGTACACACTTTATTCTATACTGAGTACACCGCCTGAAATGTATTAGAAACTGTACACACTGTATTCTATACTGTGTAAACTGCCTGCACTGTATTAGAAACTGTACATTGTCTGCACTGTTTTATTTACTGTGTGCACCACCTAAAGTGTATTAGAAACTGTACACACTGTATTATATACTGTGTACACCGCCTGCACTGTGTTAGAAACTGTACACCGGCTGCACTGTATTATATACTGTATACACTGCCTGAAGTGTATTAGAAACTGTACACACTGTATTATATACTGTGTACACCAAAAAGAAAAAGCAGTACAGCGCATAAAATAAATATAAAAACTAAAAGTCCAACATGAACAAATTGCAGACAATTTTCCAGTGATTCCTCCAGTGATTCAGGTGACATAGGAAAACGAAAGGTGACTATAGTGACACACATGGACCTCCACCTTCAGTGACACCAGCTGCTCACCTCAATGGATGGACCCCTGAGTAAATCAGTCAGGTCAAAATCAGCAGTTCCCTCACAGGGACAATACCACAGGAAGACAGCAACAGCAGCAGCAGCAGCTTGGAAATGTCAGCTCTCAATAATCAGCATACAGGCAGATATTCACATGTAAAAAATCAAGAAAGGATCTAGTGCTCTCTGTATAGTGCTAAAACGATTTATTAAAAGATAAGTAAAAGCACTCACATTACAATGCACTGTACCCCAGTGCGGAGGATGAAAGTATGGATGGAGTGGATGTCCCAGTACAGGATGGACGAGCGGAGAGCGCGGGTGATGTCACGATCGGAGCACGTAAATGCCGGATGCCGGCATTTACGTGCTCCGATCGTGACGTCACCCGCGCTCTCCGCTCGTCCATCCTGTACTGGGACATCCACTCCATCCATACTTTCATCCTCCGCACTGGGGTACAGTGCATTGTAATGTGAGTGCTTTTACTTATCTTTTAATAAATCGTTTTAGCACTATACAGAGAGCACTAGATCCTTTCTTGATTTTTTACATGTGAATATCTGCCTGTATGCTGATTATTGAGAGCTGACATTTCCAAGCTGCTGCTGCTGCTGTTGCTGTCTTCCTGTGGTATTGTCCCTGTGAGGGAACTGCTGATTTTGACCTGACTGATTTACTCAGGGGTCCATCTATTGAGGTGAGCAGCTGGTGTCACTGAAGGTGGAGGTCCATGTGTGTCACTATAGTCACCTTTCGTTTTCCTATGTCACCTGAATCACTGGAGGAATCACTGGAAAATTGTCTGCAATTTGTTCATGTTGGACTTTTAGTTTTTATATTTATTTTATGCGCTGTACTGCTTTTTCTTTATGTCATTTATGGGATTTGATAAATTTACCCTCAGTATCACAGCTGCTGTTTAGTTAGGCTTTGGTCCGCGCTGGTTGATTCTTGTTCATACTGTGTACACCGCCTGCACTGTATTAGAAACTGTACACCAGCTGCACTGTATTATATACTGTGTACACCACCTGAAGTGTATTAGAAACGGTACACACTGTATTATATACTGTGTACACCGCCTGCACTGGCTGCACTGTATTCTATAGTGTGTACACCACCAGAAGTGTATTAGAAATTGTACACACTGTATTCTATAGTGTGTACACCGCCTGCACTGTATTAAAAACTGTACACTGTATTATATACTGTGTACACCACCTTAAGTGTATTAGAAACGGAACACACTGTATTCTATAGTGTGTACACCACCTGAAGTCTATTAAAAACTGTACATACTGTATTCTATACTGTGTACACCGCAGGACGTGTATTAGAAACTGTACACACTGTATTATATACTGTGTACACCGCCTGCACTGTATTAGAAACTGTACACCGGCTGCACTGTATTTTATACTGTGTACACCGCTGAAGTGTATTAGAAACTGTACACCAGCTGCACTGTATTATATACTGTCTACACCACCTGAAGTGTATTAGAAACCATACACACTGTATTATATACTGTGTACATCGCCTGAAGTGTATTAGAAACTGTACACACTGTATTATATACTGTGTACACCATCTGCACTGTATTAGAGACTGTACACCGGCTGCACTGTATTATATACTGTGTACACTGCCTGAAGTGTATTAGAAACTGTACACACTGTATATATACTGTGTACACTGCCTGCACTGTATTAGAAACTGTACACCGGCTGCACTGTATTATATACTGTGTACATCGCCACAGTGTATTAGAAACTGTACACTGTATTATATACTGTGTACACCGCCTAAAGTGTATTAGAAACTGTACACACTGTATTCTGTAGTGTGTACTCCGCTTGCACTGTATTAGAAACTGTACACTGGCTGCACTGTATTATATACTGTGTACACGGCCTGAAGTGTATTAGAAACTGTACACACTGTATTATATACTGTGTACACCGCCTGCACTGCATTAGAAACTGTGACAGACTCATCCGGGAGAGAGGCTTTTGGAGGGGACTGAATGCTAGCCTCTTGCCTACCGACTATGGGCCCTGGCATTTCAGGGAGCTACAATCATTTAAGCTGCGTACACATAAGCGGACTTTTTGACCAGACTGGTCCGATGGACAATTCGACTGTGTGTGGGCTTCATCGGACCTGCAGCGGACTTTTTCGGTCGAAAATCTGACGGACTTTAGATTTGGAACATGCTTCAAATCTTTCCGATGGACTCGAGTCCAGTCGAAATATCCGCTCGTCTGTATGCTAGTCCGACAGACAAAAACCGACGCTAGGGTAGCTATTGGCTACTGGCTATCAACTTCCTTATTTTAGTCCGGTCATACGACATCATGTACGAATCCGTCGGACTTTGGTGTGATCGTGTGTAGGCAAGTCCGGTTGTTAGAAAGTCCGTCGAAAGTCCGTCGTAACTCCATCGGAAAGACCGTCGGACCTTTGTTGTCAAAAAGTCTGACCATGTGTACGCGGAATTAAGAAGATAGGAAAGGAATGCTGATTAATGAGATCTGGAAAGCCCGGGTCTTTCACCCAGTAGTTTATTGTGCTCATTAACACACCTTTGTCTCCTAGCAAACTATTGGGAGATGTGTTTATACTTATGTGTATTGTAAGTTGAGTGAGGAGACAGCAAGTCTACCCTGAAAGTTCATATCTCTGAGTCATCAAGTCTGGGTAAATGATTAGATAACTAGCTCATGTTAATTAGGTTTCTGGTTACAGTTTGTATTGTCAGCCGGCTGTATATATTTGTGTGTCATCTCAAATAAAACAGTCCATGTTCAGCAACCAAACGAGTATTGTCTTGTTTGAGGTTGAAAGCGGTTGGAATATTTGATATCTATATTCAGACTGGGAGGAAACGGACGAAAGCACTCAAGTGGAGTGTGGGACCTTCTGTTACAGAAACTGTACACCGGCTGCACTGTATTATATACTGTGTACACCGCCTGAAGTATATTAGAAACTGTACACCGGCTGCACTGTATTATATACTTCTATGGTGGAAATTATAAGTTTCTCCTATAAGCAAATAATTCCATGCGCTAATAAGCACAATCATAGCTCTCTGGTATAATGCCGGGAAAGAGCGCTTGTTTATGACCAAGTAACACAGACAGACGCTGGTATCACGTTGAGCTTATCAAAATCCTGCAATAGAATGATCTACTGCTTTCATTTATACTGTAAACATGAATAACAAAGGAAGGTGGTGGCTTCAGAATCAGCAAATCAGACACTTGTATTCTTTAAAAAAAAAAAACAATCACACACATGTATATATTGATATAGAATTCCAGTAGTGACATGTGCAGATGGTCGTGTGCAGAACCATGTGGTCAGCTTACTGTGAGACACAAAGTGTCTCAAAATTTGAACACTACTTACAGGGCTCTGAACACGATCGTGTGCACATTCCCACTGCTACCAATGACGCGAGCCGTACTCTATCATGGCTCAGTGGGCCATCATTTTTGTATGGTTATGCTATGGTTCCCATGTACACAAATCTTTTGGCTAGGAGCGTTAATGCAGTCTCCATGAGGTGGCCAGTCTCTTGGTGAGGCATAAACAAATATCCCTAAAAGAGCAAACAGATCTGCCATGTCCACAGGCAATGGTCTTCCATCAACATCTGTATGTGTGAATACATTTGCATGAGCATATTACAGCAAAATTGACACAGGGGGACATCTGACAACATACATTAACCGCTTGCCGACCACCGCACACAGATGTACGTCGGCAGCATGGCACAGGTAGGCAAATGGGCGTACCTGTACTTCTCTTTGAATTTGCAGCGGGAGCGTGCCCGCGGGTCCCGGGGACTCGATGTTTGCCAGCGGCCCGCAATTGCGATGAGGAGAGGCAGAATGGGGAGATGCCTTTGTAAACAAGGCATTTCCCTGTTCTGCCTAGTGACATGAGAGAGATCCACTGCTCCCTGTCATCGGGACTCGGGAGCAGTGATTGCTGTCATGTCAGTGGTAGCCCATCCCACCTACAGTTAGAACACCTCCCTCGGACACACTTAACCCCTTGATCGCCCCCTAGTGTTTAACCCTTTCCCTGCCAGTGTCATTTACACAGTAATCACAGTAAATTTTCATAGCACTGATCGCTGTATAAATGACAATGGTCCCAAAATAGTGTGAAAAGTGTTTGATGTGTCCGCCATAATGTCGCAGTCATGATAAAAATCGCAGACCGCTGCCATTACTAATAAAAAAAAATTAACAATAAAAATGCCATAAATCTACCCCTTATTTTGTAAACACTATAACTTTTGAGCAAACCAATCAATATATGCTTATTGCGATTTTTTTAACCAAAAATATCTAGAAGAATACATATCGGCCTAAACTGAGAAAGAACATTTTTTATATATATTTTTTGGGGATATTTATTATAGCAAAAAGTAAAAAATATTGCTTTTTTTTTTCAAAATTGTCACTCTTTTTTTTGTTTATAGTGCAAAAAATAAAAACTGCAGAGGTGATCAAATACCACCAAAAGAAAGCTCTCTTTGTGGGAAAAAAAGGACATCAATTTTGTTTGGGTACAATGTGGCACGACCGCGCAATTGTCAGCTAAAGCGATGCAGTGCCAAATCGCAAAAAATGCTCTGGTCAGGAAGGAAATCTTCTGGGGCTGCAGTGGTTAATAAAAATGTCCACAACACTGTCTACACAGCCTGAAGTGTATTAGAAACCGTACACACTGTATTATATACTGTGTACACCGCCTGAAGTGTATTAGAAACTGTACACACTGTATTATATACTGTGTACACCGTCTGCACTGTATTAGAGACTGTACACCGCCGAATGCACTGTATATATAGTTTACACTGAATGCAGCGTATATATATATATATATATATATATATATATATATATATATATATTATATATATAAAAAACAAAACATCCCACACTCTGCTTGAGTGCTTTCGTCATATACCGCTTCCTCCCAGTCTGAATATAGATATCAGATATTCCAACCGCTTGTCAGAAACTATGAATCAGACTGAGAAAGAAGTACAGTTAAATCACACTCGTTTAATAATAATAAAAAAAAGGTAAACAGAGTAACCCTAGTCAAAACATAGCCAGAGTGTCAGGAAAGGGTCCATCCGCTGGTAAGAAATATCGTTTGGCATGCAGTACTGGGGTCCACCAGCAGGTGTCTCCTGGCAGTGTTGAACTGTCAGGAGAATATTTCCCTGCTGGTGTCATTTCATCTTTTGGCCGCAGTACTGATGTTCACCAGCGGATGGATCCTGGCAGTATGGAGCAGACAACACTCCCTGCGCTCAGGTGTGACTTGAAGCCAATTATAGTCAGCCCTATAAATACCCGGCAAGCCCTCACATGCTCGCCTTGGTATCTTTCTTCCTTGCGCCCTGAACCTGTATCCTGAACCTGTATCCTGAACCTGTATCCTGAACCTGTATCCTGAACCTGTATCCTGAACCTGTATCCTGAACCTGTATCCTGAACCTGTATCCTGAACCTGTATCCTGAACCTGTATCCTGAACCTGTTATCCTGTAAACCTGTATCAGACCCTGAACCTCTTCCTGAGCCTGTATCCTATCCCATCCATTATCTCCCTTTCCCAACCTGCCCTTGTTCAGTTGCTGATCTCCTGTGTATGACCCTGGCTTGGCTAACGTTTGTTTTTGGTATATCCCTTGTTCCTGCTTACCTGCTGTGTATGACCCTGGCCTGGCTGACATCTGTGATTCCAGTATTGCCCCTTGCTGTATATATTATTGTTTGCTGTGGGTTTGTTGTGTTGGTTTTGCACTATCTGTATTTTCTGAGTTATCACTTATTTTAATAAATATTATTTATTCATTTACATGCGTTTGGGTTATCTCTGTGCAGTCCACACAGTCTGGTCTACTAGTCTCTTGACAGTATACCAAGGCCATCCCTGACCAGACGTGGCTGCACTGAGAAACCGTCCTGTTACGGTGGGCGCGCAAAAAATGGACTTTGATGAAATTGTCTATTCTCTGCTGGCGGCAGAGGATAATGAATATTGCCGTCAGACTCTTAAAGATTGGACCCGTGACCAACTGCTGGAAACGATCCAAACAGCCCATTTACTAGTAGATCAGGGTCATGCGTTATTTGAGGATGTTCAGCCTTTGATCCAATTATGTACAAAGTCAGCCTTGTCATGCATTCCCGAAGGTAGTGACGATTTCTCCCCTCCTTTCAGTTGTGACCAGGTTGAATCCCTGGTATGGTTGTTAGAGGATGATCCGGCTTTCTTTGATGAACATTATTCCGCTTGTTCCCAGCAGGTGTTATCCGATTGCATTTATTCAGTACAATCTCTGGTTAGTCAGGCTGTGTGTGAATCAGCGTTTGTTCAACCTGTGCTGCAGGCATGGTCAGATCTCCTGTCCTTAGCTAAGCCACAATATTCCAGCTCTGCCATTAATCATCTGCCTTCCAAAAGATCTATCTCCCGTCACCTATGGCAACCTCAGCTACAACCCAGTTTAATCAGCTCCCTACCAAATACTACCACCCAGTCTCCAAGTGTCGCACCTATCCTGCCTTCAATCCACCTGTCTCTTCTCCTCCACCTGTAACAGTCCCACAAAACCCTTCTCTAGCTACAGTTCCTTGGTCTTCCTTCTGCCCAGCTACTTTCTTTTCTTACAGCCCTGCACCTACATACAAAACTGCACGGGCTAAACCAAAAAAGAAACAAAAATTCTTCCCGACCCACACCATCTTGCCAGTAACCCTACCTGCTCCCACTTTCCAGTCTGATGTGCCTGCCTCCCAGTCTGTTGTCCCGATGCCTGCCTTCCAGCTTGATGTCCCTGCCTTCCAGCTTGATGTCCCTGCCTTCCAGTCTGGTGTGCCCACCTTCCAGTCTGATGTGCCCACCTTCCAGTCTGATGCACCCGCTCTCCAGTCTAATGCACCTGCTATCCAGTCTGATATGCCTGCCTTCCAGCCGGATGTCTTGAAGCTTGCCTTCCAGCCTGAAGTCCCGGTGCCCGCTTTTCAGTCTGTGCCCGCTCCCCAGTCTGATGTCTTCATGCCTGCCTCCCAGCCTGATGTGCCAGCTTCCCAGTTTGATGTGCCAGCTTCCCAGTTTGATGTGCCAGCCTCCCAGCCTGATGTCTTGAAGCTTGCCTTCCAGCCTGATGTCTCAATGCCTGCCTACCAGCCTGATGTGCCAGCTTCCCAGTCTGATGTGCCAGCTTCCCAGTCTGATGTGCCAGCTTCCCAGTTTGATGTGCCAGCTTCCCAGCCTGATGTCTTGCAGCTTGCCTTCCAGCCTGATGTCTCGATGCCAGCTTCCCAGTCTGATGTGCCAGCTTCCCAGTCTGATGTGCCAGCTTCCCAGTCTGATGTGCCAGCTTCCCAGTCTGATGTGCCAGCTTCCCAGTTTGATGTGCCAGCTGAAGGGATTCCTAGCACATTGTGCAGGAAACCCTTATGGGATTTCCTTCACACATGTGGTAGACGATCAGTCCTTGATCTTCCTGGACTTAGAGCTACAGGTTGACGACACTGGGGCCATTTACTCAAAAACGCATTTCAAACCGAGCGCTGGTAATTCATATCTCCACGCCCGGAGCCACCATCACCCTAGATGGATTAGGAATGTACCTTTTGGTCAGTTTTGCAGACTCAGGCGGACCTGCACCCTGAAGCACGATTATGAAGAACAAAGCCTTGTCCTCAAGACGAAGTTCAAGGAAAAGGGTTACGAAGAGGAGCATATAGAGGAGGCGTTCCAAAAATACCTTGTGCTATATGACAACACTCGTGTTGGAGAGGAAGAAAAAAAGACAAATCCTCACATGGATGAACGACCACAAGTACGATTTTGCACTAGGTATAACAACAAGGCCCTCTCAATACAAAAAATCCTCAAAAAGAACTGGAGGATCCTTGAATCAGACCCTATCCTGAAGACAAGCCTTCCTTCGCACCCCAATTTGGTCTTTAGGAGACCGAAGGACCTAAGGAGCATTATTGCCCCAAGTAGAGTGAGAAAACAAAGAAATGGAGGGCTCAGTAGTATTTGGAGCACGATTTTTGACCAGAAGGGAAGTTACAGATGTGGGAGCAACACTTGTGGGAACTGCGTGCATATGTGCCATAGAAAGAAAGAAGTCGTTGGAACAGACGGTAGGATTCACAAGATGAAGCAGTTCATCAACTGCGGTACCCCGTATGTCATCTATGGCCTTCTGTGTCCTTGTGGCCTCCTTTATGTAGGACGGACGTCAAGACCTATGAGGACCAGAATGAACGAGCACAGGAGCAGTATCCTTACGGAGAAGGACAACTATTCAATACCAAAACACTTTAAAGAAACCCATAGCAGCAGTACAGACGGCCTCAAAGTGTTCGGTATAGAAGCGATGCCGAGCGATTTGGATAGCGGCAAAAAACATCAAATGCTATGTAATAGAGAGGCCTTCTGGATTTTTTCCCTAGGAACTCTGGCCCCAAAAGGCCTGAACGAGGAAATCGAACTGCACAATGTTGTCTAACTCCTTCAGTTCCCGAAAAAGCCCCCGAGTCATTGGTGGCACTAGCCAGGTCAATTGGGGTTTGACCTTTCAAGTGTGCGTATTGCCACCAATGTGCAGGTTGGGGCTCTCTTTTGGGTCATATGGGGTACACTAGGTGTAGTGACCAGGAATTGGGGCAGATAGGTTTGTCAGATATAGTAGTAGTTTTACAGTTTTTAGTTCAATGTGTAGAAGCTAGTTACCAGGCTGTGGTTGGTGTTTAGACAGTGGTTAATTTGTTAACATTATGTAGTCTATGTCATTTTATGTATTTCACCGCCATTGGGGTATAGTGTTCATTTTCCATTAGGTGCAAACGGGCAATGGTCTCTCTCGTTTTTGGTACGCCAGTCCGCAGAGGTATCCTCCACGGCATTTGCTGGGGGGACGGTCACTATGGTCATTTGACATAGTATGTTATATCCTGCCATAGGTTATTTATTTTACTATATTTATATTTTATTATATCTATATAGAGTGGTGCGTAGTCTCTTAGCCGGCATTCTCTATTACTGTTTTTTAACGGTGTTATTAATGGTTTAGGCCGATGAGCATTTGTTTTTAGATCTCCTATTTATTGTTATTATTATTTTTTGATCAGTATTATCTAGGTATCATAGTGCACGGATTTCTTTTTGATTTTAATTTTATGATTAGCGACTAATTGCTATGGATTTTCATGTTTTGACCTTTTTAAGATACTATATTTTATGAAAAAAATATATATATTATATGCTGTCTAATCAACCGTGTTTTAAATTTATGAACCATACATATATTATGTGTTGTATTAACTTATTGCACCTTGGAAGGATACCTCTGCGGATCACATAAACGGAATATCATCTACTAGTATTTTCATTTGGTATCGATTTTGATCTCCTCACCAACCTCCCCATTTGAGATTAATCTCTATTTTTTACCATACATATGTGCCGTCTATTAATTACATCTTTACCCTCTATTTCCATCCCATGAATGGTCCTTGTAGAGTGATGTGGGCTGCGAGCTGCCTGTGGCTGTAACTTGAATGCTGCCTGTACTGTGCAGGCATTATCAGCCTAGGATAGCTGTCAGCAGTGGAGTCATTGGTGGGAGGCGCGCGGACCAACGGGGATGCGCGCGCACCGACTTTTCTGGCCACTCACAGGCAACTCCATGACGACCGGAAGCAACGGGTGGAACGCAAACACACCCGCGCTTCCGGGCCGTGTCCCCTGCACACAGCGTCTTCTGACGCTTGTAGAAGGGGAACTGACGTCACGATCGGCCGGAAGTTGCGGGTGGAACGCAGGAACGCCCGCACTTCCTGGTCCTTCGGGCGGCGTGCGTTCCACACGCTGTGTGCAGTGTTCATATGGCTCCTGAGAGCCAGAGAAGCCCCGTATTATTTACTGCGGTTTGTCCACGGTATGGGGCTACCTATGGAGCTGCTTGTAGGAGGAGAGGTATGTGTGATCGGCGGGCCCCCCCCACCACCCCCCTTTTTGTTTTTGTTTTTGTTTTTGTGGTCTATACTGATTCTGCTACAGTTTTGTTAGCTCAGTATATAGCAAGCAACATAGAGCGAGGCCTGTTGCTTGTTTTTATCAGTACTATCTTCTGGCTGCAAATGGGGCTTGTACATAGAGGGAGGGGTCCAGGGAGAGTAAACCTAAATGGGTAGGTGTTGCTGTTTGTGAGGGGGCGTCGCTACCAATTGGGTGTGGCAGAAACAGGTACTTATGCACACACATATAT
Organism: Lithobates septentrionalis; assembly: GCA_037952835.1. Lineage (NCBI taxonomy): Eukaryota > Metazoa > Chordata > Amphibia > Anura > Ranidae > Lithobates > Lithobates septentrionalis. Next base: position 1,288,166 of record JBBDGP010001275.1, read on the forward strand.
ACATCTATAGAGAGGCAATTTCGAGAGACCAGCCATTGCCCGTTCAGGCTCTGAAGAAGGGGGTGCTCCCCTGAAACGCGTTAGCCATTGGCCATTTGCACCGGTCTGATTCTCTTGGCAATAGGTCCTGGTGTGTCGATCCATAGAACAGCGCACTTGCGCCCTTTTTAAAGCTGGTTTCGATAGCTCGTTTGTGAGTATAATTTTTGCTGTTTTTATGCTGCAATAAAGTTTATTAGTGGTAATGCACTAGGTTAGTGTGCCCTCCTTCTTTTTCTGTTTTTTTCTAGCATGAATACCCATTGTTCAGAGGAGGGCTGCAAGACGCTAGGCAATACCTTGTTATAGGTGGTCGCACCACATGTTCAGTTCCTGGACACCTGAGCGCAGGAGAGATTTGTTTTGTGTCCCAGTCTGATGTGCCAGCTTCCCAGTCTGATGTGCCAGCTTTCCAGTCTGATGTGCCAGCTTTCCAGTCTGATGTGCCAGCTTCCCAGTCTGATGTGCCAGCTTCCCAGTCTGATGTGCCAGCTTCCCAGTTTGATGTGCCAGCTTCCCAGCCTGATGTCTTGCAGCTTGCCTTCCAGCCTGATGTCTCGATGCCTGCCTACCAGCCTGATGTGCCAGCTTCCCAGCCTGATGTGCCAGCTTCCCAGCCTGATGTGCCAGCTTCCCAGTTTGATGTGCCAGCTTCCCAGTTTGATGTGCCAGCTTCCCAGTTTGATGTGCCAGCCTCCCAGCCTGATGTCTTGAAGCTTGCCTTCCAGCCTGATGTCTCGATGCCTGCCTACCAGCCTGATGTGCCAGCTTCCCAGTCTGATGTGCCAGCTTCCCAGTCTGATGTGCCAGCTTCCCAGTCTGATGTGCCAGCTTCCCAGTCTGATGTGCCAGCTTCCCAGCCTGATGTCTTGCAGCTTGCCTTCCAGCCTGATGTCTCGATGCCTGCCTACCAGTCTGATGTGCCAGCTTCCCAGTCTGATGTGCCAGCTTCCCAGTTTGATGTGCCAGCTTCCCAGTTTGATGTGCCAGCTTCCCAGCCTGATGTCTTGCAGCTTGCCTTCCAGCCTGATGTCTCGAAAATTGCCTCCCAGTCTGATGTGCCAGCTTCCCAGTCTGATGTGCCAGCTTCCCAGTCTGATGTGCCAGCTTCCCAGTCTGATGTGCCGGCTTCCCAGCCTGATGTCCCGATGCCTGCCTATCAGTCTGATGTGCCAGCTTCCCAGTCTGATGTGCCCGCTGCCCAGCTCGAAGTGCCCGCTGCCCAGCTGGAGGTGCACGCTGCCCAGATCGACGACCCGGAGCCTGCTGCCCAGCTCGACGACCCGGAGCCTGCTGCCCAGCTCGACGACCCGGAGCCTGCTACCCAGCTCGACGACCCGGAGCCTGCTGCCCAGCTCGGCTTGTTCCTGTCTGCTGCCCATATAACAATGAATAAATATAGAGGCTTGTCTCTGGACATGTATATAATACCGTGACCTAAACCTTGTGGTTGCCTACCAACCCCTATAGTCAATAAACCAAAGAATATGTCCCAAACAGATGGGGACCAAGAGAACAGCGGGGCTTATTGGAAAGGCAATGAAAAGGATGTATATATCAAAAGAAATAATTTATTGTGGGTACACAGTAGAAAAACATGAAGAAATATACAGCAGCTTGACCATGGAGTGGCCTTGCCCTAGTAAAATATGACCAAAGCCTGGATTGATCAAAAACGAAAAACACACAGACATGGGGAACATGTAACAGGACATACAAAAAACAACAGTCCGGACGTCAAAGCTTATTGATGTCTGCGCAAACCAACAATGAGAAGTATACAGCAATTGCTGAATGAGGTTTTGCTGGAGCAGACATCAATACCCCCGGGGGAGGGGTGGCTCAAATGGTGGGGTGGGTGGGGAGGGGGGGGGGGTGGTGGAATGGGTGGGGAAGGGACGAGGGCTGTGGGGGAGAGAGAGGTTTATGACCGTGGGCAGGGATGCCGGGATGAGTCCTGGGACATCAATTGGTGTAAATGGCGAAAATATGCCGGCCTTCCATGTGAAATAGGTAGGTTGTGGTAACCAGGATTCAAAGTAGTGTACAGCTGAGCTGCTGTCATATACAGTAGTCCGGAATGGTGTGGGTACTCCTACATATAGCCTCCCTATGGTTGGAACAGGCAATACTGTGCATGAGCTGCACTACATATACAGATGGCTGTGTACGTTACCACTCCCGGGTCCCAGTTGGGAATCCTTATGTGATGCCGGATAGCGGTAGCCTCTGTATGTTTTAGCTGCTCCACTGGTCGCTATAAATGGTACCAAACACTGTCCCGGTATGGTTGTTCACACACCCTGGATCAGAAGGTGTAGTTCGTAGGGGTAGATGGAAGGCCGTGCAGCTGCATCTATTTCCTTCCCCGCGGTTCGTTCACAGCATGGAGCGGAACGTCCTCTCGATCGGTGAGCCGGCTAGCCCCAACGGGGGATGACAGCAGGCATGACGTCCGGACGGGATGACGTCAACGCGTTTCACAACATAAACTTGTGTAGCTTCAGCTCGGCTTGTTCCTGTCTGCTGCCCAGCTCGGCTTGTTCCTGTCTGCTGCCCAGCTCGGCTTGTTCCTGTCTGCTGCCCAGCTCAATGACTCTGACATGCCAGCCGTCTGCCCGGATGTGCCTGATGACCAGCCTGAAATGCCTTCTTCCACTATTCTGCCTGATGCCATAGACCATGGACAATTAAGACCAGTTGGAGCGTCCGGAGGCCGCTCCTTTAGGGAGGGGTACTGTCAGGAAAGGGTCCATCCGCTGGTAAGATATATCGTTTGGCATGCAGTACTGGGGTCCACCAGCAGGTGTCTCCTGGCAGTGTTGAACTGTCAGGAGAATATTTCCCTGCTGGTATCATTTCATCTTTTGGCCGCAGTACTGATGTCCACCAGCGGATGGATCCTGGCAGTATGGAGCAGACAACACTCCCTGCGCTCAGGTGTGACTTGAAGCCAATTATAGTCAGCCCTATAAATACCCGGCAAGCCCTCACATGCTCGCCTTGGTATCTTTCTTCCTTGCGCCCTGAACCTGTATCCTGAACCTGTATCCTGAACCTGTTATCCTGTAAACCTGTATCGGACCCTGAACCTCTTCCTGAGCCTGTATCCTATCCCATCCATTATCTCCCTTTCCCAACCTGCCCTTGTTCAGTTGCTGATCTCCTGTGTATGACCCTGGCTTGGCTAACGTTTATGTTTTTGGTATATCCCTTGTTCCTGCTTACCTGCTGTGTATGACCCTGGCCTGGCTGACATCTGTGATTCCGGTATTGCCCCTTGCTGTATATATTATTGTTTGCTGTGGGTTTGTTGTGTTTGTTTTGCACTATCTGTATTTTCTGAGTTATCACTTATTTTAATAAATATTATTTATTCATTTACATGCGTTTGGGTTATCTCTGTGCAGTCCACACAGTCTGGTCTACTAGTCTCTTGACACAGAGTTCAGGAACCGTAACGGATAGTCAGACAAGCCAAAACATCAGGGAGTCAGAGATGAGAGTAGTAGAACAGCAAGCAGGATCTGGAGCCAGAAGGAATGTCAGCCAAGCAACTCTTTACCAGGAACACAGGAGAGCCTCTCTAGATATGTGACCAAGGCGAAGGCAGAGATCATCTGGACTGGACGGCTTAAGTCGGCAGGACTAGCGAGCAGGATATCGTCAACAGGTGAGTCACTGTGGAGAGATAGGAGCTGGCAATTAGCCAACAGCTGAGCAGCCAGCTTTGAGAAGGAAGGGCTGAGCCCAGCCCTGACAGTACCCCCTCCTCAATGATCCCTCCCCATTGGAGGACCACCAGGCTTGCAGGGAAAACATCTATGGAAATCATGGAGGAGGACAGGGGCATGTACGTCCGAGGATGAGACCCAACAGCGTTCCTCTGGACTGTACTCTTTCCAATGCACCAGGTACTGTATGCACCCACGGAACCTATGAAAGTCAACAATGGACTGTACTTCATACTCCTCATGGTTCTCAACCTGAACAGGGTAAGGATGAGGCACCGAGGTGGTAAAGCGGTTGCAGACTAAAGGTTTTAATAAGGAGATATGAAATACATTTGAGATACGCATATTAGAAGGAAGGTCTAATGCGTAAGCCATTGGGTTAATCCTGCGAAGAATATGGAAAGGCCCAATAAACGAACTTCAGGTGCGAACTTCAGAGAGGGAACACGAAGAGAGGGAACACGAAGTCAGAGGTTGCGAGATGACAGCCAGACCCTGTCCCCAACCTGGTAGGAAGTCGCAAACAGGCGTCTGCGGTCAGCATGGAGTCTGTACCTATCATTAGCATGTCGCAAAGCCTCCTGGACTTGTGCCCAAGTGGAACGAAGACCACAGAGATGCTCCTCTAATGCAGGAATACTCTGTGGAACAAATGAGCCAGGCAAGATGCAAGGTTGGAAACCATAGTTTGCCATAAACTGGGACAATCGGGAAGCAGAATTCAAGGCACTATTGTGAGCAAACTCCGCCCACGGTAAGAAGTCTGACTAGGTATTATGATGGTCAGAAATATAGCAACGTAGGAATTGCTCCAAGGACTGATTGGCTCGTTCTGTGGCCCCATTAGACTGCGGGTGATTTGCAGAGGAGAAAGCAAGCTGAATTCCCAACTGTGCACAAAAGGCTCGCCAGAACCGGGTACACAAACTGACTACCCCTGTCCTAGACAATCACCTTGTGTAGCTCATGTAAGCGAAAGATCTCCCGAGCAAAAATGGTGAAACATGTCGGATTTTGCACCTCGACAGAGATGCTCCATGCGTCAGGGATGATGTATCACATCGCACTTGCCCTTCGCAGTTGATTGCTTGAAGCCAGCGGTGACCATCTTGGCTGAGACGAGTGGACGGTGGCCCAGAGGACCTGATAATAACACAGTGCTGACGGCAACTGCTCACTGGAGCCCCATGGACCCCGCTCCACATACAGCACACAGGACGGCATACAGGATGGCACATACAGCCCCCTGACCAGAGATAGACAACACAGGACTGTGACTACATTGCTCCATGAATGGTCGGGTGAGCGGACCATAGGTCCTCTAATTGCCTCCTTTATTTTGCCCCTTGTAGTTTGCTACCTCTCCGCCAGTGCCAGCTTGCTTCAGTGTCATTGAACTATTGTTCTCTAACGTTAGATTCTCTTTATACAATTAATTCCATCCAGGAATAATGTATACCTGTGCCTTTGGACTGGCTACTAACTGTGGACTATATACATCTCTCCACATTGGCAGCTATATCGGACTACAACCTTAATCTAAGCTGTTTCTGTGGACTCGTAACCTGACTCAATCAACTACCCTTTAACAAGGCTATCTGCTCAAAGGAGATTTATCTATCTAAACTTAGTGAATAGGATGGAGTTTGTTACCTATGGTGCTTGTCACCAGAATCTTTAGTCCAGTCCAAATACTATCCATTTCCAATTAACCACTTAACGACCGCCTCACGCCAATGTACATCGGCAGAATGGCACGGGCAGGCAGAATCATGTACATATACGTGATCTGCTTCCCGCGGGCGGGGGGTCCGATCGGACCCCCCCCGGTGCCTGAGGCGGTCGGCTATTGTACAGCGGCGATCGGAGGTGAGGGGGAGACCATCCATTCGTGGCCCCCCCCCTCGCGATTGCCGCCGGCCAATAAAATCATTCCTCTGCTGCTGTATGCTAAACAGCAGCAAAGGAAATGATGTCATCTCTCCTCGGCTCTGTATTTTCCGTTCCGGCGCCGAGGAGAGAAGACTGCAATGTGAGTGCACAAACACTACACACACAGTAGAACATGCCAGGCACACAAAACACCCCCCTTTACCCCCCGATCCCCCCCCCAATCACCCCCCCCCTGTCACACTGACACCAAGCAGTTTTTTTTTCTGATCACTGCATGGTGTCAGTTTGTGACAGTAATGCCGCGTACACACGAGCGGACATTACGGCGGACTTTGCCCGGCGGACTTTTCGACGTACTTTCCGACGGACTTTGTGAATGAACGGACTTGCCTACACACAATCCACCAAAGTCCGTCGAATTCGTACGTGATGACGTACGACCGGACTAAAACAAGGAAGTTCATAGCCAGTAGCCAATAGCTGCCCTAGCGTGGCTTTTTGTCCGTCGAACTAGCATACAGACGGCGGACTTTTCGACCGGACTCGATTTCAACGGATAAATTTAAAACAAGTTTCAAATCTAATTCCGTCGAACTTTTGAGAAAACAAAGTCCGCTGGAGCCCACACACATCGAATTGTCCGACGAAATCCAGTCCGCCGGGCAAAGTCCGCCGTAATGTCCGCTCGTGTGTACGCGGCATTACTGTGTTAGGGCAGTTAGTGTTATGGGGCGTACACACGGTCGGACTTTTCAGCTACAAAAGTCCGACAGCCTGTCCGACAGACTTCCGGCGGACTTTCGGCGGACTTGCGGCAGACTTTCTAACGAACGGACTTGCCTACACACGACCACACAAAAGTTCGACAGCCTAGTACGCGGTGACGTACACCAAGTCCGGCGAGACTATAAAACGGAAGTTCAATAGCCCATATGACACCCTTTGGGCTCCTTCTGCTAATCTCGTGTTTATCTCGTGTTAGTAGAAGTTTGGTGAGAGACGATTTGCGCTTGTGAGACTCGTATTTTTCAGTTCGTTTTAACTGTTGTTCAGTCTGTGCTTGTGAGGTTTGTATCTGCTTTTCAGTGCGTTTGGTCAGTTGGCATTGAGAAATCTTTGTTTTATTGTCCGCTCGTTCCTGATTTTCAGGTCGCTCTTCACAGGCCTTGCTGTTCTTCAGTGCGTTCTGTTAAGTGCGTTCTGACCAGCCGACCGTTTTGAAGCCATGTTACCTGTACGTACTCGTCGTCGAGCTCGTGCATTGTATGTGTTTGGTGCTGTAGTTTATTCTTCAGACCAAGACCAGTCCATGAACAGGGCGAGGAGGAGTTCATGGACCAAGAATTGGTTGCTCCAGCGTGACCAGTTCTGTCACATGCCATTGCTCCGTGAGATCCGTGAGAATAATCCTGAGGATTTCAGGAACTTTCTCCGGATGACGGACCCCGTTTTTGACCGTTTGGTGGCTTTGCTGACCCCCTATATCAGCAGGCAGGATACCTGCATGAGGCAAGCCATCACTCCAGAGCAGAGGCTAGTTGCCACGTTGCGGTACTTGGCGACAGGGAGAAGCCTGCAGGACCTCAAGTTCTCGACAGGCATCTCCCCCCAGGCTCTGGGGATCATTATCCCAGAGACCTGTTCTGCCATCATCCAGGTCCTGCAGAAGGACTATATTAAGGTAAGATTTTTTTTCTTTTATTAGCATCACATGTTCTTTTATTTAATCTTTGATAATGTAATGTATTTCTTAGCTCAAACACTACTTACCATCATTGCAATATAGTGTGAATGTCCCCTTTTTCTCCTCACACATGCTGGATTTTTTTCCTGTTCTTTTTTGTCATGCATGTATATTTGCCTTCAATAACCTCCCCAGCATACAATGCTGGGCACATATCCACCTAGTCTACTCAGTTTGAATGTATTTAGTCTGCTGCATTGTATTTTGTTTCCCCTAAACTCAATCCAAATAGTGTGCTTATAATTAGCAATTAGCTTGATTTCCCAACCCCCCCCCCCCCCACCTAAACTCAATCCAAATAGTGTGCTTATAATTAGCAATTAGCTTGATTTCCCCCCCCCCACCTAAACTCAATCCAAATAGTGTGCTTATAATTAGCAATTAGCTTGATTTCCCAACCCCCCCCCCACCTAAACTCAATCCAAATAGTGTGCTTATAATTAGCAATTAGCTTGATTTCCCAACCCCCCCCCCCTAAACTCAATCCAAATAGTGTGCTTATAATTAGCAATTAGCTTGATTTCCCAACCCCCCCCCCCCCCTCACCTAAACTCAATCCAAATAGTGTGCTTATAATTAGCAATTAGCTTGATTCCCCCCCCCACCTAAACTCAATCCAAATAGTGTGCTTATAATTAGCAATTAGCTTGATTTCACAACCCCCCCCACCTAAACTCAATCCAAATAGTGTGCTTATAATTAGCAATTAGCTTGATTTCCCAACCCCCCCCAAACTCAATCCAAATAGTGTGCTTATAATTAGCAATTAGCTTGATTTCCCAACCCCCCCCCCCCCACCTAAACTCAATCCAAATAGTGTGCTTATAATTAGCAATTAGCTTGATTTCCCAACCCCCCCACCTAAACTCTATCCAATTAGTGTGCATGTAATTAGCTTGATTTCAACCCCCCCCCCCCCCCCTAATAATTTGCTAGAATGTTCTGTGGTGTTGATTTTTAAAAAGCAAATATATGTTGCACTTTGCAAAATGCATGTGCACTCTACAAGTGCATTTGCTCCAGTGCTTTAGTAAATGAGCAGAAGCTCTGCTGATTTCGATCATCAAATCATATGCAAGCCACAAAGTGTTTTCATTAATTGCCCTTGCATGTGATTGTGTACTCCTTGCAACATGAAAGCCTTTTTACCTTACCTCATTTACTTTAAGCTGGGGAGCAACTGCACTTGCAGAGTGCGACAACTGCAGTCTTGTAGCCTTTTTAGTCCATAAATCCCTGCTTTTCCTAAAATTAATATTTTTTTGGAATTTCACCACCCCCTAAAATGTAATCAATGTTCCATCAGAGGGGGTGAGCAATCTGATAAGTGTGCCTTTCCATATTATTTCTTCCAGAAGATTTAAATTATTTAATGTTATACTGATGCTGGGGAATGTTTTTAATTGTATAATTTTCTTGCAATGTTATATTCAAAATTACTGATTTTTGTTTTCTTGTTTGATTCCCCAGTTTCCTTCAATGCCACAGGAATGGCAGACTGTGGCATCCCATTTTGCCACCCGTTGGGACTTTCCCAATTGTGGAGGGGCTATAGATGGGAAACATGTCCACATCGTGCCACCACCCCATTCGGGGTCATACTATTTTATTTATAAGGGGTTCCACAGTATTGTTTTAATGGCGGTGGTGTCGGCACACTATGAATTTCTATATGTGGACGTGGGGAAGAATGGCCGGATGTCGGATGGAGGAGTATTTGCCCAGACGGAGTTCTGCCAGCGTCTCCAGAGTGGTGGCCTGGGATTGCCACCTGATGCGGATAACGTGGAAGGACTCCCCTTTGTCTTCATTGCCGATGAAGCCTTCGCTCTGAGCAAGCACCTCATGAGGCCATTCCCCCAAAGAACCCTCACCCCGGAGAGGAGGGTTTTTAATTTCCGGCAGAGCTAGAAGAGTGGTTGAGAATGCGTTTGGGATTCTGGCCAGCCGGTTCCGCCTGTTTCGAACCTCCATTAATTTGGCGGAATACAAACTTAATTTTATCATTTTATCGTGCTGCATCCTGTACAACTTTTTACACAAACATTCTCCAAATTATATGGTGCCAGTTGGGCCTGAGGCCGGACTTATCGGTGACAATCTTACGGGCCTGGATACTGTCCATACTGGCTTGGCCCCCCAAAGTGCCCGTCAAGTTAGACAGCAATATGTTAAATATTTTATGGGTAGGGGGGCCATTGCAATGGGCCAGGATATCTAAAGATTTAAAATAAAAACAATCTTGATGAAATCTTGAATTATATTTATTGCTTGCCTTTCTTTTGGGCTTTCTCCTAGGTTATGGTCGAGCAGTTGTAGTGCCAACTGTATTTTCCTTGTAAATTTCTAAATAAGCTCCATTGCCACTGTAAACAACTTTTTTCAATTTATAAACAAACTGATACTGAGCATTGAAATAACAATATATACAGAGAAAATTTGCGCCAACTCTCAGAAAATAAAGCAGCCAACACAACAACTTGACCCGTGTAAATGTGAAAAAATAATATATATAAAGTGTGGCGCTAGTGATGATGCCTCGTAAGAGGTAGTGTTAACCTTATCAGGTGTGTATAAAAAAGAAGAAAGGAAGAAGGGGAGGAGTTGGAGTGAGGGAGATATCACCTTCCCCACCCGTACTTCCCCATAGGTGAGTTCAACATTAATAGGAAATACGTGCAAAGATATGTCTGTATCTGTATGCTAAGTAAGTGAAGGTATTAGAAGGTAGAAGTTCCGTATCCTGACAGATAGGGAACACCTATCAGACTGGTACCTGGAGGTTCAACTCCAGGTTCTAATCAAACAAAAGGAGGAAACTAAAGGAAAAAGTATTATTAAAGCTAATACAATGATGTATACCAAGTACTATGCCTCCCCAAGGGGGAGGGGGGCTAAAATAAGTAAATATATAATCAAAAGTCCATCAAAGTGGTAGGTACATAGATGCAAACATATTTAAAGTCCACCATCTTAGATATGGGATTACTAGATGTCAATCTAGGTATAAAAAGTTCAATAGGCTGTGGAAAACAGGGACTGTTGGACGTATCCCTGTTCAGAGGTAGGTTCTTCCCTTAGAGTGGTGACTTTGGCCCAAAAGGAACAGGTATATAGTGCCCTTACCAGATCAGGTGGACTCACAGGCCCTTGGCGGTGAGTCAAACGAGCTTTGTACCATCAAGCGGTGTGGGGCTGTAAAGCCGTGTGTCGTTCCTGGATAGGATTTCCCTGGTGTCACCGGAAGGCACGCCTCTGGCTCGATAAATTTTCCCAGATGTCATCTAATGGTGCGTCCTTGACAGGGCGCAGCTGGAAGCCGGGGTCAACCAAAATCTTCAGGTAAAGGAAACCTATTTCTCAGCAGCCAGCACCATTTTTGTAGGTGAGACAAGAAAAAAAGAAAAAAACGTCCACATAGTGTAAATCTTTCTTGAACGTGGCGACGTTTATTAAAATAAGCTTTTTGCAATAAGATACAAAAAAAGTTGGGCGGTAAAAACTAGGCTCAAAATATTGTAAAGAGTCCCAAGATTAAAAATTTGCGCAGTAGGTGATGGTGAGGGTAAAATCCACAGAAACCCGACGCGTTTCATCCTCAAAGACTTCTGCTGGGGTATGGAATTGCCCCCCATCAACTGCGCTTATATATGTAGGGGCAAACAATGCAGAAAATCCGATTGGCAGCGAAACCGGGCATGACTTCCGGGTTGGGCGGCGCTAGCACTGGCCAAAAGATCATGTGTAGTTAGAGTGGCCAATTGTATCCCTTTTGGATGGTCAAAGCCAGACCTCACTTGCATCCTCCAATCTCTAGTACAGCGTCAGCCCATGTGACACGTTGGTCACGCCGCGATCACGTGATCCGTTCGATGCGGAGTGACGTCAGACCGTTCAGGGTCTGCGTGTCATAAATAATAGGGAGCCGAGGCTTGTAAGATCGAGGTGTGGAGCGCAAACACAGTGACGGCCATAAGTAGGGGAGGAGTTTTAGAACGAAAACGGCCCAATCGAAAAACCGGAAGTCATATCGCCGGATATATGCTAGGCAAATCGTAAACATCTCCCAATTATCATGCTTATTAGGGATGGATCTTCCTGAGTGCATAAACACTCGGGCATATCGGGCAAAATTCATAAGAAAATTCATAAAAAACATATATAGAAAATATAATATGCCATACAAACATCTATATGCAGCACAATAACCCAAGAAAAAAAGAAAAAAAAAAATTTTTTTTGTATATCTGTCCAAGCCCGTACAATTTTTGGACCGGTATATAGTGATGATGTCTCTATAAGATTCAAAGTATGTAAAATGAATCAGGGTGTGCCTGTCTGTATGAATAGAATCAAGGTGCATATGAAATTATTAATCAGGCATTGATATGCCAGATATACTCAAAAGAGGCTATTACATAGGGCCAAAACGGGATAGGGTAACCAGGGGAGATTTTTAAGAACTATATCTCAGCCAGGGTCTATCCCGCCTACTTGTATATAGAAAAAAAAGGAAAAACTATAATATAGTATGAAGAAGAGAACAGTGAGAAGCAGAGAGTTTGGGGGACATCTAAAAGGGTCCTACCAATGTATCCAGTTGTTTAGAGGAAGATCTTAGTGACTAATTAGGTGTAAAGTATAGGTCATCCAAAGGTACTCAGAGTGAGAGAAGGGGAATTCTATTCATCCCACTCACTCAAATGGAAAGTGCTATGACAAACTTTCAAAGGTTCACCAAGAGGAATAAATCAAAAAATTATAAAAAATATATAAAAATATATAAAAATACCCAGAAGGTAGGGAGGGGAATTCCATTCACCCAACTTACTCAAAATAGAGAATGCTATGATAGACTTCAGAGGTTTCACCAAAGATAAAGCAGGGGGAAAGGGATGAGAGAAGTGGTTAGACAGAAAAACAGGCAAGGAAATCTCAAAGGGGGAGAAAATGTTTACTACCACAACAACCTTTGAGAGGGCATGACAATGCTTATGACTGATTGATAAAAGCATTGATATCCCAGTCTACATTGAGCCCATGGGGTACATAGCATTTAATGAGATGTATCCAAAAGGTCTCAAGTTTGGAGACACCTCTCACCTTTGGTTCCCCCCTCCAATGTGGTGTGAATCTATCTATAATTTGAAACTTTGTTCCGGATGGATTTTGATCATGATGATGTAGGTAGTGTTTTGGTACACTGTGGTTTGTGCGTCCTTTTTTATAGCTGTGATATGTTCGTTCACTCTTATAGCAAAATTACGTTTTGTGCGACCAATATATTGTTTTCCGCAAGGACAGGTGATGAGATATACAATGAATTTTGTGGTACAAGTGGCAAAACTTTTCATTCTGTATTCCTTCCCAGTCGTAGATGAAGAAAATGTTTCGATCTTTCGTGCTTTACAAGTATTAAGTTTGCATACGGAGCATTTTCGGCAAGGGTAAAAGCCTTTTAGGTCATGGAAGAAAGAAGGGGCTTTCGGAGGTTCTATCACTCCTGGAGCGATCTGCCCCCCTATTGATGGCGCACCTTTATAAATAACTCCTGCGCGTTCGGGGAGTAAGGGGCCCAGTATGCGATCATTTCTTAGTATTTTCCAGTGTCTTGTGATGATATCCTTAATTTGTTTATGTTGGATGGAATAGTTGGTGAGGAACGCCCATCTATGTTTGTTTTCAGGGGGTCTTCGGGGGCGCTCATCCAACAAGGATAGTCGATCAATGCGGGCTACTTTTTGGATTTCCTGTTCAATCTGTGCTTCGTCATACCCTTTCTCTTGGAATCTAAGTTTGATGGTCTCAGCCTGTGCGTAATAGTCTGTTAGACGAGAACAGTTACGTCTAATTCTCATTAGCTGACTGCGGGGGACTGATTTCAGCCAGGCTGCATGGTGACAGCTGTCGGTTGGGATGTACCCATTGCGATCGGTGACTTTAAAGAACGTTTTTGTTTCTAAATGGCCGTCGACAGCTGTAATTTCAAGGTCCAAGAAATGTATTGAGGAAGTACTTGAAATAACAAACCACACATTTATTTAATTCCTAAGCAGATGTTTTTAATCTTTGGTATCTATTCAGTTATGCATTTAGTATAAAATGTTCCTAGCCAAAAATATAATATATTAATAAATTTAGAATAATATAATTAAAGTTATTGTTGGGCATTTTGATTTTAACAAACAGGCCTTTTTTTTTTTTTTTTGTTTTTTAAAATCCGTTATTTTTTTATTTATTTTTTTTTGGTTTTTTAAAATCCTTTTTTTTATTTTTTTTTGTAAAAAAAAATTTTGTTGTTTTTTTTTTTTTTTTAAATCCTTTTTTTTTTATTTTTGTTTTTTTTAAAAACATTTTTTGTATTTTTTTTAGATTTTTTTGGTATTTTCTCAAAACAGGCCTCCTTTTTTAAATGTTGTTAAACTGGGGGGGGCGTGGCCAAGCGATGGCGGAGTGAGGACGCACACCTCGGAGCTCTGTGCGGGGAAGCCCTGAGAACAGACAGTCATCAAAAAGAGCCAAAATTCATGCCAGGGGACCGCAAACACCCGCTGGACTCGGGGGTACAGAAGGGTTCGGAAATAACCCATTATTTCCTTCGGCAGCACGCCGCCGCTTCCCCCGCCACCTCGGCCAAGATGGCGCCGCCTCGAGTGCCTCCGACGAACGCTGCCGCTTCAGCAAAGAAAAGCACTCAGCCGGGAACGAATGCAGGAGGAGACCGTCCCGCTCCAGATGACAGGTCAGCATCTCCTATTCTATCCCCTGTGATCCCCACCACTGACACTCAACTCAGCTGCAGTCACACGAGGGAGACAGGCAGTAACATGGAGGAATCCTTAAGGGACATTGTGTCTGGCTTGCCTACAAGACAAGACTTACAGGAAATGGCAGCATCCATTGTCAACGCACTCTCCAGGGAACTACATGACTTACGCCAGCAGGTAAACACGGTAGATGAAAGGGTCACTGTTTTGGAGACATCAGCATCCACATCAGATGCCCGGATTGCAGCCATAGAACAGGAGCAGCGTGGCGTTCGCCGCCATCTTGTGGACATACAACTTAAGCTGGACGACGGCGAGAACAGGACCAGACGTAATAATTTGCGCCTCCGCGGCATTCCTGAAGCCACCATGGGACCAGATCTCCGTGCAACGGTTGCAGCCATCCTGAACCAGGTCCTTGGAAAACCACCGGCAGCGGAACTGGAGCTGGACAGGGTTCACCGCATCCCAGGCCCCAGGATACCCCCCGCAGCATCTCAAGATCCTGAAGCCACAGACCTCCCACGGGATGTTCTGTGCAGGGTACACTTCTTCACCATAAAGGAGGAAATCATGCGGTTGGCCTGGGAGCGCGGCCCCATTGACTTTGATGGCGCATTGATCCGGATCTATCCGGATATCTCCAGGCAGACAAGGGCAATGCGAGGCCTTATGAGACCGCTGCTGGAGGTCATCCGGGCGGCGGAGGCGACCTACCGCTGGGGACACCCTTTCCACCTAATTGTGCGAAGACAGGGTGTAGAATTTTACCTACGCTCTCCAGACCAACTTCCAGACCTATTCAGCTTCCTGGCCAAACCCCCTGTGAGTGTCCCCAACTGGTTTGATTATCTGTTGTCACCGGAGGCCTTGGGCCCACCTCTGCCCAGGCCACAGCGTTCCCGCAGACCACGCTCACGAGCAACCAGCAGAGAGACTGCTAGACCTCACCCAAGGTCCGCTGAAGCGTAACTCCTTCTCTTCCCTCAAGACCCGGTAAGATCAGATGAACGCTTTTGTTACATCACCCCACTGAACTTTCAAGACCATTGAAACATACTTTCCAAGTGGCTTGTAAATCTGGGTTCCTGGGTGTCTTTCTTGGGCCAGCCTTTATTATCTTACCTTGTGTAACCTCAGGAATAATGGCCCCCGGATGTACCTACAACCCCCACTCCGGAACTACGGAATGTCGGCCATTACCCGCCAGCTTAATCACTAAAGGTCCGGACGGTCGCGGACTCATGCCAAGCCTTGTACAGTACTATGCCTTCATCGCATGGGCTCCCTACCAGTGATGGATGGGGGAGACGGATGCATCAGGGAGACCAGTGACTTGGATTCCAGCCGTGGCACCACAAGATGGATATGCAGAACTTTATCATCATCTGGAAAAACTGGCCCTTCATTCCCAGATAAGTGTCCTGAGGGCCTGGTCTGTTTACTTGCCTACCCTCCATTGGGCCTCATGTTTGGGTCTGTACCCCCCTTATTTGCTAAGCAACTTGGTAGACATACAGGTCACCCCTGGGACCCCTCACTCTCCCTAGTTTCGTTCTGAAGTTTGTGCAGGTTATTGTGCACCAGGAGGGGGAGGGAGGCTCAGGGCCGTAGCAGGTAACAATCCCAGGGACATGACAATAATTGATGACGTTCATTTTATGTTATGATATGTTATGTTTTGATGTTTAATTTCTAACCGCTCAACTACATTACCTTATCACCACACTGTATTATTTTTACGCTATTGATGTTAACCTCGCCTTTCATGATTCGCCCCGGTACACCCGGGTGAGAGGGTGAAGGACCCTTGGTGCTGGTGCAACGGGCCTGGCCGTGAGGCGTTGGGTCGGACCCCACTGGTAATGTCTGTTGCCTGTGTTGGCAGGGGGGGCCGGTCTGCGTCCATGGGCCTCCTGGGAGCACCTTCATCAAATGGTCGCGGCGGAGGATGTTGCTGTCGGCCATGATGCAAGTACCAATCACAGAAGGGTTTTTCCAGCTGTCATGGTTCTTACGCTAGACATTTTATAATTCTCAGAGGCGCTACCCCCTCACATCTCCATATATTATGTTTATTCCAACCACTGCCTAAACTCTAACTACTTTAGAGTAGATTACAAGGCTTTTTACACCCCCCACATTAGGGCGGACCCCTGTGTAGACACCTTAGTGTACATTAGGGGCCCATAGTTAGTCTAAGAGAGAAACCGTTTATTTCCCTTACCCCATCCTTCCTCCCCTCCTCTTTCCCTCTCCCTTCTCTTCCCCCCTCTGGTCTATTCTTTCAAATTTCTCCCCTCTGCCTGTAGGGGTGTCTGCTGTTGGAACCCCCCCACACGCATAGCGACTTCCGTTCCCCTGCCAGAGGGCATGATGGATCACCTAAAGATTACCTCGCTAAACGTGCGTGGCCTTAATGTGCCAGAGAAGCGCTCGCAGCTCCTGACTGACCTGCGCAGGGGCAAAACTCATGTCGCTTTTCTGCAGGAAACGCACTTCCGTGCAGACTCCATACCCAGGCTAACGAACGGGGCTTTCCCGGTGGCATATCATAGTGTCTCTCCGGTCTCCAAATCGAAGGGGGTTAGTATTATCCTGGCCAGGTCGGTTCCTTGGGTGTTTGAGGCACAGCGAGCGGACGAGCAGGGTCGTTTTCTTCTCCTAAAAGGAAGAGTGTCCGATCTGTGGGTCACCTTCGCGAACGTTTACTTTCCTAATGTTAATCACCCCCAATTTCTACGTAGGCTTCTCTCGGAGCTCCTGGAGTTCTCGGAGGGGATGCTTATTTTCGGAGGAGATCTTAATTTTGCCATGGATCCAGCCATGGATGTCTCGCGGGGAGCCTCCCATCTGTCCTACTCTTGCCTGAGGCGTCTCAAGGCAGACTTGCACACCCTACAACTAGTTGACCCTTGGCGGCTGCTCCATAACCAAGATAGAGACTATACATTTTATTCTCAGGTGCACCACACCTACTCGCGGTTAGATTACCTATTGCTGTCACATAAAGATCTTGCCAAGGTAGTCTCTACATCCATTGATGTTATATCCTTCTCGGACCATGCCCCCATTCACTTGATCCTCCGGTTGGGGCCGGTGACTCGGTCTCCTCCCTCATGGCGACTAAATGAGGCATTGCTTCAAACGGAGGAAACACGGGCGGAGCTACTGCGGGCACTGCAGGAGTACTTCTCCGTCAATGAGGGATCAGTCCCCAACCCCCTTGTGGTATGGGAGGCCCACAAGACGGTAGTGAGAGGGATATTAATCAAAATAGGGGCCCGTCTTAAACGGGACAGATTGAAACGCACGGAGGAACTAATTGTACTGATTCGTAAGCTGGAAAGTGCACATAAGGCTAGTCTTGCTCGCACAACCCTGCGGGAGCTGCAGAGGGCTCGGGAGGAGCTTTGCACCCTCCTCTTCCAGAAGACCAAACAGAAACTAGCATGGGCACGTCGTACCATGTTTGAGTATTCAAACAAACCGGGATCACTCCTGGCCAGAGCCCTGCAGGGCCCTCGCACGAAAACATACATCCCACACATACAGTCGTCTACAGGACAGAAGCTAAATACCTCCTCAGAAATGGCAGGGGAGTTCCGCTCCTTCTATACAGGCCTCTACAATCTGGACAGATTGGAACCCACGGGTTCCCCTGGGGAGGGCAGGCACACCCCTCAATCTTACATAGCTGCCTCAGGCATGCCATCACTACCTGATGAGGTCAGGGAAGAACTAGACGAACCCTTGACTGTAGAAGAATTGGGAGTCGCCTTGGCCTCCTCGAAGCCAAAAAAGGCCCCTGGCCCTGATGGTCTAACCCCAGTGTACTACAAAACCTTCTTTGACTTGCTGGCGAAGCCCTTAGTTTCTGCCCTCAACACCCTCACGGAGGGAAATCTATTCCCCATAGACACCCTTAGGGCCTACATATCTCTCATCCCGAAAGAAGGTAAAGACCCACGACTTTGTGGGAACTATCGCCCAATTGCCCTTCTGAATTCGGATCTCAAGCTCTTCGCAAAAATTTTAGCCAATAGACTGCTCCCCCACATTCCGAATCTGATTCATAGAGACCAAGCTGGTTTTGTACCGCTACGTGAGCCAAGGGACAACACTATAAGAGTCATCAACCTGATACATTCGGCGAGAATTACCAAGCGGGCCCTTCTCCTGCTGTCAACAGATGCGGAGAAGGCCTTTGATCGCGTTGACTGGTCCTTCATCCGGGCAACTCTAGAGCACATAGGCCTTCGTTCCTCTATGTTACAGTGGATCCTCTCCTTATACACACACCCCACCGCGTCGGTCAGGGTAAACGAGACGAGATCGGACTTCTTTGACATCCGGAATGGCACGCGTCAGGGATGCCCTCTCTCCCCTCTGATCTTCATCCTGTCCCTAGAACCCCTTCTGTGCACGATAAGGGCAAATCCAGACATTCCAGGCTACCCGAAGCCCTCGGGATCCCACAAGGTGGCTGCTTTTGCAGATGACCTTATTTTCTTTCTAACAGAACCCCTTACCTCTCTCCCTAACCTGCTTGGTTCCCTTCGAGAATACGGCAATCTCTCATCGTTTCAGATCAACCTGACAAAATCCTCCATTCTCAACATAACGGTAGACAAGGGAAATGTCCAACGTTTACGCACGTCCTTTCCATTGAAATGGGCAACCAAGCACATACGTTATCTAGGAGTCGACATCACCTCAGACCCGGCTGAACTGTACGCGGCTAATTATACTCCTTTACTTCTACGCCTTAAAACTGATCTCCTACACTGGCACTCTTTGACGCTGACATGGTTTGGCAGATGCAGCGCCCTCAAAATGACTCTGCTACCAAGGGTGCTATACCTGTTACAGGCGCTTCCCATCCGACTACCGCCAGCGTTCTTTAAACAAATTGACGCCATGTTCCGGGCGTTTGTCTGGTCCCACCACAAACCTCGTGTTAGACTCCAACTCCTTCATCTAGCAAAAAGCAGGGGTGGGGTTGGTCTGCCGGACATAAAGGCATATTACAGAGCAGTCCACTTAACCAGGTTGGTGGACTGGCACTGTCATGCAGAGGCGAAGCACTGGGTCGCCATGGAGGGGGAGGACTCTGGGGGGACGGCCCTGAGCTGGCCCTGGATTGCCTCACCACTCCCAAAGGATCTGCTGGAACACCCCACCTTGGGCAGCACCCTAACAGTGGTCAGAGATGCTTTTCGGCGCACATCAGTGTCCCCGCAGCCATCTCCCATGGTTCCGATTTTAGGTAACCCGGAATTTTTGCCTGGAATTCAGAACCCACAACTCAAGCGACTGACAATGGGCACTAAATATCGCTTACACGACTTTTTGGGATCCAATGGCCAACTCTCCTTAGAAGCTGGAGCATTGGTGACAGACCCCCCTCTAGACTTTTGGAGCGGCCTCCAGCTGCGGAACTTCCTACGCAGTTGTCTGAGGAAACCAGGCATTACCCGTAACCTAACTGAACTGGAACTCATTTGCCAGCGTAGGGAACCGATTCGACATTGTCTCTCACTGATGTACTCATCCCTAACCCAACCAGAAGAAGGGTACGTTCCTCAGTTCCTCTCCAAATGGGAGGCGGAGCTGGGAGTCCAATTCACTGGGGTGCAGAGACAAAAAATCCTCTACTTCGCCCAGAAATCCTCAATTGCCACAAGGGTTCAGGAAACCTGTTACAAAATCATGACACGCTGGTACAGAGTCCCTGCCATCCTGCATCGGTTCTTTCCTCAGGTGCCCAGCATATGTTGGCACTGTGGCTCTGGGGAGGGGACGATGCTGCACATCTTCTGGTCCTGTCCCAAGCTTGCCCCATTCTGGCTCGGAGTGACACGCACGGTCGGACATCTTACTGGTGTTTCCCTGGAGGACGACCCTGCAGCCTGCTTGCTCCATTTATCAGAACGACCCATTAAGAAGTATAAGACCTCTCTCACCATCCAACTTCTGAATGCCGCAAAGGTTTGCATCCCTCTTTGCTGGAGATCGGAGAGACCACCGACACTATCCACGTGGTTTGCTAAAGTAAACGATTTAAGGGATATGGAGGATCTCACAGCCACCCTGCACAATAGAGAGGAAATCTTTCGAGAGACCTGGAGACCCTGGCAGCACTTTACTTACACGGAAGCCTACCTTCAGGAAATAACACAATCTAGCTAACTCTGCGGGTTGGCACCATCTCTCAGGCAGAGGGCATCACCCTCCACTCTGTTCTTCTGCACCTCTACATTCTTTCTTCTTCTGTTTTCCTTATACTAATCCACTCCTTCCCCCTTACCTCCCCGTCCTTCCCCCCCCTCCTTCTGTTTTCCCCACCCTTCCCTACCCTGTTATATCCCTCTCCTACCCCGGGGGACACTAGTTTTTATACTACGTATCCTCATACTTGGGTCCTTCTCTGGCCCAGATATAAAGGAAATCTTGTAGATCATAACCTGCTCAATATATCCCAGGTATGGGTATCACAGCCTTTTAGCCCCCATATCACCAACTACAGAAAAAACATTGTATCTCACTGAGTGACAATGACTAGTAGACAAGGAAGTTAGACATTAGCCAAACAATTCAGAACCTTGAGCACCGCTCAGGTCTCATCCACTGGCAGGTGTGATAACTCGGGGAACCACCCCCACATATTTTAACTGTTGTGCTCGTTTTAATAATCGGATCTGTCGATCTTGTTGGTTTCTTTTTTATATATTTTTTTTTTGTTTTTGACATAACTGTTTGCAATCATTTACCTGTATCACACCTACCTGTCTCTTACATTGTTATACAACAGATTATGTAACTGTTTGCACTTGCTCAGTGTCAAAATAAAGGAATTTCAAAAAAAAAAAAAAAATGTTGTTAAACTGGCATATAATTTAACAGAAAATAATAAAGAGAAGGCCCAGAATGGGGTCAGCAAACCAGGAAATGAAGGACATGATCGATGTTTTGGGGTTTCAAAAAGGGCATTTAGATTCGACCCAAAACATCAATCATGTCCTTCATTTCCTGCTGCATACGATCCAGCCGATTCCGCATTTGATCGATCTCCCCATTCCAGGCCATTATTTGAGCAATTAGCCGTTGGGCACTGTCTGTGATGAAATAGTCACTTGGACCTAAAGTGGAATGAAAAAAAAGATGTGTTTAGAAATATGCACACATACATAGTTTACCTTACCATAAAGCTGGTGTCTCAGACACTGACCTGGTGGGGTGCCCATGTCGCATAATTCCTGAACATCCTCGGGGGTGGCGCTGTTGCTTGACTCAAGCACAACCAGATCACCTAAAATAGAGTAGAAAAATTACATAAAAGAAAAGGCAGCCATGCATTAGATTACCGTAAGCTGGTGTGTCAGACACTCACCTGGTGGGGTGCCCATGTCGCCCACCTCTCCTTCCTCCACATCCTCAGTGGGGCTTGGGCTGATTTCCCAAGTATGTTCTTTTGCTTGGGGGGGACTGGGTTCTTCTTGTTGGCTGAGTGATTTTTCCCCTATGTGAAGCAAAAAATTAATATACTTAGCACACAGATATTTTAGTACATAGTAATCTTCAAACATTTGTAGTGAAGTGGTGTACAAATGGTCTGTTTGTGTAGAGTTCCTAGTTGACTTAAAGATTTAAATTTCTAAAGACATATCGGATAGATAGATATCTAGATATCAATATCTAAATATAGTTAAAAATCTTTGGATCTCTCTCTCTCTATATCTATAACTAAATATAAATCTAAATATCAAACCAAATCTAAATATAAAAATATATATAAATTTAAATATTAAAAAACAATTAAATACATTTCTATATCTATCTATATCTATCTATCTATCTATCTATCTATCTATCTATCTATCTATCTATCTATCTATCTATCTATCTATCTATCTATCTATCTATCTATCTATCTATCTAATCTATATATATATCTATCTATATCTATACATCTATATATATAGATAGATATACAGTGCCTTGCAAAAGTATTCGGCCCCCTTGAACTTTTCAACCTTTTGCCACATTTCAGGCTTCAAACATAAAGATATAAAATTTTAATTTTTTGTGAAGAATCACCAACAAGTGGGACACAATTGTGAAGTGGAACAAAATGTATTGGATATTTTAAACTTTTTTAGCAAATAAAAAACTGAAAAGTGGTGCGTGCAAAATTATTCGGCCCCTTTACTTTCAGTGCAGCAAACTCACTCCAGAAGTTCAGCGAGGATCTCTGAATGATCCAATGTTGTCCTAAATGACTGATGGTGATAAATAGAATCCACCTGTGTGTAATCAAGTCTCTGTATAAATGCACCTGCTCTGTGATAGTCTCAGGGTTCTGTTGAAAGCGCAGAGAGCATCATGAAGACCAAGGAACACACCAGGCAGGTCCGTAATACTGTTGTGGAGAAGTTTAAAGCCGGATTTGGATACAAAAAGATTTCCCAAGCTTTAAACATCCCAAGGAGCACTGTGCAAGCGATCATTTTGAAATGGAAGGAGTATCAGACCACTGCAAATCTACCAAGACCTGGCTGTCCCTCTAAACTTTCCGCTCAGACAAGGAGAAGACTGATCAGAGATGCAGCCAAGAGGCCCGTGATCACTCTGGATGAACTGCAGAGAACTACAGCTGAGGTGGGAGAGTCTGTCCATAGGACAACAATCAGTCGTACACTGCACAAATCTGGCCTTTATGGAAGAGTGGCAAGAAGAAAGCCATTTCTCAAAGATATCCATAAAAATTCTCGTCTAAAGTTTGCCACAAGCCACCTGGGAGACACCAAACATGTGGAAGAAGGTGCTCTGGTCCGGTGAAACTAAAATCGAACTTTTTGGCCACAATGCAAAACGATATGTTTGGCGTAAAAGCAACACAGCTCATCACCCTCAACACACCATCCCCACTGTCAAACATGGTGGTGGCAGCATCATGGTTTGGGCCTGCTTTTCTTCAGCAGGGACAGGGAAGATGGTTAAAATTGAGGGGAAGATGGATGCAGCCAAATACAGGACCATTCTGGATGAAAACCTGTTGGAGTCTGCAAAAGACCTGAAACTGGGACGGAGATTTATCTTCCAACAAGACAATGATCCCAAACATACAGCAAAATCTACAAAGGAATGGTTCACAAATAAACTTATCCAGGTGTTAGAATGGCCAAGTCAAAGTCCAGACCTGAATTCAATCGAGAATCTGTGGAAAGAGCTGAAAACTGCTGTTCACAAACGCTCTCCATCCAACCTCACTGAGCTCGAGCTGTTTTGCAAGGAAGAATGGGCAAAAATTTCAGTCTCTCGATGTGCAAAACTGATAGAGACATACCCCAAGCGACTTGCAGCTGTAATCGCAGCAAAAGGTGGCTCTACAAAGTATTAACGCAAGGGGGCCGAATAATTTTGCACGCCCCACTTTTCATTTTTTTATTAGTTAAAAAAGTTTCAACAATCCAATAGATTTTGTTCCACTTCACAATTGTGTCCCACTTGTTGGTGATTCTTCACAAAAAATAAAAATTTTATATCTTTATGTTTGAAGCCTGAAATGTGGCAAAAGGTTGAAAAGTTCAAGGGGGCCGAATACTTTTGCAAGGCACTGTATCTATAGATATGTAACAAGGTTTATTAAAAGATCGTTTCAAACGATGAAAAAAATCGTATAGCAATGAAAAGCACATGGAGCAGTATACAAGGTAATAAACACAAGATAAAAACACGACAAATACTTACTTTTTTTCAGCACTTTACGGATCCGTCTGTACTGATCCGGCTCCCTGAGTTTGAGGTCGGACCATCTTTTTCTAATTTGATCCTTGGAGCGCTGTACCCCAAAATAAGCCTGTAAAGTCTTCACCACCTTCGCCATTATTTTGGCTTTGTGCAAATTTGGCCGGGCGTACGGCCCATACTTCCCATCATAGTCCTTTTTTTTAAGAATGGCCACCATTTCCACCATTTCTTTAAAGGACATATTGGAGGCCTTAAATCTAGGCATCACAGATCTTGATGTTCCGGCCTCCGGGCTTTCTTCGCTACCTGAGGTAGTACACACCTGATGTGTCTCCGCCATTATTCACCCCACTACGCGCCGTAAATAAAAATGGGCGGAGAACATGAGTTAAAATCGAACGTCAGGGGCGGGCGACGCAGGCGGAGTTTCACACATGCGTAGTGTATAAAGAGGGGCCTTGTGCACGTGTCGTACGTACGTTCTGTGCAGTGGCGTAGCGTGGGTTGTCAGCACCCGGGGCAAGGCAAGTGATTTGCGCCCCCCAACCTGCGGACATTTAGCGCTCCCCGAGTCCCTTCAAATACAATAGTACTGACCTACCTGATTCCTATACTGACCATTACACTGAGAACTACACTGTCCACTACACTACACTGTCCACTATACTGACCACCATAGTACACTACACTGACCACCATACTACACTACACTGACCACCATACTACACTGTCCACTATACTACACTACACTGTCCACTATACTACACTACACTGACCACCATACTACACTACACTGATCACCATACTACACTACACTGACCACCATACTACACTGACCACCATACTACACTGACCACCATACTACACTGACCACCATACTACACTGTCCACCATACTACACTGTCCACTATACTACACTACACTGACCACCATACTACACTGTCCACTATACTACACTACACTGACCACCATACTACACTGTCCACCATACTACACTGTCCACCATACTACACTGTCCACTATACTACACTGTCCACCATACTACACTGACCACCATACTACCCAACATACTACACTGTCCACTATACTACACTACACTGACCACCATATTACACTGTCCACTATACTACACTGTCCACTACACTACACTGACCACCATACTACACTACACTGACCACCATACTACACTACACTGACCACCATACTACACTGACAACTATACTGCACTAACCACCATACTACACTGACCACTATACTACACTGACCACTATACTACACTACACTGACCACTATACTACACTACACTGACCACCATACTACACTGACCACCATACTACACTGACCACCATACTACACTGACCACTATACTACACTGACCACTACACTATACTGACCACTACACTATACTGACCACCATACTACACTATCCACTATACTACACTGACCACTATACTACACTGACCACCATACTACATTATACTGACCACCATACTACACTGTACACTAGCACTGACCACCATACTGTCCACTACACTACACTGACCTCCATACTAAATTACACTATACTGACCACTATACTACACTAACCACTATACTACACTATACTGACCACCATACTACACTACACTGTCCACTATACTACACTGTCCACTACACTATACTGACCACTATACTGTCCACTACACTAAACACCATACTAACCACTATACTACACTGACCTCCATACTAAACTACACTATACTGACCACCATACTACACTGTCCACTATACTATACTATCCACTACACTGACCTCCATACTAAACTACACTATACTGACCACTATACTACACTACACTGCCCCCCATACTGACCACTACACTACACTGACCTCCATACTAAACTACACTGTCCTGCCTACAGTCTCTCTCTCTCTCTCTCTCTCTCTCTCTCTCTCTCTCTCTCCTCCCCCCCGCCCCGCCCCGCCAGTAACAAGACTCTCACTCACCTTCTTATCTTGGCTGCATCGATCCGGAGGAGGAGGAGAAGGAGAAGACAGTGGTGACTCAAATTCTTCTCTCCCCTGCGCTCTGGCTGCAGCCATGTTCAGTGTCCGGCGCCCTGTGATTGGGCGTATGAGGGGTCATGTGCGGAGGCGGGACTTCAGGAGCGATCTAGGACAGGCCAGCCCAACGCCTCACATGACCCCCATACACCCAATCACAGGGCGACGGCCAACGCCTCACTTGACCCCCATACGCCCAATCACAGGGCGCCGGCCAACGCCTCACATGACCCCCAAACGCCCAATCACAGGGCGCCGGCCAACGCCTCACATGACCCCCATACGCCCAATCACAGGGCGCCGGCCACTTAACATGGCGGCCGGGCCGGGGACACAGGATCGAGAAATTAGGAGGAGGCAGCCAGTGACACATACTGGCGCCCCCCTAAATGTCGCGCCCGGGGCCACGGCACCCCCTGCACCCCCCACGCTACGCCACTGGTTCTGTGCGTAGAATTAAGGGGCGGAGAACATGAGTTAAAATTGAACGTCAGGGGCGGGCGACGCAGGCGGAGTTTCACACATGCGTAGTGTATAAAGAGGGGCCTTATGCACATGTCGTACGTACGTTCTGTGCGTAGAGTCAAGGGTGGGTTATATGCGTAAACAAAAAGAACGTCAGGGGCGGGCCAAGTAGGCGTAGTATTACGCATGTGCAGTGTATAAAGAAGGGCCTTGTGCACGTGTCGTACGTACGTTCTGTGCGTAGGTGATAGTGGACCGGGACGCTACTAAACGAAGGTAATTTTAAATTTATATTTTTGGTCAAGACTTTGTAGCAAGCAGCCTATATGGCTTAACAGATTGATGAGGCCTACATAGGGATAAGATGATGAGGGTTTAGCAGAAACCTAATAAGTGTTTTTTGTCTTGTGACTTTATCTTTTACAGACATTATGAATCCCCTATTTAAGGATCCAGAGTTCCTTACTGCTTTTATTTCTAAATATAGAGAGATGAGGAATTTGTGGGAGGTGAAACACCCTCAGTATTATGCAAAGCATGTGAGGAAGTCAACGCTGGAGAGACTTCTGTCCTTTGTCCAGGCGACCATCCCGGAAGCAACAATGGAGACATTGCTCAAGAAAATTGGGGTCTTGAGGAATATGTATAAGAGGGAGCATAAGAAGATCCAGGAATCAATGAGATCAGGAGCATCAGCAGATGATGTTTATGTACCCAGGCTGTGGTACTACAATCAACTCCGTTTTCTTGATGACCAGACTGAAGCCAGGGCATCACTTTCAACCCTTCCCTCCACCCTTCCCTCCACCCTTCCCTCCACCCCAGCAGAGGCTGATGAGGAGCAAGCTGGGTTTTCCATCCTGGATGAACCGGATATGACCATCTGGAGTCAGGTAAATTATTTTAACAAATATTTACTGTACTAATATTAATGATGTTAACTGGATGTTATAATTGTCTAAAATAATTTTGCCCTCAAAATTGTGTATACATATCAATTGACAGTAGTGGCTAAATATGTTTGGCACCTGCTTGAAAAAAGGAGGGTGTCTGATTAGACTCTTTTATTAAAGAGATGTATTCACATTGAATTTGCTAGTCATGAGAAGCAAATTGTGTGTCATTGATGAACCCAAAAAAATATACTAAAACTATGTCCTTTTTTTATACACAGGATGAGTCCATCCAGGAGGAATGTGTGGAAAGTGGCAGGCAGGAGGAGACCGGGCCCATGGACAGCCTGGAGGAGGCCGGATTCTCCATCATCCTGGAGGAGGCTGGGCCCAGTGTCAGGCAGGAGGTGGCTGGTCCCAGTGAGGTGGCTGGGCCAAGTGAGGTGGCTGGTCCCAGTGAGGTGGCTGGGCCCAGGAGGAGCCTGACCGAATCCCAAGTGCCTCCCCTCCGCCTTCCCAAAAAAAGGGCCAGGAAGGGGACGGTCACACAGGAGGCATCCCTGCGCCTCATGCAAGAGGCCACCCGTTTTTTGAGGAGCCCCCCCGAAGCGGAAGAGTCCTATGGCTGCTACTTCAAATAGATTGGGAGCAGCGCCTCATTTGTGAGCGACTATTTGGAGAAACAATCCAGAAGGGGCTGCAGGGCACGCTAACACGAAACACCCAACTACATGAGGCAGCCCCCCTCCTCCTCCTCCTCCTCCTCCTGCCACAACTGAAACACCAGAGCCACAGCCTCCAAAGAAGGCTACAGGGAAGGCTGCAGGGAAGGCTGCAGGGCAGCGTGGAGGAAAGGCTGCAGGGAAGAGAAGAAAGTGATGACCTGGGTTCAGTCTGGTCTGACAGAAGACGCAGGCTGTTGCAGTACTACAGTCTGGGGACATCTATATCATCTGCTGGTGCTGTTGATCTCTGGGATTCCTGGACCAGATTGTGCTCCCTCTTATATGGACTCCTCAAGATCCCAATTTTCTGGTCCACAGACTTTTTCCAGCGTTGACTTCCTCTTTATTTTATTTAGACCATGAATAAATGGATCTTTTTTGAGTTTATGAAAAGACTTTATGTGTTTTATTTTAAATCATTGATTTTAGACACAATGTTAAATTAACAAGGGACAACAATCTCATTGAGTTTGCAAAAACACACCAAAAATACATTAATAATGTTAATAATGTTTGAGCGGTAAGTCTTTAAAAAAAAATAGATACATAACCAAAAACGGTTCTTTGGGTTAACTTTATATACAAAAAATAAAAAATCACTATAAAAACAAAAATAATAAAGGGTTCTTTGTGGTAACTTTACAAACATAAAAAAAGAAAAAAAAAAAAAAAAAAAGAAAAATGGGTTCTTTGTGGTAACTTTAGAAACACCAAAAAAAAAATATATATATATATAAAAATGGGTTCCCTGTGGTAACTTTACAAACACAAAAAAAAAAAAAAAATATATAGATAAACAGAAAAAAAGTTCCACAACAATCATAAAATAAATATCTGGATAAAAATTACAAGAAAAGATGACTCCACCAAAAAAAAAAAAAAAAAGCGTAAAAAGTATTATTAGTATGGAAACATTGTTTTTAAAAAGCATACCATATCATTCATGAGATCAAAGAGAAAAAGAATCCAGAAATCAGATTGGGAGAACTCTGAATATGAACAGTAAAACATCTTCGTTCTTTATAGCATTCGTAAAGAAGACATTAAATGCGCTGCATTCAACGATCACAGATTTTGCAGCGTGAGGAATGTGCTACCTACAATACGAACACTAGTTTTACTAGACCGAGTGCTTCCGTTTAGTTTTTGCTTATGAGCATGCGTCGTTTTTTTGTCCGTCGGACTAGCATACAGACGAGCGGATTTCGGGGTCCGTCGTAGTTACGATGTAAAGATTTGAAGCATGTTTCAAATCTAAAGTCCGTCGGATTTGAGGCTGAAAAAGTCCGTTGAAAGTCCAGAGAAGCCCACACACGATCGGATTACCAGCCAGCTTTAGTCCGTCGGCGTCCATTGGACTTTTGTAGCTGAAAAGTCCGACCGTGTGTACGCCCCATTAGCCCCTTTAGGTCTAGAGTACCCCCCTAACACCCCCTAATAAAGTTTTAACCCCTTGATCACCCCCTGTCGCCAGTGTCGCTAAGCGATCATTTTTCTGATCGCTGTATTAGTGTCACTGGTGACGCTAGTTAGGGAGGTAAATATTTAGGTTCGCCGTCAGCGTTTTATAGCGACAGGGACCCCCATATACTACCTAATAAATGTTTTAACCCCTTGATTGCCCCCTAGTTAACCTTTTCACCACTGATCACCGTATAAC
Organism: Lithobates septentrionalis; assembly: GCA_037952835.1. Lineage (NCBI taxonomy): Eukaryota > Metazoa > Chordata > Amphibia > Anura > Ranidae > Lithobates > Lithobates septentrionalis. The sequence goes on from JBBDGP010001275.1 coordinate 1,317,882, forward strand.
TGTTACGGGTGACGCTGGTTAGTTCGTTTATTTTTTATAGTGTCAGGGCACCCGCCGTTTATTACCAAATAAAGGTTTAGCCCCCTGATCACCCGGCGGTGATATGCGTCGCCCCAGGCAGCGTCAGATAAGCGCCAGTACCGCTAACACCCACGCACGCAGCATATGCCTCCCTTAGTGGTATAGTATCTGAACGGATCAATATCTGATCCGATCAGATCTATACTAGCGTCCCCAGCAGTTTAGGGTTCCCAAAAACGCAGTGTTAGCGGGATCAGCCCAGATACCTGCTAGCACCTGCGTTTTACCCTTCCGCCCGGCCCAGCCCAGCCCACCCAAGTGCAGTATCGATCGATCACTGTCACTTACAAAACACTAAACGCATAACTGCAGCGTTCGCAGAGTCAGGCCTGATCCCTGCGATCGCTAACAGTTTTTTTGGTAGCATTTTGGTGAACTGCCAAGCACCAGCCCCAGGCAGCGTCAGGTTAGCGCCAGTACCGCTAACACCCACGCACGCACCGTACACCTCCCTTAGTGGTATAGTATCTGATCGGATCAATATCCCTGCCTGATTCCTGCGATTGCTAACAGTTTTTTTGGTAGCGTTTTAGTGAACTGGCAAGCGCCAGCGGCCTAGTACACCCCGGTCGTAGTCAAACCAGCACTGCAGTAACACTTGGTGACGTGGCGAGTCCCATAAGTGCAGTTCAAGCTGGTGAGGTGGCAAGCACAAGTAGTGTCCCGCTGCCACCAAGAAGAAGACAAACAGGCCCGTCGTGCCCATAATGCCCTTCCTGCTGCATTCGCCAATCCTAATTGGGAACCCACCACTTTTGCAGCGCCCGTACTTCCCCCATTCACATCCCCAACCAAATGCAGTCGGCTGCATGAGAGGCTTTTTCTTTATGTCCTCCCGAGTACCCCTACCCAACGAACCCCCCCAAAAAAGATGTGTCTGCAGCAAGCGCGGATATAGGCGTGACACCCGCTATTATTGTCCCTTCTGTCCTGACAATCCTGGTTTTTGCATTAGTGAATATTTTGAACGCTACCATTCACTAGTTGAGTATTAGCGTAGGGTGCAGCATTGCACAGACTAGGCACACTTTCACAGGGTCTCCCAAGATGCCATCGCATTTTGAGAGACCCGAACCTGGAACCGGTTACAGTTATAAAAGTTAATTACAAAAAAGTGTAAAAAATATATATATATATAAAATAAAAAAAATAGTTGTCGTTTTATTGTTCTCTCTCTCTCTATTCTCTCTCTCTATTGTTCTGCTCTTTTTTACTGTATTCTATTCTGCAATGTTTTATTGTTATTATGTTTTATCATGTTTGCTTTTCAGGTATGCAATTTTTTATACTTTACCATTTACTGTGTTTTATTGTTAACCATTTTTTTGTCTTCAGGTACGCCATTCACGACTTTGAGTGGTTATACCAGAATGATGCCTGCAGGTTTAGGTATCATCTTGGTATCATTCTTTTCAGCCAGCCATGTAAAAGCAATCCTAGCGGCTAATTAGCCTCTAGACTGCTTTTACAAGCCGTGGGAGGGAATCCCCCCCCCCCACCGTCTTCCGTGTTTTTCTCTGGCTCTCCTGTCTCAACAGGGAGCCTGAGAATGCAGCCGGTGATTCAGCCAGCTGACCATAGAGCTTATCAGAGACCAGAGTGGCTCCAAACATCTCTATGGCCTAAGAAACCGGAAGCTACGAGCATTTCATGACTTAGATTTCGCCGGATGTAAACAGCGCCATTGGGAAATTGGGAAAGCATTTTATCACACCGATCTTGGTGTGGTCAGATGCTTTGAGAGCAGAGGAGAGATCTAGGGTCTAATAGACCCCAATTTTTTCAAAAAAGAGTACCTGTCACTACCTATTGCTATCATCGGGGATATTTACATTCCCTGAGATAACAATAAAAATGATTAAAAAAAAAATGAAAGGAACAGTTTAAAAATAAGATAAAAAAGCAAAAAAATAATAAAGAAAAAAAAAAGCACCCCTGTCCCCCCCTGCTCTCGCGCTAAGGCGAAGGCATTTGCTTTAAAAATATATATAATGTTTGGGGTTCAAAGTCATTTTCTTGCAAAAAAAATAATTTTTTCATGTAAACAAAAAGTGTCAGAAAGGGCTTTGTCTTCAAGTGGTTAGAAGAGTGGGTGATGTGTGACATAAGCTTCTAAATGTTGTGCATAAAATTCCAGGACAATTCAAAACCCCCCCAAGTGACCCCATTTTGGAAAGTAGACACCCCAAGCTATTTGCTGAGAGTCATGTCGAGTCCATGGAATATTTTATATTGTGACACAAGTTGCGGGAAAGAGACAATTTTTTTTTTTTTTTTTTGCACAAAGTTGTCACTAAATGATATATTGCTCAAACATGCCATGGGAATATGTGAAATTACACCCCAAAATACATTCTGCTGCTTCTCCTGAGTACGGGGATACCACATGTGTGAGACTTTTTGGGAGCCTAGCCGCGTACGGGACCCCGAAAACCAAGTACTGCCTTCAGGCTTTCTAAGGGCGTAAATTTTTGATTTCACTCTTCACTGCCTATCACAGTTTCGGAGGCCATGGAATGCCCAGGTGGCACAAACCCCCCCCCCCAAATGATCCCATTTTGGAAAGTAGACACCCCAAGCTATTTGCTGAGAGGTATAGAGAGTATTTTGCAGACCTCACTTTTTGTCACAAAGTTTTGAAATTTGAAAAAAGAAAAAAAAATGTTTTTTCTTGACTTTCTTCATTTTCAAAAACAAATGAGAGCTGAAAAATACTCACCATGCCTCTCAGCGAATAGCTTGGGGTGTCTACTTTCCAAAATGGGGTCATTTGGGGGGGTTCTGTGCCACCTGGGCATTCCATGGCCTCCGAAACTGTGATAGGCAGTGAAGAGTGAAATCAAAAATTTACACCCTTAGAAATCCTGAAGGCAGTGATTGGTTTTCGGGGGCCCCGTACGCGGCTAGGCTCCCAAAAAGTCCCACAAATGTGGTATCCCCATACTCAGGAGAAGAAGCTAAATGTATTTTGGGGTGCAATTCCACATATGCCCATGGCCTCTGTGAGCAATATATCATTTAGTGACAACTTTGTGCAAAAAAAAAAGTGTCACTTTCCCGCAACTTGTGTCGCAATATAAAATATTCCATGGACTCAACATGCCTCTCAGCAAATAGCTTGGGGTGTATACTTTCCAAAATGGGGTCATTTGGGGGGGTTTTGTGCCATCTGGGCATTTTATGGCCTTCAAAATTGTGATAGGTAGTGAGGAGTGAAATAAAAAAATTTACGCCCTTAGAAATCCTGAAGGCGGTGATTGGTTTTCGGGGCCCCGTACGCGGCTAGGCTCCCAAAAAGTCCCACACATGTGGTATCCCCGTACTCAGCAGAAGCAGCTGAATGTATTTTGGGGTGCAATTCCACATAGGCCCATGGCCTGTATGCGCAATATATCATTTAGTGACAACTTTTTGTAATTTTTTTTTTTTTTGTCATTATTCAATCACTTGGGACAAAACAACTAAATATTCAATGGGTTCAACATGCCTCTCAGCAATTTCCTTGGGGTGTCTACTTTCCAAAATGGGGTCATTTGGGGGGGTTTTGTACTGCCCTGCCATTTTAGCACCTCAAGAAATGACATAGGCAGTCATAAACTAAAAGCTGTGTAAATTCCAGAAAATTTACCCTAGATTGTAGACGCTATAACTTTTGCACAAACCAATAAATATACGCTTATTGACATTTTTTTTACCAAAGACATGTGGCTGAATACATTTTGGCCTAAATGTATTACTAAAATTGAGTTTATTGGATTTTTTTTATAACAAAAAGTAGAAAATATCATTTTTTTCAAAATTTTCGGTCTTTTTCCGTTTATAGCGCAAAAAATAAAAACCGCAGAGGTGATCAAATACCATCAAAAGAAAGCTCTATTTGTGGGAAGAAAAGGACGCAAATTTCGTTTGGGTACAGCATTGCATGACCGCGCAATTAGCAGTTAAAGCGACGCAGTGCCAAATTGGAAAAAGTCCTCTGGTCCTTAGGCAGCTAAATGGTCCGGGGTTAAAGTGGTTAATAATTGCCTGTGTTATAGGTGTGTGCATGCATGGTAGAAGCGTGATGCAGCTGCTCTTAAACAGACAATGTCTATTTTTAATATGATCCTGGTGTTGGTGATGGGTACCTGGTCTTGGCTCTCTTTTTTTTGTTTAAAACAAATTTTTGTAATAAAATGTATCCCTTATTAAGCAGCTTGGTCTGCCTGTGTTTCTTCTCAGTGGGAATCTTTCCCCTGTAACCCTCTCTTTTTATAACAATCATAAGGATAACTGTGTTGCCCTGGGTGTTGGGTAACTCCACAATGAAATCCATAGACAGGTGGGTCCAGGGCCTCTTTCTATTGGGTATGGGTTGTAGGAGGCCCACTAGAAGGTGTTGTGGCGTCTTACTCTGAGCACACATGGAACAGGCAGCTATGAAGCCGGTTACATCAGCACGTAGACTAGGCCACCAAAATTGTTGGGAAATGGCCCAAAAGAGTTGATTCTTCCCAGGGTGGCCAGCAGCCTTGGGAGAATGGTAAGTCTGGAGCACGGCAGTACGGGGACAAAGCAGTGGTCACAAGGTTTCTCAGGAGGAGCATGGACCTGAGCAGCAAGAATTTTGTCATCCAAAGGAGAAGTGAGACTGGTGCGAACCGTAGCCAGAATTTGATCAGGAGGAATCACAGGAACCGGAACCAGCTCCATCTTGGAAGTGGAGGAAAATTGTCATGACAAAGTGTAAGCCCTTACATTCTTAGTACCGAGTAAGAATGAGACAATGTAATTGAAAATAGACAAGAAAAGAGACCATCGCGCCCTTCTGGGAAAGAGGCGTTTAGCCTCAGACAAGAATGTGAGATTCTTATGGTCAGTAAGAATGAGAACCGGCACAGTGGTACCTTTTGAGGAGATGTCTCCATTCTTTCAGGGCTAAAATGATCGCTAACAGCTCTCTGTTACCAAACTCGTAATTGGACTCCGCAGGTGACCATTTTCTTGGAAAAGTAGCCACAAGGATGCATAGTGGTCTCAGAGGTAGGACGTTAAGACAGAAGGGTGCCAACTCCAGTCTCAGAAGCATCAACCTCAAGTATAAAAAGTAACGCAGGATCAGGATGTGCCAACACAGGAGCAGAAACAAAGGCAGCCTTGAGACTCTCAAAGGCCTTAATGGACTCCGGAGACCAACTCTGTGGGTTACAGTCCTTTCTGGTCATATCAGTCAAGGGCTTGACCAGAGACGATAAGTTACGAATAAACCTCTGATAATAGTTGGCAAAGCCAAGAAAATGCTGGAGGATGTAAACCCACGGGTCGGGGCCACTGTGGGACTGCTAAAGGTTTCTCTGGGTCCATCGAAAAACCAGCAGTGGAAATGACATAACCCAGGAAATTAACCTCTTCACGATGGAATTCGCACTTCTCCAATTTGCAATAGAGATTGTTTTCTCTTAGTTTCTGAAGCACACGACAGACATCTGTGTGGTGGCTCTCCAGGGACTTGAAAAATATGAGGATATCGTCAAGATAAACCACCACACATAACTCGGAGGACATCGTTAATAAATTCCTAGAAAACTGCTGGGGTGTTACAAAGGCCAAAAGGCATTACGAGGTACTCATAATGGCCTATTATGGTATTAAAGGCAGTTTTCCACTCGTCACCCTCCTTAATCATCACGAGATTGTAAGCCCCTTTCAAATCAAGCTTTGTGAAAACGGTTGCTCTCTTGAGGCGGTCAAATAACTCCGTAATCAATGGAATCGGATAGGCATTCTTAATCGTGAAACGATTGAGACCCCTACAGTCAATACAAGGTCTCAGTTCACCACTCTTCTTCTTCACAAAGAAGAAACCAGCACCAGCAGGAGTCGAGGATTTGCAGATGAAACCTTGAGAAAGTGCGTCTGCAACATACTCCTCCATGGCCTTATCCTCCAAGACTGACAAAGGGTAAACCCAGCCACGAGTGGTTATGGCACCAGGTTGAAGGTCAATTGTGCAATCATACGACCGGTGTGGAGGCAAACTACCGGCTTGACCTTTGTCAAAGACATTGCTAAAATCGAGGTACTCCTCCGGCAGAGAGGAGAGTGAAGTGGTGCACAGGACCTTAGTAACCTTCTGGAAGCATGTCTTACTGCATTGTGGCTACCAGGAGAGAACCTCAGCATGGAGCCAATCAAAAGAGGGGTTGTGCCTCTTCAACCAAGGAAAACCAATAACCAGCGGAAACTTAGGTGAGGAAATAACTTAGAATTGGATTATCTCATGGTGAAGAGCCCCTATGGCCATGGACAATGGAACAGTCTCATGAGTCACATGGGCAGGCTGTGGAGATCTTCCGTCAAGAGCCTCAATGGCAAGTGGAGTGTCACAGAGCTGCAGCAGAATCGAGTGCTTCGATACAAAGGCAGCATCAATGAACAGGCCCTGCAGCCCCAGAGTCGATTAGAGCCTGTATCTTGATGGGTGACTCAGCCCAAGAAAGGGTAACCGAAACCAGGGGCTTATCCTTCTGGATAACTGGGGACAAAACAACACCACCTAAGATCTGTCCATGACAGGACCTCAAGGTTTGGGCGTTCCCTGGACGGGTAGAACAAGACTTCAAAAAGTGAATTGCCTGGCCACAATAACACAATAAAGGCACAATCTCTCCCTCCTCCTAAGGGTTCTCTCATCCGCAGAGAGACGCATGAAGCCCAAGTGCATGGGTTCATCTTCACTGACCGACTCGGTACCAGGAGGCATAGGAGGTGAGGGAGGCAAGGGTGGGACTGCAAAGTTCAGAGGCAAATGTACAGGAGGCTTCCGCAAGCGCTCCTTAAAAGGGAGTCTTTCTCTGAGTCTGGAGTCAATGAGGATGGCAAACGCGATCAACCTCTCCAGCTCAGTGGGTATATCTCGGGCTGCTATCTCATCCTTGATAGTATCTGAGAGACCATGTGAAAAAGCAGCCACGAGGGCCTCATTGTTCCAAGCAACCTCTGCTGCCAGAGTACGGAATTTAATGGCGTAATCGGGACCAGTTCTTGTACTCTGTTTGATGGACGTGAGGCATTTGGCAGCAGAAGTGGAGCATGCGGGAACGTCAAACACTCTTTTAAAAGGTGTCATAAACTCAGGGTAACTCAAGACAACAGGTTTTTGCGTCTCCCATAGAGGGTCTCTCAGAAAGCAAAGATATCACGAAACCTACTTTGCTTCTGTCCGTGTGAAACGCCTGGGGCAGCATCTCAAAGTATATCTCAACCTGGTTCAGAAACCCTCTGCATTAGACTGGATCGCCCCCAAATTACTGGGGAAGCGGAGCGGAACCAGACATACCTCTTATAGAGGTAATACTCAAGGCGAGTGCCTGCACAGAGACTGGAGCAGTAGCAGGGATGGCCTGCAACACAAGTTGTAACGGAGAAGCCACAGTGGGAGATTCCAGGTGAGCCGTGTGACTCAGGAGCGTTTGTAACGCCATGGCAAACTGATCCATGCGGTGATCCTGCTCATCCAATCTGGAAAAAATATTACCAACAAATGGATTGACTGCATCTTCTGAATTCATGGCCTTCGCCTACTGTCAGACCATGAATCAGACTGAGACAGAAGTACAAATAAATCACACTTGTTTAATAATAATAAAAAAGGTAAACAGTGTAGTTAAAACAAGTAGTCAAAACATAGCCAGAGTTCAGGAACCAGAACAGATATTCAGACAAGCCAAGACATCAGGGAGCCAGAGATGGGCGTAGTAGAACAGCAAGCAGGATCTGGAGCCAGAAGGAATGTCAGCCAAGCAAGTCTTTAACAGGAACACAGGAGCGTGTCTCTAGAGATGTGACCAAGGCGAAGGCAGAGATCATCTGGACTGGACGGCTTAAGTAGGCAGGACTGGCGAGCAGGATATCATCAACAGGTGAGTCACTGTGGAGAAATAGGAGCTGGCAATTAGACAACAGCTGAGCGGCCAGCTTTGAGAAGGAAGGGCTGAGCCCAGCCCTGACACCCATGCCCTGGATTAAGAAACCCTTGGTAATAGAGCAGGGAGATCTGAGTTTGATACAGGAAAAATATTGTAGAAACTTGATTATGAAGCTGAATGGCATCTACAGTAAAATATTCTCTTCTTTTCCATTACCCTCACAGGAACCAACACACGAGTTCCAAGCCAGAAATGTGGTCGTAATTCGCCAGCTGAACCGGACCAAGAAGCAAGACTTTGGCCTGCCCACTTGCATAGTCGCAGTGACCAGAACCAATGTCCTCACAGAACAATCCGGAGCCTGGATCCACGACGAGAGGATAAAGAAAGTACCACAAAGGACCCAGAAGCAAGACGCAGATAAAGGAGGTCAAGCAGGTGATGCAAATCCTCGAAGAGTGAGTGAAACAGGTGATAAAAGACTCTGAAAAAGATGACCTCACTTCTCTCACCACAGACTTTTGGGAAAGCCTTGTGCTTACTCTTTATGCTGACACTGATAGTATTTCTGCCCATATGGATCATCACTAACTGTATTCATCACCCTGAGGACTTGGGTGCCCTAAAGGCCATATACAGCCCCCCTTCTAATGGAACAGTAACTAGACAAAGGAGGGAATCCAACGTGGAGGGCCCAAAGGACTCATAGCCCCCTCCTATTAAACTGTTGTTACTTCAGTATAAGTATTCTTATGCTCAAAAGTCAATTTATGACAAATGTTGGGTATGAAGTAAAATTCACCCGAGCACACGTCGAATTCCTCTGTTAGCCGTCCCTGTGAACATAACTCAGTTTTTAAATGGTACTCCTCCTGTAATTATAACCAATATATCGGCCATACAGTGCCTTGCGAAAGTATTCGGCCCCCTTGAACTTTTCAACCTTTTGCCACATTTCAGGCTTCAAACATAAAGATATAAAATTTTTATTTTTTGTGAAGAATCACCAACAAGTGGGACACAATTGTGAAGTGGAACGAAATCTTTTGTATTTTTGAAACTTTTTTAAGTAATAAAAAAATGAAAAGTAGGGCGTGCAAAATTATTCGGCCCCCTTGCGTTAATACTTTGTAGAGCCACCTTTTGCTGCGATTACAGCTGCAAGTCGCTTGGGGTATGTCTCTATCAGTTTTGCACATCGAGAGACTGAAATTCTTGCCCATTCTTCCTTGCAAAACAGCTCGAGCTCAGTGAGGTTGGATGGAGAGCGTTTGTGAACAGCAGTTTTCAGCTCTTTCCACAGATTCTCGATTGGATTCAGGTCTGGACTTTGACTTGGCCATTCTAACACCTGGATACGTTTATTTGTGAACCATTCCTTTGTAGATTTTGCTGTATGTTTGGGATCATTGTCTTGTTGGAAGATAAATCTCCATCCCAGTTTCAGGTCTTTTGCAGACTCCAACAGGTTTTCATCCAGAATGGTCCTGTATTTGGCTGCATCCATCTTCCCCTCAATTTTAACCATCTTCCCTGTCCCTGCTGAAGAAAAGCAGGCCCAAACCATGATGCTGCCACCACCATGTTTCACGGTGGGGAAGGTGTGTTGAGTGTGATGAGCTGTGTTGCTTTTACGCCAAACATATCGTTTTGCATTGTGGCCAAAAAGTTTGATTTTGGTTTCATCGGACCAGAGCACCTTCTTCCACATGTTTGGTGTATCTCCCAGGTGGCTTGTGGCAAACTTTAGACGAGACTTTTTATGGATATCTTTGAGAAATGGCTTTCTTCTTGCCACTCTTGCATAAAGGCCAGATTTGTGCAGTGTACGACTGATAGTTGTCCTATGGACAGACTCTCCCATCTCAGCTGTAGTTCTCTGCAGTTCATCCAGAGTGATCATGGGCCTCTTGGCTGCATCTCTGATCAGTCTTCTCCTTGTCTGAGCTGAAAGTTTAGAGGGACAGCCAGGTCTTGGTAGATTTGCAGTGGTCTGATACTCCTTCCATTTCAAAATGATCGCTTGCACAGTGCTCCTTGGGATGTTTAAAGCTTGGAAAATCTTTTTGCATCCAAATCCGGCTTTAAACTTCTCCACAACAGTATTACGGACCTGCCTGGTGTGTTCCTTGGTCTTCATGATGCTCTCTGCGCTTTCAACAGAACCCTGAGACTATCACAGAGCAGGTGCATTTATACAGAGACTTGATTACACACAGGTGGATTCTATTTATCACCATCAGTCATTTAGGACAACATTGGATCATTCAGAGATCCTCGCTGAACTTCTGGAGTGAGTTTGCTGCACTGAAATAAAGGGGCCGAATAATTTTGCACGCACCACTTTTCAGTTTTTTATTTGCTAAAAAAGTTTAAAATATCCAATAGATTTAGTTCCACTTCACAATTGTGTCCCACTTGTTGGTGATTCTTCACAAAAAATTAAAATTTTATATCTTTATGTTTGAAGCCTGAAATGTGGCAAAAGGTTGAAAAGTTCAAGGGGGCCGAATACTTTTGCAAGGCACTGTATATGCAAATAACACAATTTCCTTCCCAATAATTGGTAGAAGCCACTCTCCAGATTGGTGTTTTAACTCAGGAAATTCCTTAAATAAAAGGTCAAAAGATATGCTGAAGCTCACAGTTTAATATCTCTTTAAACAGAGATTTGTCCTCCATGTTTCACACCAATAACCCAGAACATAATAAAAATTTAAATACTGTCTTGAATCAGGGAGCTGATACCAACAACCCTGTGAGTTTCGTTTTGAACCAGTTGACCATGGCCGCCGTTTCTGAAAGTTTTCAGGATACTATAAGCCAACGATCATTTTCTCTAGGGGATAGTGTATATGTATGTTGCGGCAAGGAATGCTATCCATGGATACCGGTTGGTACCCGTGGGTGGTGTTATTTGGCTTCATTGATTCCAGTGATGGGAATCATAGGGGATGAAAAAGAAAAGCACCAACATCTTTTAAAACTATTGCATACCCCAGGTACCCCCTTAAACACATAGAGAAAAGAGAACTATTTCTTGAAAAGGATCAGGCCGGGGGGCGTGGCTTGGCAATGGCGCTGTGAGGCTGCTTCTTCTGGGAGCTCCGTGCTTCGTTCAGGCAGAGAACCGGATCTAGCGCACGTACCGTTCTAATAACTACATGTCCATTACGGACAGACCTCCGGGATCACCCGCAGCTAACAGAACCACGGACATTGCTGCCTATTTTCTGCGGAATTCGGCCACACCGTCGCAGGCCCCGGACTCCAAGATGGCGCCGCCGCGCACTAACAATACAGGCACAGCATCGCTCAAGAAGACAGGCAAGGGGCTCCCTAATGCCTCTCAAGGTAATGGGTCTCTCCCTAACAGACCAGACTCCCCGATCATATCCCCGGAAATCCCAGGAACGGATAGTTGCTCATCCTTACAGACTGCTAACACCCAGGAGCAATCATTCCCTGAATGCTGGAAAGAGATAATCGCCCTCCTCCCCACTAAAAAGGACATTACTGAATCTGCAGCTTCTATTGTGAATACCCTATCTAAAGAAATCCATGATCTTAAACAGAGGATAGATACTGTGGACTCTAGGGTATCTGAGGTGGAAACATCTACTTCTTTGCTGGAATCAAGAATGTCAGACATGGAAAAGGCTCATGTAGATTATAAAAGGCGCCTGATCCTGATGCAACTTTCAATAGATGATGGCGAAAATCGCAGCAGGAGAAACAACATCAGAGTGCGCGGCCTGCCTGAAGCCACTTCAGGAGGTGATCTTAGAGCTACGATCGTGGCCATATTTTTTCGATTATTGGACAAGCCCCCTACAGAGGAGTTGGAATTGGACCACGTACACCGTGTGCAGGGTCCCAGGGGAGGAGATGATCTCGCACCGAGAGACATATTAAGGAAGAAATACTGAGAAGGGCATGGACTCAGGGCCCTTTGGACTTTGATGGTGCATCGGTGCAACTTTTCCCTGATTTATCGCGGCTCACCCTGCGCATGAGAGGCCAACTACGACCATTACTCGAAGCAATCAGAATGGCAGGAGCCACTTACAGATGGGGTCACCCCTTCCATTTAATTGTACTGAAAGGGAACAACTCTTTTGTGCTGCGTTGGCCGGACCAACTTCCGGATTTGTTCAGGTTCCTGGCGATCCCCGGGTTTTCTGTACCCAACTGGCTGGACTTCCCGATCACCTTCAACAGTTCGCGATCTGCATCACCAAGACCCCAAAGATCCAGCAGACGACAATGGCGCTCAAGATCCAGGATAACTCCGAGAGACAATCCTACCTCGCCGGAGTCTTGATCGAACCCACTGGCGAAGAATAGTACTTATTGAGAAGCGAGAGGGGGACTCTTGAGGACCCCAGAGTCCTAGACCACACTGATATCCTTTTTGAACCCACAACAAACCCACACAGTTCCGTGAGTGGGGCATAAAGTGCTTAAGGGGTATACTGTGTGTATGTTGCAGGAACATTTTACCCCTCAGTGAAGGGATGAAGTGCCTAGAATTATTGTTTAGACTCAAATGATGCTGGAGCCGTCTCGCCACACCTCGCCACACCTCCCCTTCATTGTTCCACAGTTTTGCTAAGGGCATTTTTGTTACCCTTCGTTATCTTTTTCCTTTCATTTTTTTTGTGGACATGAGCTGGAGGTGTTGGGAGAGCTAATTTAAAAGGCACGGAGTCGCTTATAGTTTATTACCCTCTTGCTGCTAGTCAAGAGAGATAGTTGTAATACTTATATTGTATTAGGAATGTGGTAAATATAGATCTCTTCGTTCATATGCATTTCATTGTAGGAGGTTGCATACACACAGCCTGAAGGTTCTGCATCATAGAATCAGAGTTGTTTTTGGACTTTTATTTTGTTTTCTGTTTATAGAGGTAATAGTCTGGTATCTATTATCATACCGGTTCTCTCCTGTTGACACGTCTCCCGTTGTGTCGCAGAGTCTAGTCTTCCACACCCACTAATAGGAAGCACATACTTGCGCAAGGCTTAGTATAGCAACAGTTGGATAATTGTATCCTTCCTAGTATTATCCTTCATCTTTTTTCAGCTTCACTTCCCCCTTACTTTCAGTCCTTCCCTTTGTATCTAGCCTTCCTTTTCCTTTTTTCCCCCTATCCCTTTCCTTATACTTTTCTGATCTACTCTTATCCTCCCCGATTCGATATTGGTGCGCGACATGGCCCCCCCCGGGAGTACCCTTGGGTTCACATTCTCGAGGGGAGATAAAATTTACCTTCCTCAATGTTAGGGGCCTGGCTACACCAGAAAAATGCTCCAGACTGCTTTCGGATCTCAAAAAAACACGCACACAGGTGGCGCTCATCCAGGAAACGCATTGCAAGCAGTCGGCAGTCCCCAGACTCTGTAATAGGGACTTCCCTAATGTATACCATGCTCCCTCCCCTCTGTCAAAATCAAAGGGGGTCAGCATATTGATAGCCAGATCACTACCGTGGACACTGCTGGAAGAGAGAGCAGACCCACTTGGCCGATACTTGCTCTTAAAAGGCAAAATCAGAAATACCACAGTGACCCTGATTAACGTCTATTTCCCTAATTCTGACCACTTGTCTTTCATGCGATCACTCATTCCCTTAATCCTGGATTTCCGGGAGGGTTTGTTCCTGATGGGCGGGGATTTTAATTTTGCTCCAGAACCATTATTAGACGTTTCGAGAGGGGCGTCACATTTGTCTTTCTCATACCTGAAAAAACTCAAGATAGAACTGACCAACTTGCAGTTGGTTGATCCCTGGACGATCATGCACCCTAAGGAGAGGGATTTTACCTACTTTTCTGCGGTGCATGGTACATACTCCAGGATAGACTTCTTTCAGATTCAGCATAAAGATCTCCCATATGTCACCTCATCCCAGATTGACTACACTTCCCTCTCTGACCATGCTCTCTCCAATGTAACCCTATGCTGGGATACAGAACTCAGGTCCCCCCCAACCTGGAAACTAAACGAGTCACTGCTACAAATCCCAGAGGTACGTGAGGAGATAAGTAGGACGCTTACTAATTATTTCTCAGAAAACATAGATCCCTCGCTGTCTCCAATGACAGTATGGGAGGCCCATAAATGTGTGATAAGAGGGGAGTTAATTAGGATTGGGGCTGCAAAAAAAAGGGAAAGAACCAAACAGATTGATCTCTTGATCTCCCAGGTGCGGACTCTCGAGCTGCTACACAAGAAGTCTTTAGCGGAAACACATCTCAAGGCCTTATTAAAGGCCAGGGGTGAATTGAAAGACCTTTTGTACCATAAAATGGTACAAAATCTGGCCTGGGCTAGAAGGTCCATGTTTGAATTCTCCAACAAGCCAGGTACCATGCTGGCCAGACTTCTACGTGGCCCGAGACAACGCACCTACATTCCCTCTATAGTGACCTCACAGGGGTCTAAAGTCCATACCTCCAAGGATATAGCTAACGAATTTGCTGCTTACTATCAACAATTATATAATTTGCACAGGGGGGAACCTGTTCGGAGAGGGCGGTGGCAGCGGGTGAATACATCAGGTCTTCGGGTATGCCTACTTTGCCAGCTGATGTAGGAGACACCTTGGAGGCGGACATCACACCTGAAGAACTCTCGCTAGCCTTGGCACAAACGAAGCCTAGGAAGGCGCCGGGGCCTGATGGCTTCACACTGACCTACTACCAGACTTTTTGGACTAATTTATCGCCACACTTTCTGAAAGCCTACAACGCATTAAAAGAGGGCAGTACCAACATGGTAGACTCCCTACGGGCATTTATATCCTTGATCCCAAAAGAGGGGAAAGACTCTAACCACTGCAGCAATTACCGCCCGATTGCGCTGCTAAACGTAGATCTTAAATTGTTCTCCAAAATTCTTGCTAACAGAATATTGCCGCATATCCCACATTTGATCCACTTCGACCAGGCAGGATTCGTACCGCTGAGGGAGTCGAGATACAATACCATTAGGGTCCTCAACCTTATACACGAAGCGCGGTCTGTCAAGAAGCCTTTCCTGCTACTCTCTACGGACGCGGAAAAGGCTTTTGACAGAGTGGCCTGGCATTTTATGCGAGCCGCTCTGGAACATATTGGTGTTGGCCCAAACATGAGAGGCTGGATATCGTCTCTCTACTCGGCTCCCTCGGCGGCGGTACGGGTTAATGAGTGGCGTTCGGACTTTTTTGACATCTCTAACGGGACGAGACAGGGGTGTCCCCTGTCTCCACTAGTTTTTATTTTGACCCTTGAGCCGTTCCTGTGTAGCGTTCGTGGGAATCCCAATATAACTGGGATCACGAAGTCCTCTGGACATCACAAAATCGCGGCCTTCGCCGACGATCTGATTTTTTTCGTCTCCAATCCACGGATCACATTGCCCAACATCTTGTCAGCTCTAAGGTTGTATGGCGAAGTATCAAATTTTAAAGTCAATTGTGCCAAGTCCGCAGTGTTGAATATCACAATACCAGCCACGGAAGCAGCAAATATGAGCAAATCCTTCCCGTTCCGATGGGCGGAGAAATCTATTTGCTACCTGGGGGTGGACATCACTCCAGACTTGGCACATCTGTATACAAGTAACTTCCTACCCTTACTCCAGACTTAAAATTGACCTCCAGACGTGGCACAAACTCACTTTGACCTGGTTTGGGCGGTACAATGCCCTGAAAATGACGGCCTTACCCCGGGTTTTATATATACTCCAAACATTGCCAATAAAGTTACCAACGACCTTCTTTAAGCAAATTCAGTCTATCGTGAGGGAGTTTATCTGGTCTCATAAGTCTCCCAGAACAAAAATGCAAACACTGACCAGACCCAAGGAGAGGGGGGGCATTGGTCTCCCGGACGTCTTCCGGTACTACCAAGCTGTGCACCTTGCTAGGATTGTTGATTGGCATTGCAACAAGGACTCAAAACAATGGGTGGGAATGGAAATTGAGGATTCCTCTATCCTCTTGCTCTCGTCCCCATGGCTCATGTCCCCCCCTCCGGCGGACTTGAAAACCCACCCGCTAATAGGAGCCACCCTCCTGGTAGCGAGGAAAATATTCCGTAATACGGACATATCATCGTTACCTTCACCCATGACACCTATCATAGGAAACCCGGATTTTACCCCCGGTCTTACAAGTCGTAGATTGAGACAACTAATTGCCTATGAGAAACAGTCCCTGGGTGAGGTTTGGCCCCGGGGAGAGTTTCCATCTGCTTCCACTATCTCTAGACTCACTGAACCTCCGTTAGACAGTCTCAGCACTATGCAGCTTAGACACTTTCTGAAGACTCTTCAGAAGGTTCCCTATGTCCCTCGTGGTCACACTCCTCTGGAATCCCTTTGTAAATCTGGGGAACCAACAAGGCACACACTCTCATTCTTATACAGTCTCCTCACTATTCAGGGGGAGGACGCGACTCCAGAGTTTCTATTGAAATGGGAAAGGGATCTGGGGACTCAGTTTTCCACACAACAAAGGGAGAAGGTCTTGGTTTTGGCACACAAGTCCTCGATTGCGAGCCATTATCAAGAATCGGGATACAAAATTCTGACCAGGTGGTATAGAGTCCCATATGTGTTGCATAAAATGAACCCTGTGCTGTCGGATAGATGTTGGAGATGTGACGCAGAAGTGGGAAGTATGCTACATGTCTTTTGGTCGTGTCCGGTCCTGAGACCCTTTTGGGAGGGGGTGACTTCGACTATTCAAAGTTTGACCTCAGTCGAACTTAAAGATAACCCAGCTGCATGCCTTCTACATCTAACCACAAGACCAGCCCGAAAGTACAAGAAAACACTGACAATGCAACTCCTGAATGCAGCGAGAGCTTCTATTCCCGCGCTATGGCGGGATCCCCTTCCACCAACCAGGGTCCTGTGGTATTCGAAAGTAAATTGTATCCTGCGTATGGAGGAACTGACTGCAACTCTACAAAACAAGGAGGAACAATTTAATGACAAGTGGAGACCCTGGAGATATTTTGTTGGTACTAACACATATCTACAGGAGTTGGCTCAAGCACAAGCCCAGACTACCTGAGATGAAAACCCCGTAGATATTATCAAAACAGGTACCTGTACACGCCCCTCTGGGGTCTGGCAGGTGGGGTCAATGGGGCGGCGGTGTCGCAGCCATTTCCTTCCAACCCTTTTCTTCTTAGCTCTCTTCTCCTCCCTCCATCCAAGCCCTCCTCGTTTTCCTCCACCCCGCTTTCCCTCCTATTCTTCATTCTGTCCTCCTTATGTTCTTTTGTATTGATAAGCTCACCAGGTAGCCGTGGTGACGGCGATAACGAAATTAATGAGAATATATTATTCAAGGTGAGCAGGAAATATTCACTAGAATAGCATAAGACACATTTGTCTTAAAATGTTTAAACATTACATTACATATCAATATTGTTTAAGATCAGTTCAAGGTTTATGCAAGGAGGCCCATTTGTAGGCCACCTTGCTTTACTATGTATGGAAAAGATATATGTTTGGCTGGAACATACCTGTATTACCCCACTTGTTTGGTGGATAACTTGATCTTGGTTTGCGGTTTCAATCTATCGGAATCAAAACGTGTTAATGTCTGAAAATGTATGACCTGCCTTATACTGGACTATGTATCTATGCCTTTTTTATAACAAAATAAAGGAATTAAAAAAAAGAAAATAATCAGGCCTGGGCATGTTTCCCTCGTGGACAGGATGGGGAATAGAACTGATGAAAAGATTGAATAACTACTCACAAATCATAGGTGAAATTATGGAAAAGAACTCTGTAGACATCAAAACAAAGGGCTATTCGTAAACAACTAGATATGCATGAAGTAGCTATCGAATCCATAAGTGCTGCTCTGACTAGACTCTGTGAATTGACGGAGGACTATGAGTGCTGCACATGGATTCATACCAGTATTAAATACCCGATTATTATGATATAATTGATAAACACCTAAAGGAGGTGTCAAAACCTCCAAGCTGAAGCCAGAGACATTGTCAAAGATAGGTGGAACCCCTTTAAGGGACTAGGAAGTTTCGGTGATTTTTTTGGTTCCATTCATCTCTTGGTTCCGACAGGCAGGAATGTTAATTTTAATGTGCCTGGTTTTTATCCTTGTTATATATATATATATATTGTTCAAGCTTATTTAATGTATCTGTAAATATACAACACAACAAAATGATCCCACACAGAGAATATTAAGTGATCATGGTGAAATCACTTTGTGATTTAGGAGGGGATTGAAGGGTGAGAAAGAGTAAACAAGACTGAGACATTCTACAAATTGCTGACAGACGAATATCTTTATTTTAGGGTATGTTTTGTCCCAATGGTCACAGGTTAAGTGGGTTCTGGTAAGAACTGGCTTTGAAATTATGTTTTCAGAGAGAATCAGTCATCAGCATTATGTCTGAAATGTTACGTCTCATGTGGTGAACTTTCTCCTTTCTCCCTCCCTCCTTTCTCTTTAAGTTGTGCAATATTCGTTGTCCATATTTTGTATAAAGATACAACCCTTACCATTAAAACTAAGCATTCATTGAAACAGCTATTTTGTCTTGTGCATTGAATGCTTCCAGAGCTCTGCCAGAATTTCTCACTGATATTCCAATAATTTACATTTACATTTTTGGTTGTAACATAACAAAATGTGGAAAATTTAAAGGGGTATGAATACTTTTTCAAGGCAGTGTATGAATTTGGGTTGGCAGCAATGTATTGTCATACATAAAGATTTGTTTGGTCCACAATCGAATTGTACAGCTCGTACATTGTTAAAACGTAACTCCACTTTTGTTGAGAGAAAAACATTCCCCTCTGGGTGATCATATTACAAGGATTTTAACCACTTGCCGACCAGCCGCTGCAGTTGTACTGCGGCAGAATGGCACGGCTGGGCGAAACAATGTTATGTAACGTCGTTTAGCCCTGTGGCCACTAAGGGGGCGTGCGCGCCCCCCAGAGCCGATGCGAGTGCCCGGCGGTCACGATCACCGGGGGGCTCCCGCTATCGCCGCTGACACACGGAGAACCAAGATCTGTGTGTGTAAACACACAGTTTTCGGTTCTCTGAGGGGAGAACAGACAGATTGTACAGAGTATGAACAGCGATCTGTCATCTCCCCTGCACAGTCCACTCCCCCCTTCAGTTAGAACACACACTAGGGAACACATTAACCCCTTCATCTCCCCCTAGTGTTAACCCCTTCACTGCCAGTGACATTTTTACAGTAATCAATGCATTTTTATAGCATTGATCCCTGTATTAATGCCAATGGTCCCAAAAATGTGTCAAAATTGTCAGATGTGTCCACCATAATGTTGCAGTCCCGATAAAAATCGCAGATCGCCGCCATTACTAGTAAAAAAATATTAATAAAAATGCCATAAAACTATCCCCTATTTTGTAGACGCTATAACTTTTGCACAAACCAATCAATATATGCTTATTGCGATTTTTTTACCAAAAATATGTAGAAGAATACATATCAGCCTAAACTGAGGAAAAAAATATTTTTTTTAATATATTTTTTGGGGGGATATTTATTATAGCAAAAAGTAAAAAATAATGCGTTTTTTTCAAAATCGTCGCTCTTTTTTTGTTTATATCACAAAAAATAAAAACCACAGAGGTGATCAAATACCACCAAAAGAAAGCTCTATTTGTGAGAAAAAAAGGACGTCAAATTTGTTTGGGCGCAACGTCGTGCAGCCACGCAATTGTCAGTTAAAGTGATGCAGTGCTGAATCGCAAAAAGTGCTCTGGTCAGGAAGGGGGTAATGAACAACGGGGCTGAAGCGGTTAATAAACATGTTGCAGATTCCTACCTTTAGTTATGCTGAAGAAATCCCTGTGTGTTTGTTTCCATGTAGTAAGTGAATCTAATGGGAGTGGTTTTTATAATTATCAATCAGCTGTGCACCTGCAGGGGATGCCTGATATCTTACCTGTATCATCTTGCAGAATTCTGGGAAAATCAGTGGGCCAATCACACAAGCAGGAAATTATGTTTCTGGGGGGCATTCTGTACACATTCTGTGTTTACGAGGGCGTGATGATCATGCCTGAAGGATGCCACGCCCTCAGAAACGCGTTGCTGTATCCATAGTAAGTACAAGGACTTGTGTTCCATAACCTTGCACATTGGTCAGCCTTTTACAGCCATCCCGTTTCTTCATCATACCGCCAAAGGCTTTGAGTGTCTCTGTTCCAACTTCTGCGGCAGCCCTTGACTCAGAGCCCCAGGCTGCATGCAGCATTACATTGTGGAGCAGGCATCCGGCTCGGGAGATGGGATCACTCTAGCTTAATTTTTCTGTGACAGGCATGTTGTTTACTGGAACCATGTAAGTGAATCTTGTAATTCTTTTCATTGTGTTACAAATAAAGCAGATTTTACACTAGGGGGTCTTCCCTTGTCCTTTCCCTTCCTATCTTTTGTTATAAATTGCAGCCCAGATCTTGTTGACAATCCTCTGGGAAAGCGGCTGAACCTAGTGAACCTCATTTAATCAGTGGATTTTTAGGTTGACGAATGCAGGATTAGAATCTTTTTTTCGTGGTGATGTGTGTGTGAGTGTGTGTGTGTATGTAATGCTCTAGTCTCTTTCTGAACTGAAAAGGGCTCAGGAAGAGTATAGCCAAGAACATCCTAAATCTACGTTTACAAACAAGACACAAAATTGTTCTGTGATTGGCTACAGACGATCAGCAGATCCCAGCCAAAAATCATTGGCCTGGACCTTTCCAAAAAAACTTGCACTGTAGCCAATTACGGCATAGTTTGGCAGGGGGTGCTCAGGCCCGCAGACCCAGCAGAAGCCAGTCATGTATGTAGCACTACCCCCATAAGGGTTGCAGATGACTGGGTTCCCCACTCCTACAGAGCCAGGCACATTGCATTTTCCAGGTGTCATCCAGAGATAAGGAACAGTCTTTGATCTTGGGCTTTTTATGTTTTATTAGGGGAGTAACAACATGGATGGGGAATAGGAATTTTGGGATGCCTAACTTGATAGCAGCAAAATCAGAGACAACTTCCTCCCTATGTACAACTCTGATTTATTCTTCTCCCTTTCTTTGTAGCACTTTGATTCCTCCTCTTAGCAGCTAAAAGTCTCTGTTAGAAAAGCAAGAGCCCCTTAGGGCTAGAAACTCTCAGTCCCTTTAGAAAGTAGCAAAAATGTGTTGTAAACTGCATCCTGGAGTACCTCCAACTTCATTTCAGACAGTAATCCCAGCTCTACTACTGTAGGAAATGTCACCCCACCTGGCTGCTTCTCCACCAGCCCATCCGGCTGCTTCTTCACCAGTCCACCCAACTGACTCTCCAGAGATCTCCCAGTGCAAAGTTAGGGAAGATTTAAACACATGGCTATCTGTCAGAGAGACCAGCTACATGCGGCCGTCTCTTCCCCTGTTAGTCCCTGTCCGTGCTGTAGTACTCATACTGTCCTCCTTGCTACCTCTCAGGGAAGACTCCCTCCAAACTGCTCCTGTTGTCAGGATCCTCCCAGGTCAGCACAACCGAGCTCCAGCCCGAGGCAGAGAGAGCGCTCCCCCCCCCCCCCCAGACCTCAAGGGCCACCGACAATCCTCTCAGCACTCCATCTCCATCTTCCACCCAACTCCCCTGCCAGCATGACTCATCCATATTTAAGGGTTGGCTTAGCCCCATGCCAGGCCCACTGCCTGGGGATTGGCTGAACTCCCCTAAGTATGCAGAACAACCCTCCTAGCCTCTACCCTCCAGTTTCCAGGATGTTCTCTAACTTTCCAGAACCGGGGGGGGGGGGGCATCAGAGCAGAGAGTTGTCTGTATGAGTCATCCAGCCCTGACCTAAAGTAAACCCGTGACCCAATTACGAACCCACAGGACTAAGCATGAGTCAAGAGAACATGCATTTTCCTGTACTGACACTAGTAGCACATTAGAGGGTGCTACACATATATTTACGTGACTGAGCCTGCCCATGTTGCTCTATCGCAGTACATCAAGTGTCCCGGAACGGCAACAGGGAGGAAAAAATACACATAAACAAAGTGCTACCAACTCCCCACCGACAGTAATTTCTGGTTTTGGCATTTCGCAAAGTAACCAGGTGGGTGTACATGTATAGACCATTTAAAGTCTTTTGTTATATCTGTTTTATAAGTGAAAAAAAAAATGTTGCTTCTGCCAGAAATCCAGTGAGCTGATTAAATGAATTTCTTGTGCTCTCTGCTTGTGCTGTACGATTATCATCCTCTTCTGTGGACTATGTATGAACAAGAGGGGAAGGTGTTCTGTAGTCCTATTTTACAGTAACAATGTCACACACTTGTCATTCCAGATGCAGGAATTTGCAGATCTAATAGCTGAATGTAGCCTAATGCAGCCAACAGATATAGGGTTCATTCACACAGGTGCTCAGCCCTGTATACCATGAAGAGCTGTGTGTTTATGTTTTTGTACCTGCAGGAGCTGCATGCAGGTAGCTGTATGGGCTCACCTGCACAGTAGAGTATCACAGGTACACAGGGATGGATGCACTAACCTTAACATACAGCCTGTGTCTTTAGGTCACTGCATACCTGTCTACCTCGTCCTTGCAGTCGATGGGCTTCCTTTCACTAATATGGGCTGCCTGCATGCAGCTCCCTACAGGTGCAAAAACATAAACACAGGCTGTTCAAACTGAGCGACCATGTGAATGAGCCCATAAAGTCTGGGAAACTGGAATATATTACATTTTCATCAATCTTTATAAATAAACTTTTCAGTTCCATGGTGCCTTGTCTCTGTAATTCTTAGGCCACATTCACACCTGAGCAACACTTCCTGGTTTTTGTTGTGTTTTTTGGTACATCTGTCATGTGACAGCATAGGGCAGCCCATTCACTTAAAGTGGTGTTCCGGCCGAAATAATACTTTTTAAATAAAAATACCCCTATAATACACAAGCTTAATGTATTCTAGTAAAGTTAGTTTGTAAACTAAGGTCTGTTTTGTTAGTTTATAGCAGTAGTTTGTTATTTTATAAACTTACAGCAGGCCGTGGCCATCTTAAGTGTGGGCATCTGAAGCCAGACTGTATTTCTTCCTGGATCTCTTGCAGATCTCGCACATGCTCAGTGCAGCACAAGCAGTGTAGTAGGTTTCAGGTCAGGTTTCCATAGCAACGGCAGTTTCAGAGAAAGTTGCCGCCCCTTCCCAGAAGGCATTGCAAACAGGAAATGATGCGATGGGCCGCGGCCAGGGAGGATATCCAATGGAAATATCCAATTTGTTTACAGTGCACAGTTTAGTGAGGGATGCTGAAGAGTTGTAAAAGTGGGTGGAACTCCACTTTAAATGGGCTGCCCTACATGGGACAAATGTGTCTGATCAGTTGATATACCTTTTTTGCTGCTAAGCCAATTGCATTTTGCGATGCACGCTTTCATGCTTTTTGTTGCATGACAAATGAGCAATAAAACGTAGGACCGCTACCTGTGTTTGGAGTGCCAATAGGCTCCATTTACATTAGTGCATCTCCAAAGTAGCATGATTTCCAGTGGGACTTTGGTGCCACTTTTGGTGTGATTTTGATCTGACTTTACATTCCATAGATCAAAATCACACCAAAGTAGTGCAGGCACCTTTTCAAAGTCGTTGCGACTTTAAGTTGCACTGATTTGAACAGGTGCCATTGAAAAGAATGATGTGCGATTCGTCATGCGACTTTGATGTTCAAAGTCACATGACAAATTGCACAAGTGTGAATGGAACCTTAAGAAATATTAGTAAAGCAGGCGCTATGCATAATTTGATGTGTTTTTAGCCCGTTTCCAGAATGGTTAGGTGGGATTGCATCCTTAAGGTGAGCACATTCTCAGTGGCTGTCGGTGACAGGACATGGTCATCCAGCACCCAGGGAAAAGATGCTAAACTGCGCCCTCTCCCCCATTCATGATGTGCAAGGGGATCCTATGCCGAGCAGTCACTTACAGCCTTGTAACAGAAGGAAACCACCCCCATCCCTACAGTAAACCATTACACCCAGGGCAGCTGTCCCTCCTGCCCATCCCTTGTTCTAGCCCTTGTGGTTGTTACATGATAATCCATGCTGAACAGAGGGCTTAAAGTAGTGTAGTTACAGGATTTGCTGACTAGTAATTAGCAAAACAGATACACAAACTGAGCCTACCACTGAACTGTAATTTTCTTTATACTGAATATGTGAATTCAACTTTGTCCATGCTGCAGAGAAGCATACAATTCACAGATCATATAATTCACCAATCACAATTACCTGGATTCCTGTATGGATCACATAGGCTTATATAAAAAAAAAAGTCAGGAGAATCGTGAATTATCGAGCTGATGATTCTATGATACTATTTGGAGAAACACTATTGCACTTTTTTTTTTTTTATTGAGTTAGCCTTCCATCTGAAAGCAAGGACATTCTACAGAGAAAAAGGGGGTAGTTATGGAAATTTACAGGTAAGGAAAACAAAGAAAGAAAAGAAAACGGAGACTTTAGAGTAGATGTAGCGTAATGAAATGATGTATGTATTCTGTAAAGTGGACACAAGAGGGCGCCCTTATACTTCAAGCCTGCTTTAGCTAATGTATTAGCCTAATTATTTTGGCAATAAGGAAAAGTGTTTCCTAAACACTAAATATATTTTTACTCTTGCGATACAATAGCTGCCTCAGGGAAACAGAGCAGAGACAGAACAATTATATTCATTATGATTCGGTTATAATTGGCATTGACAAAACACAGGGGATTTAAATTGTCAGCACTCTACACATTGCAGTCATTGCAAGATCAGAGAAAATATCTTTAGAATGCAGAAATTGTGCAATAATGCGACATTTGAAGATTTGTATAGTATGTTCCCTAGTGAGCAATAGATTATTAAAGTGGATCTAAAGTCAAAAGATGTTTTACTTTAAGGCCTCATGCACACTGGGCGTGTACCCAGCTCTTCTAAACGCCTTTCTTCTAACAGGAGAAAAGCAGCTTCAAAAACGTGCCTAAAGCCACGGATTTGCAAACGCATTTAGGCACATTTAAGTGCGTCAAGCACTTTGACATTTATTAATTTCATTGGGCAGAATATAATTTTATTCTGGTCATTGAAATGAAGGAACACCCAAGCGCTTGACGTGCCAAGTGCTTAAGTGCATTTTGTCGTGTTTAGATGCATCAGGCATTTTTTATGTCAAAACACTGCAGCTCCTAAATGCGCTGGCAGTGGGGTTTTTTTCTGCCTCTAAACACTTGTAAAGCACTACATGTGCATGGACTTACAGGCTAACAGTAAGGAGGGGCATTTAGAGGCAGGGGGAAAAAAAGCGTAAGATGCCCAAAAAGCAGTGTTTAAAACACCATTGAGGCCTAAAGCATCCATTTTATTAATGCCCCACTACTTGTTCTTCCCATGCCCTTCCCTAGACACTTAGCTGGCTACATGTCACCACTCCAGCACTATCTTAACTGAAGCACCACTCCCCTCACTTCCTGCCTTCAGGGGAGCCATAAGCTCCCACTGCTCTCATTCAAACTCCTGTGAGGAGGGAGCAGGGGCATGGCTTACCAGTGTTGTGTGTGTATATGGAAACACACAACCTGGCTCGAAAGCACGCAGCAAGAGTGCTTCCTTTGCACCCAGCTTGCTAAGGAAGCACCAGAATAAGGGAGGAGTGGACCGCGCCGGTGGGGGCCTGCCAGAACAGGAGGTGATGGACTGTTTTGTGCAATATCGTTACACAGAACAGGTAAGCATAAACCTCTTTTTTTTATTTTAACAACAGTCTTTAGTTTCACTTTAAGTTTTGTTATGAGTGTCAGCAGAGCTTACAGAGGACATTATGAATAGTGAAGGAAAGGACACCGTGGGCCGTCCACAGAATGCAATCAGCATTACTCTCTAATCTGCAAATGGGAGGTGTAGCTACTATAGTGATAGACCCAGAAGTCAAACCTAAAGTGACAGAAGCATAATTATAACCTTCAGGGCCCAGTGCAAGAAACCTTGAAGGGACCCCTGGCCCTTCCTTCCAAGCCTGGAGTCCTTTCCACTGCTCCCGGGGCTTTTTTCTCCTGTCACAGGGCCCATTATTACGGTCCCACAGTGTTACCCTTTCACATGTGCTGCAGTAGGTCCCCTTCCTGCTGTCTTGGGACTTCCCCAGGGCTGATGCAAGGACTTAATTTTGCAACCTCTCCCCCATCCTAGTCAGTGCTTGGTACATGACACACACAGTGAGCAGGGTCCATGACTATGTAATGCACAGAGTGCAGGGGACAGGTGTGTGTAATGCATGATAGGAGTCAGAAGTACAAAACAAAAAGGATTCAGAACTCAGGGGTGTGTAACGCACAGTGTAGGGATCAGAAGAGACCCCTGCAAGCAATTATCTCTCCTATTTTATCTTTTCAGCAAACATCCCCACTCCCCCCCCCAAAAAAATCCAGATCTAATCTGCACACTCACCCCCCCAGCACAAATCCTCCTCCCAGAATGAACCCTTCACTCCTCCCCAACACAAAACTTCTTCCACTTTCCTCAGCAGAAGTCTTCTTTCACTTTCCCCAAATCCCCTCTCCCAGCACAATCCCCCCCTCTTCCATATCCCAGTATTTATCTCCACCACCCTCAATTCCCCTACCCAACACAAATCGTCTTCCCCTCCCATCACAAATTCTCCTTTTCCCCAATCTTCTCTCACAGATTAAATCCTCACAACCACACAAAATCTCATTCCAGTACACATCCTCTTTCCAAATCCCCCCTGAACAAATCCTCCTTCTCCCAAATCCCCCTCCCAGCACAAATCCTCTTCCCATCTCTTGCACAAATCCTCTCCCCCAAATTTCCCCTTCCTGCACAACCTCCTCTCCTCCCTGGAATAAATTCTTTCCACTCCCCCAATCTTCTCCAGTACAAATCCTCTTAACCCCCCAAATCCCCCTTTCCAGTACAACACCCCTCTATCCCGGCACAAATCTTCCTTCCCCCAAATACCCCCCACCAGCACAAATCCTCTACATCAGGGGTCCCAAAACTATGGCCCCCCAGTTGTTCAGTAACTACAATTCCGATCATGCCTAGTCATGTCTGTGAATGTCAGATTTTTACAATGCCTCATGGCACGTGCAGTTCAGCAACAGCTGGAGGGCAATCGTTTAGAGATTCCTGCTCTACATAGTTCTGTCACAAATCCTCCAACCCAAAACCCCCTCCCAGTACAACCCCCTCCACCAAAACACAAACCTTCTCCCTCTTAAAAGCATTGAAAACGCTAAGTTTGGCTGTTTTGAATACTGAAATGTTTTAAAAATCTGGCTTACTTTCCAGATTACTAGATCCAAAACCCAATCAAAGCTGATTCTGGCTTTGCTTGGGTCTCCAGCAGATGTTCCGGCTGGCTGCTCAGGCCTTCCGGTGGGACAGCAGAGCCACAGACGGCGGCGGGAGGGAGTGTCCCCTCCTACTGCTTGGCATAACAGCCGAGATCTAAAATGCAGGCATCATCCCGGTACAACCACTTGAAGCAGAAGGCCGCAAATATGTGCTACGTCAGCTTGAAGGGGTTAATATCATGCAATTGCAAGGAGAGCAAGTACAATACAGCAGACTGTATACAATAGGCTTGCTCTGAATAACTATGGTCACTAATACAGTTTCTATACTCTAAATGGGCATGAGAACCTGCTTAACTGGTAAGGCCACAAATATCTTTAGGATTATTATCTGCTGGTAGTTCTCCAGATTGTTATCACGCTTTGCATAATTGGTCATTCCTTTCTGTGTTTGTCCTCTTCCCCAGAGCATATGGAGTTTCTCATGCAATAATAAACTACAGACACATTGGAATTATTGACCATACTTTCAGCATATGTGCAACAAAATTGGCGCCAAATGTGGGCTGGGTGAAGAAAACACAAAAGGGTCACGGAAGTGGAAAAAAGCAGTCACTCTGTCCGCAGCGAAGCTGAGAGGAGATTAAGATATTACCCGTTGCTGCACAGCAATCGTATACAGATGTATATAGAAAAGTTGCAAGACGAAATCAGTGGGCACCTGATTCACATGACAGTTGGTGATCTCATTGAGACTTGCCAATTTATCAAGGCCACCGAAGCAAGTATGGTGAAAGGAAAAACCCGGCGTCACTACAAGCGGATAGTCAATGAGGTGATAGATGAACTGATCGAGACTGAAAGTGAAGAGGTGGTGACACAATTTCCCAAAGCAATGAAGAGATCTATCTGTGAGCTAGAAAAGAAGAGGGAAAATACTGAAGCACCAAACATCAGTGAGAAAGACCCCCAACTGGAACAGCAATTAACCGATTTGAAATGACAATATCACACTATGCAGGAGAAGTTCCAGGAAACCTCAAGAATGATCGAGGAACAGATAAAAGAGCTGAGCACTAAAGGCAAGGACTCAAGTGACAGTCATCTAAAACAAGAACATATTCCAGTTACTCAGAGACTTCACCATGGTAACTTGCCAGAGGTGACGATCAGGAAGGACTTTAAGGTTGCTGGTCAGATAGGTGAAAAGGAACAGAAAGACAAGCTGTCTTATACAAACCTCATGCACCAGATCGACATGGGACTACAAAAAGGGCATCCCGAGTCTGAGATTGTAGAAACTGTGGTAAAAGCCATTAGTCCCGGCCTAAGTCTCAGAGGTATGCTGGAAATGAAGAATGGACTAACCCTTGTGCAACTTAGGAGAATCCTAAAAAGCCATTACAAGGAGGAAAATGCTTCTGAATTCTACCAACAACTGATAAACATCTCACAGAATAGTAAGGAAACTCCTCAGAATTTTCTGTTCAGAGCTATTGAGTTGAAGGACCTCCTGTTGTTTGTCTCACAAGGAGAAGGCTTGGGGAAACACTTCGGGACTGAGCTGATACAAAAGAAATTCCTAAGGTCAGTGGGTACTGGACTGAGAAGTGACCACATCAAGTTTCAATTAAAGCAGTATTTAGACTATCCTTCCATTCCAGATGAGGTGCTCATAGAGAAAATGAATGAAGCCACTAATATGGAGATGGAAAGGGAACAGAAACAAAAGAAAGCTCAGCCCAGCAATTCGATGAAAGGGAAAGAGTGTCAGTCCAATGTGTCCTCAGGGACCAGATGTCCTGACAACAACTGCCGACACCATATCTTGGTCCCCACCACAAGCAAGTAGCCCAACCATCTAACAGCTGTCAAAGAGCAACTCGGAACTGGAAAAGCTGATGCTCCAGATGCAAAAAGAGATGATAGAGATGAAAACACTCCTCCAAGGTTCAAGAACTCAAAGAGATCGTGAATTCAGAGGACCTCAGGTAACAGTGGGCACGAGTGGGCACGAGCAATGGATGTTGTCAATCTTGTAAAAGAACTGGTCAGAGAACGGCCTGTGACCATTGCTTCAACTGTGGTCAATCTGGACACTTAGCGAGATACTGCAAAATGAACAGACCCAACGAGTTAAACGGCAGAGGGTTGCTGTCAAGGGACCGACAGTAACCTGTGCTAGAACCAACCCTGTGTCCCAAAGTGCAACTCTTGTCGGTAGCAAATCATCAAGCTCTCAAACCACCACCAGTACCACGGCTAGAAGGGTGAACCCAGATCCCTTTCAAAGGATACCCAACTGCCATAACCAAAGGTCCTACCAGGTGGCTGAGGAAGTGCCAACTCACATGGACAGAGTTACCATGAGACAAAACAGCAAGTTACTTATGCTGGCCATACACTATACAGAAAATTGGCCGAACCCATTTTCGAAAAACGAACGTTCGACCGTGACCGCAAACGATCGTGCCATCATATAATGACCGATAAATTGTTCAGTGGACATGAATAAATAATTTTTTTGTTCGTTTTTTTACATATACCTAGTGCAGACAGTTCGGACGGGAAACACATTAACCACTTAAGGACCGCCTACGTCGGCAAGGCGGCACGGGCAGGCAAAATCACGTACATACACGTGATTTGCCTCCCGCGGGTGGGGGGTCCAATCGGACCCCCCCCCCGGTGCCCGAGGCGGTCCTGTTTTGTTCCCCGGCGATCGGAGGTGAGGGGGAGGCCATCCGTTCGTGGCCCCCCCTCACGATCGCCGCCGGCCAATGGGAACATTCCTTTGCGGCTGTATGCTAAACAGCAGCAAAGGAAATTATGTCATCTCTCCTCGGCTCGGTATTTTCCGTTCCGGCGCCGAGGAGAGAAGACTGTAATGTGAGTGAAAACACACTACACACACATTAGAACATGCCAGGCACACAAAACACCCCGATCCTCCCCCCGATCGCCCCCCAATCACACCCCCCCCCCCCCCCCGTCACAAACCGACACCAAGCAGTTTTTTTTTTTTTTGTTTTTTTTTCTGATTACTGCATGGTGTCAGTTTGTGACAGTTACAGTGTTAGGACAGTTAGGGTTAGCCCCCTTTAGGTCTAGGGTACCCCCCTAACCCCCCCTAATAAAGTTTTAACCCCTTGATCACCCCCCGTCACCAGTGTCGCTAAGCGATCATTTTTCTGATCGGTCAGCATTTTATAGCGACAGGGACCCCCATATACTACCTAATAAAGGTTTTAACCCCTTGATTGCCCCCTAGTTAACCCTTTCACCACTGATCACCGTATAAGTGTTACGGGTGACGCTGGTTAGTTCGTTTATTTTTTATAGTGTCAGGGCACCCGCCGTTTATTACTGAATAAAGGTTTAGCCCCCTGATCGCCCGGCGGTAATATGCGTCGCCCCAGGCAGCGTCAGATTAGCGCCAGTACCGCTAACACCCACGCACGCAGCATACGCCTCCCTTAGTGGAATAGTATCTGAACGGATCGATATCTGATCCGATCAGATCTATACTAGCGTCCCCAGCAGTTGAGGGTTCCCAATAATGCAGTGTTAGCGGGATCAGCCCAGATACCTGCTAGCACCTGCGTTTTGCCCCTCCGCCCAGCCCACCCAAGTGCAGTATCGATCGATCACTGTCACTTACAAAACACTAAACGCATAACTGCAGCGTTCGCAGAGTCAGGCCTGATCCCAGCGATCGCTAACAGTTTTTTTGGTAGCATTTTGGTGAACTGGCAGGCACCAGCCCCAGGCAGCGTCAGGTTAGCACCAGTACCGCTAACACCCACGCACGCACCGTACACCTCCCTTAGACCCCTTTCACACTGGGGCGGTTTGCAGGCGGTATTGCGCTAAAAATACCGCCTGCAAACCGCCCCTAAACAGCCTCCACTGTTTGTTCAGTGTGAAAGCCTGAGGGCTTTCACACTGAAGCGGTGCGCTGACAGGACGGTGAAAAAAGTCCTGCAAACCGCTTCTTTGGAGCGGGGAAGGAGCGGTGTATTCACCGCTCCTGCCCATTGAAATCAATGGGACAGCGCGGCTATACCGCGGTAATACCGCGGCTATAGCCGCGCTGTACGAGCCAGTTTAACCCTTTTTCGGCCGCCAGCGGGGGGTTAAAACCGCACCGCTAGCGGCCGAATACAGCTGCAAGAACGACGGTACAGCAGCGCTAAAAATAGCGCTGTTGTACCGCCGACGCCCCCACCGCCCCAGTGTGAAAGGGGCCTTAGTGGTATAGTATCTGAACGGATCAATATCTGATCCGATCAGATCTATACTAGCATCCCCAGCAGTTTAGGGTTCCCAAAAACGCAGTGTTAACGGGATCAGCCCAGATACCCGCTAGCACCTGCGTTTTGCCACTCCGCCCGGCCCAGCCCAGCCCACCCAAGTGCAGTATCGATCGATCACTGTCACTTACAAAACACTAAACGCATAACTGCAGCGTTTAGTCTAGTTTTTTTTAGTAGCATTTTGGTGAACTGGCAAGCACCAGCCCCAAGCAGCGTCAGGTTAGCGCCAGTACCACTAACACCCACGCACGCAGCATACACCTCCCTTAGTGGTAGAGTATCTGAACGGATCAATATCTGATCCGATCAGATCTATACTAGCAGCCCCAGCAGTTTAGGGTCCCCAAAAACGCAGTGTTAGTGGGATCAGCCCAGATACCTGCTAGCTCCTGCGTTTTGCCCCTCCGCCCGGCCCAGCCCACCCAAGTGCAGTATCGATCGATCACTGTCACTTACAAAACACTAAACGCATAACTGCAGCGTTTGCAGAGTCAGGCCTGATCCCTGTGATCACTAACAGTTTTTTTGGTAGCTTTTTATTGAACTGGCAAGCACCAGTGGCCTAGTACACCCCGGTCGTAGTCAAACCCGCGCTGCAGTAACACTTGGTGACGTTGCGAGTCCCATAAGTGCAGTTCAAGCTGGTGAGGTGGCAAGCACAAGTAGTGTCCCGCTGCCACCAAAAAGACAAACACAGGCCCGTCATGCCCATAATGCCCTTCCTGCTGCATTCGCCAATCCTAATTGGGAACCCACCACTTCTGCAGCGCCCGTACTTCCCCCATTCACATCCCCAACCAAATGCAGTCGGCTGCATGAGAGGCATTTTCTTTATGTCCTCCCGAGTACCCCTACCCAACGAACCCCCCCAAAAAAGATGTCGTGTCTGCAGCAAGCGCGGATATAGACGTGACACCCGCTATTATTGTCCCTCCTGTCCTGACAATCCTGGTCTTTGCATTGGTGAATGTTTTGAACGCTACCATTCACTAGTTGGGTATTAGCGTAGAGTACAGCATTGCACAGACTAGGACACACTTTCACAGGGTCTCCCAAGATGCCATCGCATTTTGAGAGACCCAAACCTGGAACCGGTTACAGTTATAAAAGTTAGTTACAAAAAAAGTGTAAAAAAAAAATATATAAAATAAAAAAAAATAGTTGTCGTTTTATTGTTCTCTCTCTCTATTGTTCTGCTCTTTTTTACTGTATTCTATTCTGCAATGTTTGATTTTTATTATGTTTTATCATGTTTGTTTTTCAGGTATGCAATTTTTTATACTTTACTGTTTACTGTGTTTTATTGTTAACCATTTTTTTGTCTTCAGGTACGCCATTCACGACTTTGAGTGGTTATACCAGAATGATGCCTGCAGGTTTAGGTATCATCTTGGTATCATTCTTTTCAGCCAGCGGTCGGCTTTCATGTAAAAGCAATCCTAGCGGCTAATTAGCCTCTAGACTGCTTTTACAAGCCGTGGGAAGGAATGCCCCCCCCCACCGTCTTCCGTGTTTTTCTCTGGCTCTCCTGTCTCAACAGGGAACCTGAGAATGCAGCCGGTGATTCAGCCAGCTGACCATAGAGCTGATCAGAGACCAGAGTGGCTCCAAACTTCTCTATGGCCTAAGAAACCGGAAGCTACGAGCATTTTATGACTT
The DNA here is from genome assembly GCA_037952835.1 of Lithobates septentrionalis. Taxonomy (NCBI): domain Eukaryota; kingdom Metazoa; phylum Chordata; class Amphibia; order Anura; family Ranidae; genus Lithobates; species Lithobates septentrionalis. The sequence goes on from JBBDGP010001275.1 coordinate 1,351,205, forward strand.
AGATTTCGCCGGATGTAAATAGTGCCATTGGGAAATTGGGGAAGCATTTTATCACACCGATCTTGGTGTGGTCAGATGCTTTGAGGGCAGAGGAGAGATCTAGGGTCTAATAGACCCCAATTTTTTCAAAAAAGAGTACCTGTCACTACCTATTGCTATCATAGGGGATATTTACATTCCCCGAGATAACAATAAAAGTGATTAAAAAAAAAAAAATGAAAGGAACAGTTTAAAAATAGGATAAAAAAGCAAAAAAATAATAAAGAAAAAAAAAAAGCACCCCTGTCGCCCCCTGCTCTCGCGCTAAGGCGAACGCAAGCGGCGGTCTGTCGTCAAATGTAAACAGCAATTGTACCATGCATGTGAGGTATCACCGCGAGGTCGAGGGCAGTAATTTTTGCAGTAGACCTCCTCTGTAAATCTAAAGTGGTAACCTGTAAAGGCTTTTAAAGGTTTTTAAAAATGTATTTATTTTGTTGCCACTGCACGTTTGTGCGCAATTGTAAAGCATGTCATGTTTGGTATCCATGTACTCGGCCTAAGATCATCTTTTTTATCTCATCAAACATTTGGGCAATATAGTGTGTTTTAGTGCATTAAAATTTTAAAAAGTGTGTTTTTTCCCCAAAAAATGCGTTTGAAAAATCGCTGCGCAAATACTGTGTGAAAAAAAAAATGAAACACCCACCATTTTATTCTGTAGGGCATTTGCTTTAAAAAAAATATATAATGTTTGGGGGTTCAAAGTAATTTTCTTGCAAAAAAAATAACTTTTTCATGTAAACAAAAAGTGTCAGAAAGGGCTTTGTCTTCAAGTGGTTAGAAGAGTGGGTGATGTGTGACATAAGCTTCTAAATGTTGTGCATAAAATGCCAGGACAGTTCAAAACCCCCCCCAAATGACCCCATTTTGGAAAGTAGACACCCCAAGCTATTTGCTGAGAGGCATGTCGAGTCCATGGAATATTTTATATTGCGACACAAGTTGCGGGAAAGAGACAAATTTTTTTATTTTTTGTACAAAGTTGTCACTAAATGATATATTGCTCAAACATGCCATGGGAATATGTGAAATTACACCCCAAAATACATTCTGCTGCTTCTCCTGAGTACTGGGATACCACATGTGTGAGACTTTTTGGGAGCCTAGCCGCGTACGGGACCCCGAAAACCAAGCACCGCCTTCAGGCTTTCTAAGGGCGTGAATTTTTGATTTCACTCTTCACTGCCTATCACAGTTTCGGAGGCCAAGGAATGCCCAGGTGGCACAAACCCCCCCCAAATGACCCCATTTTGGAAAGTAGACACCCAAAGCTATTTGCTGAGAGGTATAGTGAGTATTTTGCAGACCTCACTTTTTGTCACAAAGTTTTGAAAATTGAAAAAAGAAAAAAAAAATGTTTTTTCTTGTCTTTCTTCATTTTCAAAAACAAATGAGAGCTGCAAAATACTCACCATGCCTCTCAGCAAATAGCTTGGGGTGTCTACTTTCCAAAATGGGGTCATTTGGGGGGGTTTTGTGCCACCTGGGCATTCCATGGCCTCCGAAACTGTGATAGGCAGTGAAGAGTGAAATAAAAAATTTACACCCTTAGAAATCCTGAAGGCGGTGATTGGTTTTCGGGGCCCCGTACGCGGCTAGGCTCCCAAAAAGTCCCACACATGTGGTATCCCCATACTCAGGAGAAGCAGCTAAATGTATTTTGGGGTGCAATTCCACATATGCCCATGGCCTGTGTGAGCAATATATCATTTAGTGACAACTTTGTGCAAAAAAAAAAATGTGTCACTTTCCCGCAACTTGTGTCAAAATATAAAATATTCCATGGACTCAATATGCCTCTCAGCAAATAGCTTGGGGTGTCTACTTTCCAAAATGGGGTCATTTGGGGGGGGTTTGTGCCACCTGGGCATTCCATGGCCTCCGAAACTGTGATAGGCATTGAAGAGTGAAATCAAAAATTTACACCCTTAGAAATCCTGAAGGCGGTGATTGGTTTTCGGGGCCCCGTACGCGGCTAGGCTCCCAAAAAGTCCCACACATGTGGTATCCCCATACTCAGGAGAAGCAGCTGAATGTATTTTGTGGTGCAATTCCACATAGGCCCATGGCCTGTGTGAGCAATATATCATTTAGTGACAACTTTTTGTAAATATTTTTTTTTTTTTGTCATTATTCAATCACTTGGGACAAAAAAAATAAATATTCAATGGGTTCAACATGCCTCTCAGCAATTTCCTTGGGATGTCTACTTTCCAAAATGGAGTCATTTGGGGGGGGTTTGTACTGCCCTGCCATTTTAGCACCTCAAGAAATGACATAGGCAGTCATAAACTAAAAGCTGTGTAAATTCCAGAAAATGTACCCTAGTTTGTAGACGCTATAACTTTTGCGCAAACCAATAAATATACGCTTATTGACATTTTTTTTACCAAAGACATGTGGCCGAATACATTTTGGCCTAAATGTATGACTAAAATTGAGTTTATTGGATTTTTTTTATAACAAAAAGTAGAAAATATCATTTTTTTTCAAAATTTTCGGTCTTTTTCCGTTTATAGCGCAAAAAATAAAAACCGCAGAGGTGATCAAATACCATCAAAAGAAAGCTCTATTTGTGGGAAGAAAAGGACGCAAATTTCGTTTGGGTATAGCATTGCATGACCGCGCAATTAGCAGTTAAAGCGACACAGTGCCAAATTGGAAAAAGACCTCTGGTCCTTAGGCAGCATAATGGTCCGGGGCTCAAGTGGTTAACCTTGCAATTTATCGTACGTTCGGCAGAAATTTACCAAACTTCCCGTTCGTTTTTTTACCACAAAAACGTCACAAACGATTATCGATTTGTGCCCATTAACTTGCCGAAAAACAAACAAAGTGTCTATACGAACGATTTTCCGGCGATTTTTCGTATAGTGTATGGCCAGCATAAGTCTCGTTGGAAGAAAGTGAATTGTGAACTGTGAAATAGATGATACTCCTGTCCAGGCCCTATGGGATACCAGCTCTCAGGTTAGCATCATCAATGAGAGCTGGAGACAGCGGGTTCTGCCACATACAGTACTCCGATCTTTTGAAGAATTGCTTGGGCCAGGAGTCCTCCTAGGAAAAGCAGCTAATGAGACTGAGATTCCCTTCTCTGGGTGGATTGAGGTCGTTTTCAGCTAACAGCGGGAAGTAACACCACCCGACAGCTAATAGTGCCCCTTGTGATATCAGTGGATGAGAAAGTAGTTGAAAAGCCCATCATCGAAAGGGAAAGGAAGCCATTCCAGGTTTTGTGGATTAACTAGGGACAGCACTGGAACTGTCGACCACCAAAACAGAGATCCTTGTAAATCTACAATCTACTACAAGCAAATCACAGAGAATTTGGTGGTACTACACTAAAGACTGGTACTAAGTGCCAAAGAATTCCAGCAAACACTGTGACAGATCTCAGGTGTAGGGCTCATGCCAAACCAGCATTGCAAGATTGAACAGTTTTGTTTACACCTGATGAGGCCTATCATTTGCCTAAATGGACTCCATATCGGAGAGACATTAGTATCACTCCAAAAGGGACAATTTTCCAAACTATCCATCCCGGTTTGGAACACAACTAAGCGGGACATTATTTTAACAGGTCAGACTAGGATGGGGTGCCTCATGCCCATAAAGGCAACATACCAAGCTCCGGTGAAACTGGAACAATCAGTGAGTGTGGCCACTCACTCAGTAACTCATCGGCTACAGACATCCAGACCAGGACCGGAAGGTCGAGTGGATAACCTAAACACCAGTCAGTCACTGGTAAGCAATACTAATTGGGAACACTGGGATCCACCAGTGCCTATCGAACACCTACCGCAAAAGGATCAACAGGTAGTCAAGACAATGTTAAGGGAGGAATGCAATGCTTTCGCCAAAGATCATTCTGAGGTAGGATGTATTCCTTCACTACAATTGCAACTTCGCCTCATAGACAACACACCTGTTAGGAGAACTTACATGTCTGTACCGAAACCACTGCACCAAGAAGTGAAAGAGTACCTGCATGATCTGCTGAACCGCGGATGGATTGCAGAGTCAAAATCTTCATACTCATCACCCATTGTGTGCGTAAGAAAGAAGGACGGACGGTAGTTTAAGGCTGTGTTGCGATTACAGGGAGTTGAACCAGAAGTCCATCCCTGACTGCCATACAATCCCTAGGATTCAAGACATGCTGGACAGCCTAGGAGGAAGTTCGTGGTTTTCTGTGCTAGACCAAGGGAAAGCCTACCATCAAGGATTTGTGGAAGAATCCAGTCGACCACTGACTGCCTTCATCACACCTTGGGGTCTGTATAAGTGGATCCGAATACCCTTTGGTCTTAGCTCTGCACCACCTGAATAGCATGGAAACCTGTTTAATGGGACTGAGGGATGAGATCTGTCTTCCATACCTAGATGACAACCTGGTTCACAGCAGATCATTCCAAGAACATGTGGAACATGTCCGGTTGGTACTGCAACAGTATCAGCAACATGGAGTCAAGTTAACAGCGAGGAAGTGTGAACTCTTCCGAAACAAAGTCAGATTCTTGGGCAAGATCATGTCCAAAGATGGCCATTCCATGGATCCAGCAGACACTGCACCGGTGCTGGCCTTAAAGAACAACCAGCTAAAGACTGTTGGAGAACTCAGGAAACTACTAGGATTCATTTCCTACTATCGCCCTTACGCCCAAAACTTTTCCAGAATTGCAAAACCCCTCTATCAATTACTGTCAGCGGACACAACACCTGCCACAACATCAGCACAAACTAGCCAGTCCAGGAAGAAGAAGCCACCACCAAAGCTAAGAGGTCAACTACCTTCCCATCAGTCTATAGTCTGGATTGACCACCATCAGGTAGTGCTGAACCGGCTTATTGAGGTGTTAACTCACCCTCCAGTGATGGGTTATCCTGACTACAGCAAATCCTTTGTTCTGCACTGTGATGCTTCGCAAGAAGGACTAGGAGCTGTGTTGTACTGAGAGCAGGAGAAAAAGTTAAAGGTAATTGCTTATGGGTCTAGAACTCTAATGCCGCGTACACACGAGCGGACATTACGGCGGACTTTGCCCGGCGGACTGGATTTCGTCGGACAATTCGATGTGTGTGGGCTCCAGCGGACTTTGTTTTCTCAAAAGTTGGACGGAATTAGATTTAAAACTTGTTTTAAATTTATCCGTTGAAATCGAGTCCGGTCGAAAAGTCTGCCGTCTGTATGCTAGTTCGACGGACAAAAAGCCACGCTAGGGCAGCTATTGGCTACTGGCTATGAACTTCCTTGTTTTAGTCCGGTCGTACGTCATCACGTACGAATTCGACGGACTTTGGTGGATTGTGTGTAGGCAAGTCCGTTCATTCACAAAGTCCGTCGGAAAGTACGTCGAAAAGTCCGCCGGGCAAAGTCCGCCGTAATGTCCGCTCGTGTGTACGCGGCATTACACCTGCCAAGAAGAACTATCATATGCATTTGGGGAAACTAGAGTTCCTAGCGATGAAGTGGGCCATATGTGATAGGTTCCGAGACTACCTATACTACTGCCCATCCTTTGTAGTATTTACTGACAATAACCCCATAACTTATGTCCTCACTACGGTTAAACTAAACGCAACAGGCCATCCATGGGTTGCAGAATTAGCTGACTTTAATTTCACCATCAAGTATCGCCCAGGAAAGAGAAATGCAGATGCGGGTGTACTTTCATGTATGCCATTAAGCCCTGAACAATACATGCAACAGTGTTCGCAAGAAGTGGACCCCAAAATTATCGGGTGCATAACCCAAGCACTTCAAGTACATCAGAAAGAAGAAATGCCTTTAATGTGTCTAATAACCATTGCCAATAAAACGTCAACAGTAGATGGTACCCAAGCTCAAATACCCAAAGGGACCATAAGGACAGCCCAAAGAGAAGACTCTGTGATTTGCCCAGTGAGGAAGTACAAGAGCCAAAACAGGTTCCCATTAAAACAGGAACGTCAAGGTGGACTGATCGATCTCTTCATACTAATGAAACAATGGACCAAACTAAACCTCGGCGAAGATGGAATCTTTTTTTTTTTTTTTTGCTGCCACATCAGCGAAGTATTTTACCGGGAGTCTTATTTCAACTTTAAAGTTCAATCTCATCCCTTCACATCATCACATTATTGTGGCTCTTTTTTTTTTCATTAGTTTACAAGTCAAACATAATAACATTAGAAAAAACCCCTTTCAATTTTTATACCCCCATACAAACCCACCTATAACACACCCCACCCTCCCACTCCCCCTTCCCTCCCCCCCTACCCCCCAACGGCACCACTCTTAGTTCACACCCATCCCCTACTCCTACTCCACTCTACTACTATCTTAGCCGATTTCCACTCGTCTCCCCATAACTGTTAATCCCCGTCTAACAGCGTCGGGGCCTCATAACTAAGTACCCCACACCTCGGCAGCTCTCAATGAGTATTTATACTCCACCCATTCCCTCCATTTCATCTCATACACTTCCATTCCCTTCCCTTCGCTAAACCTAAGATACTTAGACTTTGGATTTCGTTGATTTTATTGAACCAATCCCACATCGTGGGTCGTCCTTTCACTTGCCAAAATCTAGGGATTAGGCTTTTAGCCGCAATAGTAAGCTGGGGTATTAGTGTTTTCAGATATATCTTCGAGGGCATTTCGCTCTTAAAAAACAGGCACTTCCACGGGTCGTCTAGGATAGCGATTTGGGGATCTCTTTGATTATTTCCCTTACCTCCCCCCAGAATTTTTTAATTTCCGGGCACTGCCACCAGATGTGCGCCATTGTACCTATTTCTTTGCATCCCCGCCAACATAATCTCGAAGTTTCTCTCTGAAATTTGTGTACTCTATCGGGGGTCATATACATTCTCGCCAGGCACTTGTAGTTCATCTCCAATAACTTGCAGTTGACGGAAGTGGCATTAACCCTTCTCAATATCTGCCATACTTCCGGATCTTTAAGTTTGCTTTCCAAATCCTTCTCCCACTTCTTGATAAATGATGGGACCTCCTTGTTCTCCAGTTCTAATAATACTCTATAAGTCTTAGAAAACCCCCCCCCCCCTTCCTTTTTTTCTCCATACATATTTTTTCTAGTGGGAGTAGGTTTTCGGCCGATCTAATTGGCTGCGGAAGTGAATCAATAAAATGACTCAATTGATTATACCGCGATGGGTCTATAACTACCAAGTTGTTCTTGTCTTTGAGTTCTTGATAAGTACATATTTTATCCTGTCTCATGACGTCCTTTAATTGGACATCCTCCTCCAAAATCCACTTCCCAAACAAGCCCTCCATCCCCAGTACGAAATATTCTGTATCCTTAAGTGGGATTAAGGGTGAATTATACTCCCAGTGCTCCCTTTTATGTAAATTATCCCAAATATTAAGTGCATGTCTTGTGATATCCTGTGTTTCCGCACCACATTTTCTCAAGTGTGGTGGGATCCAAACTATCCTATTCAACATGGTTTCACTAATTTTATTTTCCATATTGACCCAATGTTTTTCTTTATTCTTTTTAACCCATTCTATTACTCGTGCTAAGGCGATTGCCTCATAATATTTTCTGATATCTGGTGCTCCCCACCCCCCTTATACTTATCTTTGGTTAGTTGTGTAAAATTTAGCCAAGGTTTTTTCCCTCTCCAAATAAATCTTAAAAGCATTGTGTGTAAACTTTTGAGGTAAGCTTGTGGAAGTGGTATTGGGAGCATCTGCATTTTATATGTAATTTTAGGTAGAATTACCATCTTATATAAATTGATTCTTCCTCCCCAGGATAGCTGACTTTGTGAGATTCTATTCAGCTCTTTCTTGATCTCATTCAGTAGCGGCATAAAATTAGCCTGGAACAAGGTCTCTTTAGATGTAGTTATTTTGACTCCTAGATAATTGAGTTCTTTTTTCCCCCATATGAATGAGAAATGTTTTTGGTATGTATAATCTCCATATTTGCTTTTGTTGATGTCTAATGTTTCTGACTTGGCCTGGTTAATCTTGAAATTAGAGAGCTTCCCATATTCTGTTAGGATAGATATCAGATTCGGAAGGGAAATCCTTGGGCTAGTGACATAAAACAGAATGTCGTCCGCGAAGGCAGCCAATTTATACATCTCTTTACCGATTTTTAACCCACAAATATCCGGGTTTTGCCTTATCTTAGAAAGTAGGGGTTCGAGGGCCAGCACAAATAGCGGTGGAGAGAGTGGGCATCCCTGTCTTGTGCCATTAAACATTTTAAATGGCTCCGAAAGTAGGCCATTAACCTTAACTCTAGCTGTGGGATGGGAGTTTAATGCCTTTATCCATCTTAGGATTCTATCCCCAAGTCCAATCTCCTCCAATGTGCACATCATGAAGCCCCAGTCCACTCTGTCAAACGCTTTTTCAGCGTCATTCGACAGAAGTAGTCCTGGGGCTCCACTATCTTTGATTTTATGCACTGCCAACAGTGTTTTAATACCAATGTTATCTCGTCCCTCTCTTCCTGGTATAAACCCGACCTGATCTGGGTGTACAATCTCATTGAATGCTTGTTTCAATCTTTCCGCTAACACTTTGGCAAATAATTTCGTATTCACGTTTAGGAGAGATATGGGCCTGTAGCTAGAGCAAAGTATACTGTCCTTATCTTCTTTCAGAATAATGGCAATATTGGCTTCCAACGCTTCCCTCCTCACCTTCCATTTGTCCCCAATCCCATTCATGTAAGAACACATTATAGGAATTAAGTGGTCCTGATATTTTATATAGTATAGGACTGTCAGCCCATCGGGACCAGGACTTTTGCCTGTTGGCATATCCCTTAATGCTTTTCTTATCTCCTCCTCAGAAATGGGAGCCTCTAAGGCACTTTTTCTCTCGTTTTTGTTCCCTTACCTCCTGGGTATCATTTTTATTAATTGCATATAAACCCCCGTAGTATTCTTGAAAAATAGTCGCGATGTCCTTATTTTTATAACTAATATCCCCTATTCTTGAAAAATAGTCGCAATGTCCTTATTTTTATAACTAATATCCCCTGCCCTTGTTTTTATTTTCTCGATATAGTTAGAGTTTTTCTTTTTTCTCAGGACCTTTGCCAGGAATTTACCCGGCTTGTTTCCGCCTACGTATCTTTCTTTTTTCACAAGGTTATATACCCTGCGGGTTTCTTGTTCAATTAGGTCCCGCATAGCCTCTCTTTTCCTAAATAGCCTTCCCAAAACCTCTCCATCACCCATTCTCTTATGTTGTTGTTCCAAATCGTAGATTTCTTTTGTCAAGGCTAGCTTATCTTTCTCCCTTCTTTTTCTTTTCTCAGATCCCACCATCATTAAGATACCTCTGATATACGCTTTATGCGCCTCCCAAACTGTGGCTTCCGATATCTCGCCTGGGACATTTATTTTAAAGAACAGTTCTAGCTCTTCTTTGATTCGTTTATTAATTTCTTTGTCATGAAGAAGGTCCTCATTTAATCTCCAACTATTTTGCGGTATTTGATACTCCCCTATTTTCAGTTGCAAACTCATAGGCGCATGGTCCAAGAAGGTCATTGTTCCGATATTTGTACCCTCAACCTCCGCAAGTAACCGGTGCTCCACTAGGAAAAAATCCAGCCTTCAGTATGTCCCATGTACGGGGGAGTAGAATGTGTAGTCTCTTACATTACTATGTTGAATCCTCCATACATCTACAAGTTGATATTGATGCAGCTTCTTTTTCAGTTTATTCATCCATACTGCTCCAGTCCCCCGTACCTGGGACGTACTATCTTTCCCTGGATCCAGACAGAGATTGAAATCTCCTGCTATTATGGCCCCTCCTTCTTGAAGTCCTCAAACTTTGCTAGGACTCCCAGTAGGTATCTATTTGAGTTCTTATTCGGGCCATATATATTTGCTAGTGAACATTCCAGACCGTTTAATTTGCCTCTTAGAAACAGGAAGCGCCCCTCTGGGTCAGTCATTCTCTCTTCCAGCTTAAACCTAACTTCCTTAGCAAACCCTATAGCAACTCCTTTTGCACTACTAGTCGGGGAATCCCCGTAAAACCAAACTGGAAAATCCCTAGAGAAAATATTTTGACTCTTACCAAGAAAGAGGTGCGTCTCCTGTAGCAAGACTGCATCTGCTTTCAGAAATTTCAATTCTCCCAATATATTAGCACATTTTATGGAGGAATTCAGCCCTCTTACATTGTATGAGATTAGATTTAAGCTAGACCTAATTTCCTACAGTAGGAGGGAATTTACGGATCCAATCCAGCCAAAGGGGTAGGAGGCAATAAAGTGGATGCTCTACCCTACCCCCCCTCCCTCCCCGATCCCCTCACCTGCCCACCTCCCTCCGCCCTCTATCCCACCCTCCCATTTGGGGTACAAAGGTCTCCCCGTGACCCAACTAACCGAGGCCTCACTTATTCCTCCCAATCCCCCGGTTAGCCCCCTGAAGGTTGAACTCGGCATGGACACCATCGGAACCTGCTATTTCCCCTGAATTTTTTAAGGGGTTCCCCTAACCATTCCCCTCCCCCACAGCCCCCTTTCAATCCCCCCTCCCGCCCCACACCGGCCCACAACCCGCCTCCCTCTTGTCTCACAGGTACACTATTAGTTCTCTAAGCTAAATTACAGAGTCCTAAAACTTTTACATCTTCCTCCCTTCTAGTCTTTCGGTTTGAGGACAGGTTGCCATGCCTGCAGTATTTTATGACCGCCTGTGTTTTCAGTTCTTTCCCACCAACCCGGGATTTCTATTAATGGCACATTTAAGCGATCACAGAATTTGGGTGTATCCTCTGGGAACCTTAACACTGCTGAGCGGCCTTCTTTGCGTTCTGTTAAGCTAGCCGGAAAACCCCATGAGTATTGAACATCATGTGCTTTAAGCTGGGTCAAAAGGGGCTTCAGGGCTCTTCTCCTGGCCAAGGTCTCTGCTGATAGGTCTGGGAAGACCTGCAGTGTTGTCTCTCCATATATCGCCGGTTGGTTATTTTTCAGGCATATCCTAATCTTTTCTTTATCTTGGTAGTTGTGGAATCTTACAATAACATCTTTTGGAGCGTCCCCAGCAATTTCAGCAGGTTTTCTAATCCGATGTATTCTTTCAAACTTGATTTTACTGGTTATGCTTGATGACTTTACCATATGCCCAAAAATTTTGTCCATTTTCTCCTGCAGTTCCTCCTTTTCCCCTTGTATCTCCGGGAGACCTCTAATCCTAACATTCTTCCTTTGGTTCCGGTTCTCTTGATCTTCAATTTTGTATAAAATCTGTCTCTGATCTTTTTGCATCTCATTTAGTTGTACTTTAAGATTTTTGATTTCCTCTCCCTGCATGTCCAATCTGCCTTCAGTGTCTTCCACCCTTCTAACAATATGATTCATATCTTCATGCAGGGTTGCTAATTCCCCCTTAATGAAAGTTTCTAATCTTGCAAACATTTCTGCCATTTCACTCTTGGTTGGTAGCTGTTTTTTTTGTTTGGGGTCCATTCTGGCCTCCTCCTTTGCTGCCACCAGAACCTCACTGCTCCGCTAGGCTGGTGTCAGCATCTTCTAACTGTCTTCTTACGCCTGACTTTTGGGTTCCCTCTGTTGTTTTATTTTTAGCCACAACTTGTTTTCCCGGGCTTTCTTTTCTCCCTTCTTGTACCATGTATTTTTTGATAGTACCTGGACTTGCGCTTAACCTGGAGGGTTGGGAGGGGTTCCCTGTAGCCCCCTTCACTGATTTACCTCTCATTTTCCTCTAATGCTGGTGCTTCCGTTAATGTGGTTTGATCAAATAATTCACGACTCAATCTCCCCACCCTGTGGAGCCACCGTATCGTCCGATCACTTAGTTTTGATCGCTACAAATGTGGGACTTACTCGTGGACATCCACTGGTGACAAAAGATCTAAAAAAAGTCAGTTTTTATTATCTTTTGCACACCTCTACCTAGGAGGGATAAGTTATTAAAGATAAGCCAGTCTCATTGATCTTTATACTTTCCTGTATAATCAGTTCTCTGTGTTGCTATACAGGTACTTTTACTCATTTCTCTCCTCCATCACAGTTTAATTCATCACCCTATACATAATAGGTATAGCTAGTTAATGTTGTTATGGTGTCATGTGGTTTGCTTTGCATGTAACAAGTCTACGGATTCAGTAAGGAGATCTGTGATCTTCCAACTATTAAACAAACATTTTTATGTCCAGCGTTCAACATAAACGACAAATCTGTATCAGTCAGGCTCTAGTTCACCCCACCTTACTGCAGCCGTGTTTAATGTTACTTGTGGTTTTTGGGCATCCCATCTCACACAGGCTTCTTTCTCTTGCCTCGGTTGCTGTGTATTCCCAGCCTCAGCCGTCGCGACCTGTTAGCTGGCTCTATGGCTCCGAAGATCTATGCAGCTTCTTGTGGCTTGTTGGAGACCCGAGGGGTCGGGTGTACGCCCAGTACCTCGGGGAGCGAGGATCGTCTGCCCATTGTAGCGTCAGTTACCGCTGCAGTTACCGCTGCAGGGGCCGCAGCGGAATTGTTAGTATGGCAGGCTGTTGGCTGGGATATCGCGGGGGGAGTCGGCTGGGACAGGAGACATGGAACGGCCCTCCACTAGTCAGCCATCCCAGGGGGGAGGATCACAGGCCACGGGGAATCAGCCGCTACTCCGACGGAGCGTCCACATCCAGTCCCTTCCTCAGACGAAGATGGAATCTTGAGACAAAAAACATCATCAGGTTCTCAACTAGTGTTGCCCAAGTTGTATCATCAATTGGCGTTGAAAGAATTACTTAAAAAAAAGGGGACACTTGGGAGTCGAAAGGACTGTAAACCTGATCAGAGAAGGATTCTTTTGGCCACATATGCAGAGGGACACTGAGCAATACATCAACCACCAGTGCACTTGTCTAAAAGACAAACGCCCACATAAGCCTACTAGAGCTCCATTGAACAACATTGCCACTACTTACCCTTTTGAGTTGGTCTCCATCGACTTTCTCCATCTCTAGACTTGTAAAGGAGGTTATGAGTACATATTAGTGGTAATCGACCATTTCACAAAGGTTTGCTTAGGCCTACGCAACCAAAAACAAGTCAGCAAAGACTGTTGCCGACAAGATATTCAGTGACTTTGTCTTGAAGTTTGGATTTCCTACCAGAATTCACCATGACATGGGTAAGGAATTTGAAAACCAATTGTTCTTGGCATTAGGGAAACACTGCCACATCCAGAACTGTCACACAACTCCATATCATCCAGAAGGTAATGGACAATGTGAAAGATTTAATCGCACCCTGTTGTCTATGCTTCGGACCCTGTCGCCAGCTTTCAAGAAAGACTGGAAAAGTTCACTTGCACAGGTAGTACATGCATACAATTGCACCAAAAGTGAAGCTATGGGATATTCTCGATTCTTTCTACTGTTTGGAAGGTCCCCAAGATTACCCATACATAGCATGTTTGACACTCCAGTAACGGAAAAATACAGGACTCACTCCGAGTATGTGAAAACGTAGATAGATAGGATCACTGAGGCCTATCAGGTTGCTTCAAAGGTAGCTACTCAAGTTGCACAAAGAGGAAAAGAACACTATGACGAGAAGACTCATGGAGTTGAACTCACCTGGCAGCAGAGTTCTTGCAAGAAACCTTACTGAATGAGGAGGACCAGGAAAACTGAGATCATTCTGGGAAGATGCCGTACATGTTGTACTTAGGAGAAAATGTGACAATAGTCCAGTGTACAAGGCCAAGCCAGAAACTGGAAAAGGCCGAACAAGGATTCTACACCACAATTTGTTATTGCCATGTGATTACCTACCCGTCGACCAAGGTCAGAAGATACTCGACAGACCCAGTGCCAGAACACAAGGCAGAGTTCAAAAGACTACTCAACCGTCTACACAGATATCTGAGGGAGTATCAGAAGATGAATCTGACCATGAACAAGAACAATGGAGATCTTTCATTCCTGTAACTCAGAGAGACCACACAAGGGAAGACATAGAGTTGAATCCAGAAGCTGCAGAGTTCTACATTTGTCAGCTTGAAACGAGTGAGGAAGTTACAGAGGAAAGTACAGAAGAAGCTACAGCGGAAGTTACAGAGGAAAGTACAGAAGAAGCTACAGCGGAAGTTACAGTGGAAACTACAGAGGAAGATACAGTTAAAACTACAGAGGACAAGCCTGTGGATTAGCCTGAACAAACTGTATGTTCACCAGGGGATATAGAAGAAGAAAATCCTTCACCAGGGAAGCCAACAGAGACAGTTGACAGTGACGAAAGCGAGCATGAGGACGTTTCAGATGCCCTTCCTCTATGCAGGATCCAGCCCAGCAGGAACAGGAGACAACCAAACGTTCTGACTTATGACACTTTGGGTCAACCCAGTAGTGTTGTCAGAAATGCAGCTGTGCAGGTCATAGACTTTATACCCCACCTGTTTGCCCTAGCTGGTATTTAAGCCCAGATTGTTTTGCTGAGGACTCTAAAAGCTGGTAGTCATGTCTATTATGCTACCGCCTAATAATGGTTACTATGTTAGAATTATTTACTTATGTCAAAGATGTTAGGTGTTATTTTATGTGTTAAAAAAAATGTCTTGCACTCTCACTGCAGAGATTCCAGGTCAAGCAAAAATAGCTCCAAGTGATGGGACCAGGTAGTTAAGATAAAGTCGGCTGACAACAAAAGGGTAGAGAGTATTAGGTGGTTATACTGTACTGTTACCCATACAGTACTGTTATACTGTACTGTATGGGTAATGTACCATTGGTATTCCTATGGAAAAAGGACAGAAGTAATAAGGTGCCCCCTAGTTTCCCCATCACACCTCATCTTAATAACCTGCACAAACCTGTGTTGTAGAGGTTTACTACTTAGTTGGCTATATGCAGCAATTTCTCACCAGGTACATGAGCGCTCTGGACCTAGTGGGAAGCTGGGAGTAGATGTCGCAGGGAGGATGGTCCCTCCAGTAATTGAATTACTACTTAACCTTGGCTCCCTATGGTTATTGTGAGATGGGGAAACTAATAGTTCTTATACTAAAATCTGCGTATGTCTGGGACGACATAAAATTTTGTGGGGGAGAGTGTAAGGGATGTCAAAACCAGGTACCCCAAAAAAAAGCATTATAGTTTTGTCATGGAGAAAGTAAAACTCATGGCATTTCTATTAAATCACCAGTAGATGGCAGCATAGAGTGAAAAGCCTGGATGACATAAAGCACATTCTAATAATTAAAGCGGGGGTCCACCCACACCGCGAAAAAAAAAATATTAAAAGCCAGCAGCTACAAATACTGCAGCTGCTGACCTTTAATACATGGCCACTTACTTGTCCCAGGGTCCAGCGATGTCGACAGGCGACGCCGAGAACCCGCTTGGATCTCGGCAGCTGCCGCCGCCATCCTAGGTGAGGGAATCAGGAAATGAAGCGTTGCGGCTTCACTTCCCGGATCCCTACTGCGCATGCGCGAGTCGCGCTGCGCGGCCCAAGTGGTCCCCGCTCTCTCCTGGGAGCTGTGTGTTTCCCAGGAGACAGCGCGGTGGGGACGGGAAGAGGCGTAGACTCCCATGGGAGTCTATGCCGGAAGTGGGTGCAAATACCTGTCTTAGACAGGTATCTGCACCCCCCCCCTGAAAGGTGTCAAATGTGACACCGGAGGGGGGGGGGGTTCCGAAAAGCGGAAGTTCCATTTTTGTGTGGAACTCCGCTTTAACATTCAAATAAAACATTACTAATAAGAAGGGGAACCAAAGACCGACCTTTGTTTCTGGTGGGAACACAATTGCAGTTACATAGTTACATAGTAGGTGAGGTTGAAAAAAGTCCATCAAGTCCAACCTATGTGTGTGATTATGTGTCAGTATTACATTATATATCCCTGTATGTTGCGGTCATTCAGGTGATTATCTAATAGTTTCTTGAAGCTATCAATGCTCCCCGCTGAGACCACCGCCTGTGGAAGGGAATTCCACATCCTTGCTGCTATTACAGTAAAGAACCCTCTACGTAGTTTAAGGTTAAACCTCTTTTCTTCTAATTGTAATGAGTGGCCACAAGTCTTATTAAACTCTCTTCTGCGAAAAAGTTTTATCCCTATTGTGGGGTCACCAGTACAGTATTTGTAAATTGAAATCATATCCCCTCTCAAGCGTCTCTTCTCCAGAGAGAATAAGTTCAGTGCTTGCAACCTTTCCTCATAACTAAGATCCTCCAGACCCTTTATTAGCTTTGTTGCCCTTCTTTGTACTCGCTCCATTTCCAGTACATCCTTCCTGAGGACTGGTGCCCAGAACTGGACAGCATACTCCAGGTGCGGCCGGACCAGAGCCTTGTAGAGTGGGAGAATTATCGTTTTATCTCTTGCGTTGATCCCCCTTTTAATGCATGCTAATATTTTGTTTGCTTTATTAGCAGCAGCTTGGCATTGCATGCCATTGCTGAGCCTATCATCTACTAGGACCCCCAGGTCCTTTTCCATCCTAGATTCCCCCAGAGGTTCTCCCCCCAGTGTATAGATTGCATTCATATTTTTGCCACCCAAATGCATTATTTTACATTTTTCTACATTGAACCTCATTTGCCATGTAGTCGCCCACCCCATTAATTTGTTCAGGTCTTTTTGCAAGGATTCCACATCCTGCGGAGAAGTTATTGCCCTGCTTAGCTTAGTATCGTCTGCAAATACAGAGATTGAACTGTTTATCCCATCCTCCAGGTAGTTTATAAACAAATTAAATAGGATTGGTCCCAGCACAGAACCCTGGGGAACCCCACTACCCACCCCTGACCTTTCTGAGTACTCCCCATTTATCACCACCCTCTGAACTCACCCTTGTAGCCAGTTTTCAATCCATGTACTCACCCTATGGCCCATGCCAACGGATTTTGTACAGTAAACGTTTATGGGGAACTGTGTCAAATGCTTTTGCAAAATCCAGATACACCACGTCTACGGGCCTTCCTTTATCTAGATGGCAACTCACCTCCTCATAGAAGGTTAATAGATTGGTTTGGCAAGAACGATTCTTCATGAATCCATGCTGATTACTGCTAATGATATCATTCTTATTACTAAAATCTTGTATATAGTCCCTTATCATCCCCTCCAAGAGTTTACATACTATTGATGTTAGGCTAACTGGTCTGTAATTCCCAGGGATGTATTTTGGGCCCTTTTTAAATATTGGTGCTATATTGGCTTTTCTCCAATCAGCTGGTACCATTCCAGTCAATAGACTGTCTGTAAAAATTAGGAACAACGGTCTGGCAATCACTTGACTGAGTTCCCTAAGTACCCTCGGATGCAAGCCATCTGGTCCCGGTGATTTATTAATGTTAAGTTTCTCAAGTCTAATTTTAATTCTGTCCTCTGTTAACCATGGAGGTGCTTCCTGTGTTGTGTCATGAGGATAAACACTGCAGTTTTGGTTACTGAAGCCCCCAATTCACTCGTGAAGACTGAGGAGAAGAATAAATTCAATGCCTTCGCCATCTCCCCATCCTTTGTAACCAGGTGTCCTTCCTCATTCTTTATGGGGCCAATATGGTCTGTCCTCCCTTTTTTACTGTTTACATACTTAAAGAATTTCTTGGGATTTTTTTTGCTCTCCTCCGCTATGTGTCTTTCATGTTCTATCTTAGCTGTCCTAATTGCACCCTTACATTTCTTGTTGCATTCTTTATAAAGTCTGAATGCTGAGGATGATCCCTCAAACTTGTATTTTTTAAAGGCCTTCTCCTTTGCTTTTATATGCATTTTTACATTGGAGTTAAGCCATCCAGGATTTTTGTTCGCTCTGTTAAATTTATTACCCAATGGGATAAATTGGCTAATGCCCTTATTTAATATGCTCTTAAAGCAAACCCATCTCTCCTCTGTATTCTTTGTTCCTAATATTTTATCCCAATTTATGCCTTTTAGCAAGGTTTGTAGTTTTGCTACCCAGTCTATCAGTCTGAAGGTCATGTGTTTGTGTCATTGCAAGAGGGAACATATTTAAAGAGGGAGTCCCGCGAAAAAAATAAAAAATAAAAGTCAGCAGCTACAAATACTGCAGCAGCTGACTTTTAAAATAAGGACACTCACCTGTACCAGGGTCCAGCGATGTCGGCACCCGAGACCGTATCGTCCCTCGGTCCTCAGGTGCTGCCGCCGCCATTCTCTGTAAGGGAATCAGGAAGTGAAGCGCTGCGGCTTCACTTCCCGATTCCCTACTGCGCATGCGTGAGTCGCGCTGCGCTTCCTAACTGGTCCCCGCTGTCTCTGGGACCCGTGTGTGTCCCAGCAGACAGCACGGTGGGGACGGGAAGAGGCATAGACTCCCGTGGGAGTCTATGCCGGAAGTGGGTGCAAATACCTGTCTTAGACAGGTATCTGCACCCCCCTCCCCCCTGAAAGGTGCCAAATGTGACACCGGAGGGAGGGGGGGAGGGTTCCGAAAAGCGGAGGTTCAATTTTTGTGTGAACCTCCGCTTTAAGGCTATAAACAGGGTGGAAGTGATTTAATTTACATCCATGTGATCAGTAAAGGCTGCTGTGTGATTAATTAACATATCAACATATGTACAATTGGTTATTATTTTCTATGAGGACATTATTCCAGTATATGTGAATGTTATTATAGATATAGATATGTATTATTTTGTATGAACACAATAGCAGTTGCTACTCAGTCTGAAGGTCATGTGTTTGTGTCATTGCAGAAACTTTTCAATAAAAACACTTCTGGTTTCACCCGGCCCGCTCCCTTCGCACATTGGAATTATTGACCATACTTTCAGCAAATGTGCAACATAACCTCTCCAAAACACTTCTTCTGGTCTGATGAGTATCAGGAAGATACCCCATCATTTATATACACACCAGTAGTGCAAACACCTGTAGCGGGTGCCGCTCTGCCCACTCCTCGCACATCCTGCCACTGCCGCCGGACACAGGCAGCAGCGCTGAGTCGGCCGACAGGCTGGGAGAGACACACAGACTGTCAGCAGCTGCGGGGAATTTCCCCCCTCCCTCTCCTCATTGTTGCTTACAATAGGACAGAAGGGTGGATCAGGACTGCTGCCTGCTCTCCTCCCTCCCCTGCTTCCTCATTGGCAGGGAGGGAGAGCCAATACTGGACAGGACTGCAGCAGCAGAGCATCTTGGAACATGTAGTCCTGGCCACCAGCAGCCCAATAAGGTTTTTTTATGGGCAGACTACAGCTCCAAGCATGCCAGGAGAGGGGGATAGGATGGACACCACGAGGCTGCCTGGGAGCAGGGAGAGACCACAGAGCAAGGGAGAAGACTGGACCGAAGTGAAAGGTGCTGCTGCTTCACCGTCATCATAACCGCTTCCCCGCCAACAGCTCCACGGTCAAATGTGGACCCATCGCCTCAGGCACCCCATTGGCTGTGTAGGTGCTCAGACAGATCTTGTCTTGTCGTTTTACCTAAGTTTGAGAGAGACCTTGTGCTACACTTACTTTTTGTTGAGCAGCAATACGGTTCCTACTGCTTGCCAGAACTCCACAAGCATACTTTGCATCACCCTGCTGGCTAGGACACCTTAAACATACTTTGTTCCACCCTGCTTGTCAGAACACCTAAAGTGCACTATCAAAGAACTAGCTGAAAATACTTGGACATATCCACTGTACGGACCTCCACGTCTCTTTTTCATTTATCAGAAACTCTGTGCCACACGTATACTCATTCACTTATACTCACTAAGGAGGAACTCTAACTTCTGTCCTAAAGTTGATATTGTTTTGCATATGGTACCATGCCTATACCTGCTTTAGAGATCTCAATAGTTTTATCAGAAAACTCACTTTAAAACATTTTTATAATATGAAACTTACCACTGTAGAAACACCTACTCTCCATTCGGAAGAGGAGTCGGATGAGAATGAATTATTAGCCTTAGACACTTTGGAAAACCTCTGGACAGGGGTACTTTCATTGTTCCCTCTTCTGATACATGTCCCATTGTACACACCAATCTCAAACCCAAGTTTGTTTTTTACCCTGTTCAAGCTAAGGGATCTTTTATAGACACATTTTACCAGGTTTATGATGATGTTATTAAATTATGTACCACCCCCATATCAACCAATATCAGACACAATCTCACTAAATCAGAGCTGTAAGCGCTAAACTCGTTATCTCAGAACACTGATATAGTAATCATACAAACAGACAAAGGGGAGGGATTGTCATTATAAATCAGTCAGATTCCATTTCAGAGGCCCTCAGATTGCTAGAGGATAAAAACACCTATTGCAAGTTACCACAGGATCCCCTTGATCAATACAAAGTAGAGCTCAAAAATCTGCTTTACCTTGCAGGGAGTAATTATGTGATCAACAAAAAGAATATGATTTCCTTCTTAATGACATCCCTAAACACCTTATATCTACATGCTTCCAAAAATCCCACCAATCTACCTGGCAGACCAATCATAGGTTCCATGGAAAGCCTAACCAATGGACTCTCCACTTGCATAGATACTCTCCTCCAGCCTTTACCATCCTACATCAGAGACTCTTCCCAACTTTTAGAGACCCTTAAATCATACACATGGGAAGACTCTTATTTTTGGCTGTCTTTGGATGTACACACACCTCCATTCCCCATGAGGTTGGTCTAACTGCTCTTTCTTACTTCCTTGCTACCAATTCCCAATTACACCATATGCAGGCCCATTTAATTTGTGATAGTGTCCAATTTTAAATTGGAACACAACTATTTCACTTTCCTTTAACAGTATTTCCTCCAGATATAGAGCACTGCCATGGGTGCTTCCTTTGCACTGAGTTAAGCCAACCTTACCAAGGGTTGGTGGGAGGACTCCTGTATCTGGAGGAACAATTCATTCGCAGCTCATCTAGTGTTCTTTGGTAGATACATAGATGACATTTTAGTCATCTGGGACAGCCCTCCAACAGATATAACAACTTTTGTCCAATATTGTAATAGCAATACTCTGTGTTTAACATTTACCCATGTATGGGACAAAATCTCTTTAGTTTTTCTCAACCTAAAACTAGGCCATCACAATGGCACTACAGTAACTAAGACCCATTTTAAACCAGCTTCAGGAAACTCATATTTACATTCACGTAGTTGTTACCACTCTAGATGGATCAACAAAATCACTAAAGGACAATTCACCAAACTGTGTAAAAATTGTACTCTTGACTCTGACTACCATTCCCAAAGCTCTATACTTACAAAAAAATTTCCTTGAGAAAGGGTACAATGCAGATTTCATCAATCAAATTAAATCGGCATGCGCTGTAATCACCACTCCATGTAAACAACAAACGAATATGTCTGATATCACATTCAATACCAACTACCACTGTAAAACCAAACCAATGGAACATAAAATTTCTCAACACTGGAAAATTTTTCTTTGGGATCCCAAACTGTCTTCAGTCATCCCTCCCAAACCTAACCTATATAAAAAGGCACCAGATATCAAGAATAAAATTGCCCCTAGCAAACTTCCCATGCCCCCCCCCCCCCCCCCCCCAGGCCATCCTCACATCCAATTACTTTCTTTTGCAACATGACAGGAACGTACAGATGAAAAATCTTTGCAAAATGTGCCCATTGGTGGATCGCCAACAAAAATTGATTCTGATGGCAAGGAATACACTATTGAGAAGTTTTTCACTTGCTCTACCACTTTTGTAATATATTGTTTATCTTGCCCCTGTGGTCTTCTTTATGTCGGCCATATTATACGTACAGCCCACACCAGATTTCGAGAGCACAGGAGATTTATCGAAACTGGTGATGTGGAACACACTATGCCTATGCGCTTCACCCTGAACCATAGTAAATCCACTAAAGATCTTAGAGTATGGGTTATAGAATCCATTCCTACTCTCTCTTCTTTTGGAGAAAAATTTCAACAACTGTGTAGATGTGAGAGTTTCTAGATTTTCACATTAAATACCCTTGCTCAGAAAGGTTTAAATGAAGTATTGGAGGTTCACACCATTATCTAGCCTGTCAGCTTACTAGGACTGTGATTGTTCATTTTTTATCCCCCCTCCTTTTTTTTCAATGTTTATACTGTATTTGTTGGCGTATAACATGTACAGGCATATAACGCACCTTCAATTTAAGAGGGAAGTTTCAGGAAAAAAACGTATTTTTCAAATAAACAAATTTGAAGCAAAATAAGGGTCAGTGCCCATCAATGCAGCCTGATTAGTGCCCATCTGCACCCTCCCCATCTCCCATCAATGCCCATCTGTAGCCTCAATGCAGCCTAAACAGTGCAGGAAATCATGCAGGAAATGAGCCGTCATCTCCTGTTTACTCGGCTCTCAGTCGGCAGTCACACACACAGTCCCGCCTCCCCCATCGGCATTGGACCAGATATGTAATAGACAGAACACTGGTCCAATGCCGGTGGCGGAGGCGGGAGTGTGTGTGTGACGTGAGAGCCGAGTAAACAGGAGATGATGGCTCTGAATTCCGGCGGAGCTCGTCCCCCTCCTTCCCCTCCGAAGTACACTATCAGTGTATAACACACACCCATGATTTACCCCCAATTTTCAGGGGAGAAAAGTGCGTGTTATACACCAATAAAAATGGTATTTAAAAATATATATAGGCTTTTGATCAACAGTCTGAGTTTATTATTATTTTTTAACTCTATTCACTCTTTAACGCTTACAATTTTTCATCATGCTTTTCATTGTATTGAAATTAGTAATGTGGTATTTCAGCCCCCATTTCTCTCGACTGGATGCCTCCTTATCTAGCAATGTACAAGTTTTGTCTCTTCCCACATACATAATGCTCTCCATCAGGTTTCATTTTGACAGTTTTAATACCCTCCAGAAATGTATCAAATGCCTTCAAAGGTTAACAAAGATGTTTCCAATTGTCTTTTATTACCACAACACCAGCCAAATATCTAAAACCATTTCAACCAGTTTGATCCTTCAGTCAGTTTGCTTCATTAACATCTCTTTTATTGATCTTCATCTAGTTTCTCATATCATTCCCTATACTATTTGTTGATGTTCAATAAAAGATATATCTATGTTTACTGTCGTGCATCCATCCCGCTCCCGCAAGCTCATTGGTCTTTTCAAACCTGTCAAAGTCACTCTCATTTCCCACTTGCCATATTGTCTTTCAGTTGTCAGTATAAAAGAAAATCTTGCTTCACTATTGGGCATACTTGATAAAGGAGGCGGGGCCTCTGAAACGCATTCTAAAAGCCCCTTTACTTCCCTATACCTGCTGTCTTGGTCCTAGGAGCCTGTAGATGCCGCTGTTTTCACATCCCTTTGGCGGGTCCGTAATATGGTGCATGACAGCAGCTTGCTTCTTGGTTCTCTGGCTGCACTGCACTCAAGCAGAACTTTGTTTACTTTAATGTAAGTGTTTACACATTTGTGCAATAAATGGATCCATGCTTTTATTAACATGTGCGCTGTGGCCACTTTCATGTTTTCTGTATACAGTCAGGGCCTGTGATTTCAGGAATACAGACTGGCCTGCAACAAGTCACCTCTGCTGCCCCTTTATGCCTGAGTACATAGGTTACACTTGAGCCATTTGAATTGGTTGAACTCTGCTATTTATAACTTGCATGGGTCTTTGAAATATACAGTAATGTTTATAACAGAGTTTTCTATTCTTTACTAATTTTAACTTTTTACTTATTTTATTACTGCTACTTTATAACAAAAGACTTTCAGTAAAAAAAAAAAAAAAAAAAAAAAATTTCTGGTTTACTACAGCGTTATGTCTATTTACTATTTATCATGGTGTCTTTGGTAATATTAGTTGCCAGGTGTTGCCAGAGGAGCTGAGACTGTTCTTGGGGCAGAACAAAGAACCTAACATTCTCAAGAGGCTCCTTCAGAGGTGGCGCTACACACCCTAATCCGATCTACATGGAATGTGTCAAGGCAGATGCTGATATTATAATCCTTCCATAATCCTGAGGTGATGGATTGACACCTAAGCAGACTCCCTGACACCAAGAATTATAAAAAAAGAACAGGGTGGTTCCACAACTTTTATACTCAACATATGTCTTTCATAGTGATTGGATTAAAGGGGTTCTAAAGTCTATTTTTTTTTTTAACCTTATTGCATTCTCTGCATTAACCACTTGCCGACCGCTGCACGCCGATATATGTCGGCACAATGGCAGCGGTGGGCAAATGGGCGTACCTGTACATCCCAATTAAGAGCTGGGGATAGCAGGCGCGCGCCCGCCGTGTACAGCGTGACCATGCCTGAGGGACTGGCGGACTTGATGTCCACAGGTCTCCCAGCGATCGTGTCACGGTGCCTCAGAACGCGGGAGTGCCTATGTAAACAAGGCACTTCCCCATTCTGTCTAGTGTCATGACAGAGATCACCGCTCCCTGTCATCAGGAGCGGTGATCGCTGTCATGTGACTTGAAGCCCATCCCCCCCACAGTTAGAATCACTCCCTAGGACACACTTAACCCCTTCATCACCCCCTAGTGGTTAACCCCTTCCCTGCCAGTGTCATTTACATGGTAATAAATGCATTTTTATAGCACTGATCGCTGTATAAATGACAATGGTCCCAAAATAGTGTCAAAATTGTCCGATGTGTCTGCCATAATGTCGCAGTCCCAATAAAAATCGCAGATCGCCGCCATTACTATTAAAAAAAATTTAAAAATAAAAATGCCATAAAACCATCCCCTATTTTGTAGATGTTATAACTTTTGCGCAAACCAATCAATATACGCTTATTCTGATTTTTGTTACCAAAAATATGTAGAATACATATTGGCCTAAAGTGAGGAAAAAAGATGTCTTTTTATATATTTTGGGGGGATATTTACTATAGCAAAAAGTAAAAAATAATGCGTTTTTTTAAAAATTGTCGCTCTTTTTTTTTTAGCGCAAAAAATAAAAACCGCAGAAGTGATCAAATACCACCAAAAGAAAGCTCTATTTGTGGGAAAAAAGGATGTCAATTTTGTTTGGGTGCAACATCGCATTACGCGCAGTTGTCAGTTAAAGCGACGCAGTGCCAAATTGCAAAAAGTGCTCTGGTCAAGAAGGGGGTAAAATCTTCCGGGGCTCAAGCGGTTAAGGTAAAAAAAAAAAAACACCCCACTACCTGTCCTTTACCCCCTCTGTCAATAAACACTTGGCTCCATTTCACCGTTCCAGCTCTGTTTCCAGATCCAGCACCACTCTCTTCACTTCCTGCCTTCCTGCCTTTATAGGAGACACTCAGGGTAGTGGGAGCCATAGGTCAGACAAACTACTGTGAGGAGGGAGCGGGGGCATGGCTTACTGGCAGTGGGGGTTATTTACTAAAGGCAAATCCACTGTGCACTAGGAAGTGCACTGCAAGTGCAGTCGCTGTAGACCTGAGGGGGACATGCAAAGACAATAAAAAACAGCATTTTTGGTTGCACATGATTGGATTATAGAAATCAGCAGAGCTCCCCCTCATTTCAAATCTTCCCCTCAGATCTACAGCGACTGCACTTCCAAGTGCACTGCAGCGGATTTGCCTTAGTAAATCAACCCCAATGTGTGTCTGTAGACACAACCTGGCTGAAGACCAAGAGGGGTTGCACATGCACGAGTGCCTCCTTAGCACCTGGCTTGCTACAGGAGGCACCCAAAGAAAGGAGGATCTGGCAGTGCCAGCGGAGGCTGGTAGAAGTGCAGGTAAGTACAGTGGAACAGTGCGAGTAACGCGGTTAACGAGCATTTCGCAAAACGAGCACTGTATTTCTTAAAATCCTAACTCGGTTTGCGAGTGTTGTCTCGCAAAACGAGCAGGATTCAGGCCAAAAGCGGTGTGCAGTACCGCTTTTGGCCTGAGGTGGGGGGGGTCGGAGCCGAACAGTGGCAATCGTCGGCGTTCGGAAATGCACGGAACGGCCCGAGGACAGTTCGGCTGACCTCGGCAAACCTCGGAAAGGCTCGTGAACGGAGTCTTTCCGAGGTATGCTGAAGTGTGCTCGGGCCTTTTCGGCCGTTTCCGAGGCTCTCTGGCGGCCCCCGCCTCTGGCCGCATGCGGTATTGCATCCCATTGAAGTCAATGCGGAACAAATTATTTTCG
This sequence comes from Lithobates septentrionalis, assembly GCA_037952835.1. Taxonomy (NCBI): domain Eukaryota; kingdom Metazoa; phylum Chordata; class Amphibia; order Anura; family Ranidae; genus Lithobates; species Lithobates septentrionalis. The sequence goes on from JBBDGP010001275.1 coordinate 1,377,319, forward strand.
TTTCCATTGACTTCAATGGGAAAACTCGCAAAGTATGCGAGTACTTTGGATTACGAGCATACTCCTGGAACAGATGATGCTCGTAATCCGAGGTTCCACTGTATAACATCTTTTTTATTTAGTATCACATTTAAGGTGTTGGTGCTTCCTGTGTAGATATAAATCCTGGGGCACGTTCATGACACTCATTAAAATGATCACAAAATGTCTTTAATATCACAGAACAAGTCCAGTTCAATGTGCCTTACTACTACTAGTTAGTGCAGAAGATGGTCAACCGCAAGGGGTTGATTTACTAAAGGGAAACATTGGGGTTGATTTACTAAAGGCAAATCCACTTTGCACTAAAAGTGTACTGCAAGTGCACTTGAAAGTGCAGTCGCTGTAGATCTGCGGGGAAGATCGAAATGAGGGGAAGCTCTGCTGATTTCTATCATCCAATCATGTACAAGCAAAATTGCTGTTTTTTATTTTCTTTGCATGTCCCCCTCAGATCTACAGTGTTTGCACCTCTCTACGTGCACTTGTAGTGCAAAGTGGATTTGCCTTTAGTAAATAAACCCCAGAGTGTGTTCTTTGCAAGCGCAGCTGCTCCAGAGCTTAGTAAATTATTTATCTTACAAAGAATACCCAATCACATGCAAGGAATTTTCTTTTTTTTTTTAAACAGGATTTTTGGTTGCACATGATTGGATGATGCAAGTCAGCAGAACTTTTCCTCATTTACTAAGCTCTAGAGCAGGGGTGTCAAACTCAATTTCATTGCGGGCCGTATCAGCATAATGGTTGCCCTCAAAGGGCCGGTTGTATCTCTAAGACTATATAAATATATCTATTCTTTATCGAATTAAATAATTGCCTATTGCGGGATTTTGTAATAACTTAAGATTTAGGCTGTGAAGGGCAGGCGCAGACTGGCACGGAGCCCACTTACACTCCTGTAGCAGATGATGCAAGTCTGAAAAGGATAGTCACACACTGCTGGTCTCATCCATAAGAAACATTGTTGGATACTGCTCAGATAGTGTTCTGATTGTGTTCTGTCTGAACAGTCACTAATAAAGTTTCATGTGGATGATACCAGTGGTGTGCGACCCTCCTTTTCATCTGGCATCGAATTGTATTATTCTCTTAATAATTATAAGCAGATGCACCCCACCCCCCTTACATCGGATGTTAAAAGACCCTCACTATCAGAAGTTAAGAGTCCTCCACTTTCCCTTACATCACAGTCCACCCCCTTGCCTTTTGCTGCTTCCGGAAAGAAGCTGAGGGTGTAGCTGTGAAGAAGAAAGTGCAGGGTCTGGAGGAGGACCAGAGGAGGGCTGGAGTCAGCTATCGAAGTCTGCTGAATGCTGAGACCAGAGAAGGGTAGAGACAAGCCTCTCCTCAGCTTCACCGAGAAGCACAGGATCTGGTGGAGGAGTTCTGTCCTCCTCTCTGCTGCTGACTGCTGGTGAAAGGTGGGGGGGTGCCGCAGCTGCAGGAGAGGTAAGAGGGCCATATGAAATAGCCTGGCAGGCCAGATTCAACTAGGGGGCATTGTGTTTGACACATGTGCTCTAGAGCAACTGCACTTGCAGAGTACAACTGTATTTGCAAAGTGCACACTATATTTGCCTTTAGTAAATTAACCCCTATAGGACAAAAGTACCTGTCTAGGAACTGTGAATAGGCTCAGAAGCATCTCAAACTGATGTTTGAAAGCAAACTTGATGCACCTAATAGCAAACTATATTTCTCCATAAACACAAGCCCAGCAAAGATAGCATTGTCTCTTTCTGTGCATGCACATTTGTTTTTGCATGAGCACACATTTATTTCATGTGCTACTGAACCATAAAGTAGTAAAAAAAAAACCAAAATAAAAATTGTATACATTGCAGCTTACCAGTCCTTAAAGTAGAAATATAGGCAAACTTTTTTTTTTTTTCATTTTTGATGGAGTAAGGGAGGGTTATAACCCGTCAGATTTTTTATTTTGCCATCTGTGTCCCATTGCAGAGATTTTTCTTCACTTCCTGTCCCATGGCCAAACAGGAAGTGAGAGGAAATCCCTGCAAATGAGGGAACCCCAGCTCACCAGAACTAGTGTCCCCATTGGAAGATTTCCCCTCTATTACTTTTCAGGGGACAACCCAAAATTTGGGATTTTCTTTTACTTTCACTTCTAGTGATAATGTTAATCAGGAGAAATAGGAGGGGTGAATTTCCTTAATTGGGGGGGGGGGGCACAGACAGCAATAAAAACGGATAAATGTTCTAATCTCTCTGCACTCTTTCCAAAACTTTAAAACAAAGGTTTGCCTTTAGTTATACTTTAAATGTGGTGGCTGCATTTGTTTTTTTTTAGGCCTTTTTTCCTTTCTTTTCACCCGGTGATCTGGCCAGTAACACACTGTCTTAGGGTGGCTTCTATATCTATGTAGGAGCAACTGAGTCACCCTTGCACAGCAGCAGTGTCTTGAGAGGGTAGTGTTTGATGGACTAGTAGATTTAGATGGACTTACATAAGTGACTAACAAATTAAAGTCTCACTCCAGCTAACACTTTTTTAACAGCTACAGAAAGTTAATTTTTACTTTTGGGATAAAGGTTTAATATATCTGTATAAAAGCTGACTCTTGTAAGCAGCACTGTCAGTGTTAAATGGTTTGTCTCAACCCTGTGTTAATTTTGCTGCAAAGCTTAGTGTGTTAAGGCAGAACTTAAGACATACCATGAATGATAACTGTCACAGTTGCTTGTGCTCTTATCTGAACTATCAAACCATTATATGGCCGATGTCATACCAGATCAAAAGTCAACAAATATGAAAGAAGGGATGTTCATAGGTGGCCTGCCAGTATTTACATTTCATAAAAGAATACATCGAACCATCATCTAAAAATATCAAATATACTTTATTGTTCAAAATCCAATTTCTAAAAACATACACAAGCAAAGATATTCAAAATTTCTGTCTATTGCAGCAGCAAATTACGGGCAAGTGTACGAGTTGCTATTAAAGCATTTTGCGGTTCATATCGCTTCTTCAGAACATTTTGTTCACATATGACAGTTTAACCCAAAAATAATCTTAGATCTAAAAGTGAAAAACATACAATAAAAATATGTGCATAGATATATCGTACATTAAATAATAATAAACTAAATAAATAATAGTAAATAATATAAATAGTAAAATAAATAGAAAATAATAATAAAATAAACATTATCAAGTCAAACAACCCCCCCCCCCCCCCCCCCCCCCCCCGAGGGGGAAGAAATGAAGAAAAAAAATAGAGTATAGAAAAATAGTATAATAATCGACCATAAGTAAGGATGCGTATCTAGGGGAAGTACGGTAAATCTACTAATTAAGACAACCACCAGCATAGTCCCAGCAAGACAACAGGTCAAAAGTGCACCAGAAAATACATAACACATGAGTACTCACTTTGAACAGACTGATATTCAAGCCAAGCACTGGTAAATGAATGTCCAGTGAAGCTGGAGTTTCTCATTCCAGGTTTCATCTCTCTTAAAAGTCAGGTAGATGTCATCCAAAAACGACCCATGTATATACACATAGCCAGGGACAGGTCCAGGAGTAGCCGAGGAAAAAACTCCTATTGTTACACAACTCGAAAACTCACCAGACTATAAAATAAAACAAATAACAGGCAGACATTCCACCTTTAACCGTTTGCCGACCTGCTCACGCCGATATAAGTCGGCAAAAGGGCACGTACAGGCATATTAACGTACCTGTACGTTGCCCTTTAGGAAGCGGTTTGCGGGCACGAGCTCCGTGAGTGTGATCTCGGGTCCCGCGGACTCGATGTCTGCGAGGATACCCGCGATCATCTCACGGAGACTAAGAACGGGGAAATGCTGATGTAAACAAGCATTTCCCCGTTCTGCCTAGTGACGCTGATCACAGCTCCCTGTGATCGGAAGCGGTGATCAGTGTCGTGTCACACATAGCCCCTCCCCCCCACAGTTAGAATCACTCCCTAGGACACACTTAACCCCTACCAAGCCACCTAGTGGTTAACCCCTTCACTGCCAGTCACATTTACACAGTAATCAATGCATTTTTAATCGCACTGATCGCTGTATAAATGTGAATGGTCCCAAAATAGCACCAAAAGTGTCCGATCTGTCTGCCATAATGTCGCAGTCATGATAAAAATCGCTGATCGCCGCAATTACTGGTAAAAAAAAATATTAATAAAAATGCCATAAAACTATCCCCTATTTTGTAGACGCTATAACTTTTGCGCAAACCAATCAATAAACGCTTATTGCGTTTTTTTTTTACCAAAAATATGTAGAAGAATACGTATCGGCCTAAACTGAGGGAAAATTTTTTTTTTATATATTTTTGGGGGATATTTATTATAGCAAAAAGTAAAAAAATAATGCGTTTTTTTCAAAATTGTCGCTATTTTTTGTTTATAGCGGAAAACAATAAAAATCGCAGAGGTGTTCAAATACCACCAAAAGAAAGCTATATTTGTGGGGAAAAAAGGACGTCAATTTTGTTTGGAAGGCATGACCGCGCAATTGTCAGTTAAAGCGACGCAGTGCCGAATGGCAAAAAGTGCTCTGGTCTTTTGCCAGCCAAATGGTTCGGAGCTTAAGTGGTTAACCACTTGCCATCCGCGCTATGGCCGAATGACGGCCACAGCGCGGACCTGAATTCCCGGGAGGCCGTCATATGATGGCCTCTCCTGTGCATGCGCTCTGCGCGCGCCCTGCAGGGAGCGCGCTGTGATCACCGAGTCACTGAGACTCGGCTGATCACCGATCCGAGAAAGGGGCTGGTCCCGGCCCCTTACCATGTGATCAGCTGTCAGCCAATGACAGCTGATCACATGATGTAAACAAAAGATCGGTAATCGTTTTTTTTTTCTACTCACGCTGATAGCGTGAGTAGAAAAAACAGCCGATCACCGGCTCAGTTGAGAGGGACAAAGGTCCTGAAGTGGAAGAGGCACATCTTCCTCATCTTTGCCAGCTAACAGTGCCACCTAACAGTGCCCACAGTGCCACCTAACAGTGCCCACAAGTGCCACCTAACAGTGCCCACAAGTGCCACCTAACAGTGCCCACCAGTAGTGCCAATCAGTGCCACCTAACAGTGCTGCCTATCAGTGTAACAGATCAGTGCCCATTATTGCCACCCATCAGTGCCCATCACTGCCACCCATCAGTGCCCATCACTGCCGCCTATCAGTGCCGCCTCATCAGCGTACATCAATGAAGGAGAAAAATTACCTGTTTTAATTTTTTTTATAACAAAATATAAAAAAAAAAATTTTTTTTTTTTTAAAAATTCAGTCTTTTTACATTTTTTTAACAAAAAATAAAAACCGCAGAGGTGATCAAATACCACCAAAAGAAAGCTCAATTGTCATTCCAAGTGCGTCAGCGCTGAAAGCTGAAAATTGGTCTGGATAGGAGGGGGGTTTAAGTGCCCAGTAAGCAGGTGGTTAAACACTTCCCACCCGCCGTATGCAGAATGGTGGGCGCAGGGTAGTTGTGTTATCCTGACTCCTCTATTTGCTCTGACAAGGCACAAGTAGAGGATAGCTGATAAAAAAATAATAAAAATAATGAGGGGAAAAAAAAGGAAAATAATATGAAAACATATACTGATATATATTTGAAAAAGACAATTTCTCAATTTATCCAATATAGGAAGGACTTACATTCTACAACAAACTACAGAATAAAATTCCCTGTATCCAACCAAATCAAAAGAACGAAAAAACGAAAGCTGCACTGTCATCACCATTAATGAGAAGCAGAAAAAAAAAGAAAAAGAGAAAACGATGTTAGACGGAAATTATGTATCTGTCAAAAAAGGGGCAAAGCTGATGGAGTCGTTGAGACCTGGTGGATCAGTGGCATGCAACCTGTGGACCTACAACTGTAAAAAAGGCTAGAGATCTTATTCAGAAAACATCTGAGAGTGCTATAAGCAAAAAAGCATGAATGGTTCTTTACTGTAAGGGGGGATAAAGGGAACAATTACCAAATTTATAGTCCGTGTAATAAAAACTGTAAAAGAGTCTTAGGATTTGAAGCAAGTTCCAGCAGAAGCTAAAGGGAATAGAGAGAGGCACCTCTAAGTGTAGGTGTTCAAAACTGCTTTAATCGAGTAAGACAATTGGCAACTCACATAATGTATGTTTAAAACGGGCATATCAAGAGTAGAGCATCCGGAGTTAGCTGTCTGCAGTTGCTGTCTCCCTCCACATCAGCTCCCGCCTTTGTAATCCTCCTTTTGCGACCAGGAAGTAGGTCATAGGATGTAGTGATCCTGGATACAACTATATCTATAGATCAACTGCTGCTACATTCGCAGTGCACATGCTCTGAAATGTGTCACACAGTCCAGTGACGTCATTACGCCTTTAAATGCACTCCAAGCCTCGTTCCAGGATCGCTTCATCCTAAGGCTGACTTCCTGGTCACAAGTGGAGGACTACAATGGTGGGAGCCGGCATGGTAAGAGGCAGCCACTGCAGACAGCTAACCCTGGATGCTCTACTCTTGATGTGCCTGTTTTAAGCATACATTATGTGAGTTGCAAATTGTCTTACTTCATTAAAGCAATTTTAAACTCCTACACTTAGAATCTTCTTCTATTCCCTATAACCTGTGGATACAGCTGGCCTCGACTTGCTAAATGCGTTGGTCAAAGTCACCCCCACGTAGGTGGGGGTGCATTCTGGCCAAGGCATGAAATTGTAACAAACCCAGACTATATGAGTGTTTTCGGCACTCCCTATTGGGCTCTCCAAATTAGCTCCCCTGATATTTGCAACGTGATCTTTGATGCACTGCCAGAATTTACGACGTGTCTTTCCCACATAAAATGCATCATAGCCACAGATTAGCAAGTAAACTACCCCTACCGTGTCACAATTATGCAAAATTGCCCCCAGAAACTTTGTATGTAAATTCTTCTCTTTCAAGATAACCTTGGAGAGTGCAGCACCGCCCATTTTACAGGAAACATATGCAGCCTTTAAATCCCTCCTCTTCCACCATGGCCTCATTTATTGTGTGGTCTCCGACATGCTGAAAAACAAAGCACAGAAAACCACCCAACAACCATGACATATACTTAAACCACTTCTAATATAACAGGGAGGGTAGTAACAGCTGTCCTTGAAAGGCTCTTAGAAATACTGTCACTGGTAAGTCTTTCTCAAATTTCCTTTCAGGACAACTTTGGAGAGGAAAGAAACTTACCCTAGGGTGGGACCACTGCCTGCAGCACCTTCCTACTGAAGGCTTGATCTGCAGAGGACAGCAGGTCCAACCTATAATGTCGGAGAAATGTAGAGAAGTTGGACCAGGTGGCAGCCTTGCATATTTGTTCAGGCGTAGCACCAGCCCTTTCAGCCCAGGAAACTGCCATTGATCTCGTAGAGTGAGCAATGATACCTGAGGGGGGTACTTCTCCCTTAGCTTTGCAGGCCTCTGTGATTGTCCATTTTAGCCACCTACCCAGAGTGCTCTTGGAAGCTTTCTCCTCTTTACGGGGTCCTGAGATTACAAAGAGAGTATTTGATTTCCTAAACTCTTTGGTGACTGTTAGGTAATGTAGCAGGCATCTCCTTACATCCAGTGTATTATTATTATTAGTATTATTATTATTATACAGGATTTATATAGCGCCAACAAACAGTTTATGCGGCGCAATATAAAGGGGAGACAATACAGTTATAATACAATAAAATACAAGAGGATTAAGAGGGCCCTGCTCAGAAGAGCTTACAATCTAATAGGGTGGGGCAGGTGGTGCAAAAGGTTGTAACTGTGGGGAATGAGCTGATGGAAGTGGTAAAAGATTAGTTAGAGAGGCTTTCCTGAAGACATGAGTTTTCAGGGATCGCCTGGAGGTAGAAAGAGTAGGGGATAGCCGGACAGGCGGAGGTAGCAAGTTCCAGAGGATGGGAGAGGCTCTGGAGAAATCCTGGAGACGAGCACGAGAGGAGACGAGAGAGCTTGAGAGAAGGAGGTCTTGAGAAGAGCGGAGAGGACGATTTGGTTGATATTTGGAGACAAGATTGGTGATGTAGCTCGGGACAGAGTTGTGAATGGCTTTGTATGTTGTGGTTAGTATTTTGAATTTAATTCTCTAGGTGATTGGGAGCCAGTGTAGGGATTGGAGGAGAGGGTTGGCAGACACTGAGTGGTTGGTAAGGTGTATAAGTCTGGCAGCAGCATTCATGATAGACTGAAGAGGGTATAGCCTATGGAGAGGCAGGCCAATGAGAAGGGAGTTGCATTAGTCAAGGCGAGAGATAACAAGGGAGTGAATGAGGAGCTTGGTGGTTTCATTTGTTAAAAAGGGACGGATTTTAGAGATGTTACAGAGGTGAGTTCTACAAACTTTTGAAAACATTTGGATTTGAGGCTGAAATGACAGGTCAGAGTCTAGGATTACACCTAGTACCCTGGCGTGAGGGGAGGGACTGATAGTTGCATTGTTGATTTTGATGGAAAAGTCATGGAGGGGGGCATGGGCGGGGGGGAATATTAATAGCTCAGTTTTAGAGAGAATTAGTTTAAGGAAGTGGTGCGACATCCATGCTGATATGTCAGTTAGTAATGCGAGAGGAGACTGAAGGAGTGAGGTGAGGAGTAGACAGATAGATTTGGGTGTCATTGGCGTATAAGTGGTTTTGGAAGCCGTAGGCGGTTATCAAATGACCAAGGGAGGAGGTGTAGATAGACAAGAGAAGGGTTCCAAGAACAGAGCCTTGGGGGACCCCCACAGAAAGGGGCAATGGAGAGGAGGAGACAGGGTTGTAGGTGACACTGAAGGGGCACTGTGATAGATAGGCAGAGAACCAGGATAGAGCAGAATCTCGGAGGCCAAGAGTAGTTTATTAAGAAGGAGCGGGTGGTCAACAGTATCAAAGGCCACAGAGAGGTCAAGTAGTAGGAGTATGGAGTACTGGCTGTTGGTTTTAGCAGTTAATAAATCGTTAGTGAGTTTTAGTAAGGCAGTTTCCGTGGAGTGCTGAAAGCGAAAGCCAGACTGTAAGGGATCAAGAAGGTTATTCTCACTGAGGTAGGAGCTAAGACGGCTTTAGACTAAGCGTTCTAGAAGTTTAGAGGTGAATGGGAGCAATGAGATGGGTCTTAAGTTGTTCAGGTTGGTGGGGTCATGTCTGCGCATGTTTTAGAGGGGAGAGGAAGGTGCCACTAGAGAGGGAGGGATTGAAGATGTGAGCGAGGGAGCATAGGATGGAAGAAGAGGGTGAATGTAGTGAATAGAAAGCTTATTCTCCTAGATTGGCTGGAGCTGAGGAGAAAGTGGGTAAAACTATTTCTTGTGAACAGTGAAAAGTTGTGGAAACCTTGGGTAGAAATGCCGGATCCGTTTGAAGGATTACCCGATCAGAAAAAACCTTCAGAGAGGGTTCTGTGACCGCCAAGGCCTGAAGCTCACTCACCCTTCTGGCTGACATGATGGCTACTAGAAAAATATTAAGAACTACATTTTTTAAGGATGCTTCCTTTAGGGGTTCAAACGGAGCTTATGTGAGACCCTGCAAAACAATAGACAGATCCCAACTGTGAAAAACTTTAAGGGCTACCGGCAGGGCTGCTGATAAGCTAGTACAGCCAGCCCTGTTGTATTGGGCCCGGCCAGCAGGGAGGGTCCGTGCAGCTTCACAGACAGTTCAGTGGAGAAAAACAAAAATACGCTTTCTAATTTATACCCCCCGCTCAGCCGCTCCTACTAGCTTAGGAGGTGTTGTATTAGTACCATGGGCATAGCATAAAGGGGTGCAGGAGTCGCCATAGCAACCCTATATTTAGCCCCAGGGGGCCCGTGGCTCCCTGCTCTCATTGCACACACTTGATTTTCAATCCCAAAATCCTGGAAACAGAATCCAGGTCTGATCTGTCTTGTGCCTCCCAGGACCCCAGCTAGGCTCTGTAATCCAGTCCAGAGCTTCTAGTTTGCTTTCTCCCCAGACCCCAGACCACACCCCTCTGCTGCTCTCATTGGCTGGAGGAGAGAAGTCTGAGGATTAGCAGCCTGGGACAGGAGCTTCTGAGGTAAGAGATGCTGCTGTGCAGGAGAGTTCTCTCACATGGGAACAGATTAGAACAGGCACTCTGATGTGATGGAAGGGGCTCTGATGTGATGGGGGGGGGCTCTGATGTGACGGTGGGGGCTCTAATGTGATGGAGGGGACTCTGATGTGATGGAGGGGAGTCTGATGTGATGGATGGGGCTCTGATGTGAAATGGGGACTCTGTCCATTGTTCTACTGACTCACAATATCCACTAAGGTGGGATAAGTTTAGATATTTGCAGCATCATTTGTTTTATTCTTTCTCTAAGTTTTCCCTAATATTAAAGTGTAAGTACACCTTAAGGGCTCTTTCACACGTGCGGACCGTTCAGATCCGCCTGTCAGTGTTTTCAGTGGATCTGAATGGTCGCTCCATACAGCTCTATGGATCGACGGATGTCAGCGGTGACATGCTCGCTGACATCCGATCTGCTCCGCAAAATCCAGACGGATGGAAACCCTATTTTCCATCCGTCTGGCGGATCGGATAAAAACGAACAGGCAGACCGTAATCATCCGATCCCCCCATGGAGGAGAGCGGAGATCTGACAGGTCCGTCCTTGCACAGCCTTCAGAGACTAACTTGTCATCCGCCGGCTCAGCGGATATCGATCCCTGCTGAGCAAGCGGATGCCTGAATACGGATCCGCATGTGTGAAAGAGCCCTTACAGAAATATCTGTAAAGTGAACTTACACAGGACCCTCTCTGCATCTTCTGCCAGTTATACTGACTTTGCTGCATACTTTAATACAATGCATATAAACAGATTGCAAGTTTACAAAGTAAGACATGGGCACCTCTTGGCATTATTAACCCCTTCTCACCCATCTCAGCCCTTTCGCTGGATCTTAAGGGCAGGGGCGGGGCCAGGGTTAAGGGTAGGCTGTACGGGGTCCCATGCTTTCTATCTGCGGCCCTGGCTACCTGCCTATTCCATGCAAGCGCCTTAAAAAATCTTGAAAATAACACCTCTTTGGACAGATTCTTTTAAAAAAACCTGAAAGAGCCAGCACCTAGTTTTTAAGGGTGCTGGCTGCCAGCCCCTTCTCCATTCCGTCATGGAGGAATTCTAAAACTGAAACTATACTTTTGACCTGGAAGCCTTTACAAGAGCATCAGGAATTTAACTTTTTCAATACTTTCAGGTATCTGGCCCGAGTTACTTCCCTCCTACTGGAGAGTAGGGTCTTCACTAGTTTTTCTGACAGTCCCTTGGCTTTTAGGAGGTTTTCTTCAGAAACCAAGCAGTTAGTTGTAGCTGGTTCCGGATGGTTCAGGGACCCCTGTGTTAGTAGGTCCTTTCTGGATGGTAGCTTCCAGGGAGGTCTTGCGGCCAGATTTAGCAAAGTCGCGAACCAGGGCCTTTTTGGCCAGAAGGGGGTGACCAGGATTGGAATTTTCCTCCCTGAACTTCCTGAGGACAAGTGGCATTAGGGGGCGGGGGGGAAGCGTAGCACAGATGGTAATGCCAGGGATTGGCGAAAGCATCTACTACGGCCCGATCTTCTCGGTGGAGTGAGAAAAACATCCGTACTTTTGAGTTCTGCTGGCTAGCAAACAGATCTTTTTGAGGTTGTCCCCATACTTCAGTGACCATCAAGAAGACTTATTGGTTCAGACTCCACTCTGCTTCTGCCACTCTTCTACTGCTTAGTAGGTCTGCTAACAGATTCTGGGATCCCTTTAGATGGACTGCTGACAGAGAGGCCACATTTCGTTCTACTCAAGTAAGCAGCTGACTGGCTAGCTCCAAGAGTCCTTTGCTCCTAGTTCCTCCCTGTTTTAATACATAAGCTACTGCTGTTGTATTGTCAGAGAGTACTTGCACATGTTGCCCCCTGACTGCCTGTTGAAAGGCTAGGAGTCCGAGAAAAATGGCCTTCCGTTCCAGCCAATTTGAGGACTTCAGGGCTTCTGCTTTGGACCAGGCACCCTGAGCAGTCTGGCCATCCAAGTGGGCTCCCCAACCCCAAGCACTTGCGTCCGTCGTAAGACATTTTTCTAGGGGAAAGACCCAGGGGAGAACTCTTGCTAGGTTGGTCGAATCCTACCACCACCAAAGTGCTCGTTTTACGTTTGACGTGAGCTTGATTTGTTTTTCTAGAGGCTCCTGGTGTGACCATCTTTGTAGGATGTTCATCTGGAGAGGCCGGGAATGTAGTCTGGCCCACTGTATGGCTGGAATGGATGCCGTGTGAAGTCCCAAAACTGCAATGGTTGAAACTGAGAGATTGTTTTGAATCGAGTTTAATGTATAGCCCAGGAACTTCATCTCCTGTGCTGGCTCTAAATTAGATTTTTCTAAATTTAGAAGCCAACCTAGGTTCTTGAGGTGAGCCTGGGTCACCTGCAGGTTTGTCACGACCTGGCCTTTGGAATCTGCAAAGAATAACAGATCGTCCAGATATGGGACGACTGATATTCCTCTTAGCTTCAGAGGCTCCAGAGCTTCCGCCATTACTTTTGTAAAGATCCTGGGGGAGGATGAAAGTCTGAACGGCAGAGCTCTGAATTGGAGATGCCATATTGAACTCCCTAGGTTGAGAGCTACACGGAGAAACCGTTGGGAAGCTTGAGCTATCGGGACGTGCAAATAAGCATCCCTTAGATCTATGGATGCCATAAAGCAATCTGGGGTCAGTAACTTCGTTATTGAATAGATCGTGTCCATCCAAAAATGTTTGGAATGGATCGATTTGTTCAGAATCTTCAAGTTTAGTATCAACCGATACTTTCCGAAGGGTTTTTTCACTAGGAAGATGTGAAAATAGAAGCCCCGACCTTCCTGATATTTTGGGACTTGGATAATGACTTCCTGTTGAATCAGATCCTGAAGCAGGTTAGTCATTGCGTAAGCTTTTTCCTTGTCTTTCGGAAGATTTGTTTCTGAAAACTCCAAACTGTACTCCTGGGAGATAACGTTCTTTATGAACAGGCTTACGGTTGTTTTTTCCCCTCTGTGGGTGAAAGGAAGTCAACCTTCCACCCACTGTTGTGAGATTGTCACTTATTCTTAGGGGGCTGGTCGGGGGTTCTGAAGAGAACTTCCCCTCCTCCCTTGCCCCTCTGGGAGACCCAGCGGTTCTTCTGGTACTGGTCCCTATTTTTGTGGGGCTGTTGAACAGCACGAAAATTATTTATTTTTGGAAGGAAACGCCTTTTTCTTGTCAGCTGTTCTGTCCAGAACCATTTGAAGGTCTGGACCAAAAAGAAGGTCACCTGAGAAAGGTAGTCCGCATAACTTAATCTTGGATGCTGTGTCCCCGGTCCAAGTTTTCAACCAGGTAGCACGTCTAGCTGAGTTCACCAGTGCTGAAGATCTTGCCGACATCTTTACTGATTCTGCTGATGCATCAGCCATGTACTTTACTGCTTTCAGCATCAGTGGAAAGGACTCCAGTAATTCTTTCCGAGATGTGCCTGCCTATGCGTGGCTCTTCAGCTTTTCTATCCAGCATTCCAGGTTCCTTGCTACTGCCGTGGAAGCCATAGCGGGTTTGAGACTGGCAGATGTGGAATCCCATGCTTTTTTCAGGAGGAAGTCCGCCCTCTTATCCATCCATCCTTTAGTACCCCTATGTCTTTGAACGCTAGGTCTGTGCGACGGGACACTTGTGAGAACACGGCGTCCACTCGGGCTTCTTGTTCCAAACCTCGGTCTCCTTCTCCTCAAAGGGAAACCTTCTTTTAAGGGTTTTGGAAAAGAAAGGACCTCTCTCTAGGCTCTTCCATTTTTTTTTTAACTGCGCCTGAGAGGATCCTATGGACTGGAAACACACTGTGTTTAATCTCATCTAAACCTTGGTATATTTTGTCAAGCACCTTTTGCCTCCCGAATCTCTAGAGTCATGTAGATTGCTTTCAAGAGATCATCTACCTCCTCCAGTGATAGCTTGTACCTAGACACCCAGCTATCATCTTCCTCTTCCTCCTCATCCGAATCCCTGAGGGAGGGAAGAGTACTTGTCCCCTCATCTCCTGAGTCACCAACCTCTGCTGTTTTAGAGGTGGATGCACAAGGGCTGGACGGTGGATCGGGGGATGTTGGGTCCAACCTGGCTTGCCGGGCTTTTGCCCAGCATAGATTTGACCGAGCTCAAAGAGTTTGTACGTTTTTGTACAGAAGAAAACAGATCCTTGTATTGTTGGGATGTTTCTTCTTCAACAAGCTCTGCTATACAGGTTATACACATTGCTTTTTGCCATGAATCTCTGAGGGGATTCTTGCAAGATGGGCATTTCCTCTGAGCTGGTGGATTTGAATGTTTCGTTTTTGCTAATGCTTTGACCTGCAAGAAAACAGACGAGACTCACCTAAGCGTCCTCATTTACAGTCCTACACCGCCCCTAGTGAGAACAGTCCTCCACCAGAGCACCAGAGCAGAGAGGACCCGAGCAGTGCCAGACACAACCATAGAAACCACCCATCCAGGCCACAGGGTCCGAGCGAAGTTACCTCTGACCCTGCAGCTGCAGGCTCCCTGTCAGGGAGGTACGCAACCATATACCAAACGTAAGCCCATATGGAGAAGATTGAAGGCCCCACTGTACCCCTCTTACCTGGGCCTAGCCGGTGCCTGAGGCACCTTCCGCCTCGGCTGTTGGTCTCTCGTCCATCTGGCTTTAAATTACCCAGTTCTGGCGTCATCATCGAGGGCCAGAACAGGAAACACCAGCCGATAGACCCGCCCCCTTGGCCTCTGAGCTCCAGGCGACTGGAACCACTTTTTGCCCCGCCCCAAGAGGAAGCTGCGTCACCGAATGTGACGTCACCCACCAGCCGGGACCTGGTGGGTAACGTTTCCTGGAAAATGGGCAGAGCTGCGATCCCCAAGGTTGTCCTGAAAGGCGTTTGAGAAAACATGTATTGATGATTGGATGTATCAGTAAATGTATAAATCAAGTTGTACTAAAGATAAGGAAACCCTCATCAGAGCGTCACTTGTCAAACAAGCACTTCAAACTTCAATAACACAGAGAATCATTGTATTATAATGCAGACTTGACCTCAGGTAATCAATCCTATAGCAAACTGCAGACTTCAGTCTAGTCCCAGGATATTTTACAAATATATATTATTATTATTTTTTTGCAGATAAAGCTTGTGCTTTTTCTGTAGCTTGGAAACAGAAAAATAATGTAGCAGGATGAAAAAAAGTTCCAAATTTCCGTTATTTTTGCATTGCACAATTAATATGACTGAGCTTTTACTATGTATTAAAGAATTATGTTCACGTAATTCTTTTTTTTTTGTCAATATATGTTTTTATTTCCTGTTTATTTGCATTGTTATATGTTTAACTTCCACATTTCCTATTTTGTTTTCTGTATTCTGAAACCAACAAAACATCCAAAAGAAAGTGGGACTTGGACTTTTTTGCTTTCTTGGCCCTCTGTGACAGCATTGCTGGAAGCAGTTTGGTTTTTATAAACTTAATTTCCTGATGAACAGAGGAGGAAATTGTTTCTTTTGTCAGGATTACTAGGAAATAATCATCTGCTGAAAAGGCTAGATGTTATATGAAAGGGATCCTTGTCAGAATGACTTCTTCTTAGCACAGTCAAGGCTGCCATTGCTAAACTGCTAAAAAGCTTTAAATTTCTCCTCCGTGCAACCATGGCAACAGTACTTGTTGATTATATAACTGAAGGCAAACTTTTTTTAGTTCATCACCATTTTTTAGATGGTGATGGATTAGAACACCTCTCAGGTTTTTCTTCCAAAGTGTGTCCCTATTAGGGAGATTCACCCTTTATATTTGTTGCAGTGACCATTATCACCAAACATGAAAGTGAAAGAAAATCCTAAATTTGGGTCATCACCAGAACAGAAACAGAGGGGAAATCTTCCAATAGAGACACTGTTCCTGGTAACCCTGGTAACAATTCTGTTGGGACTATTGGGCAGGAAGTGGGGAAAAATCTCTCCAGTGGGACCTATATTGCCCTGGGGATATAGCTAGGCCCTGTCACATCTAAAGGAAGCACAAGGGATGTGCTGTGGTTAGGCTCCCTCTATAGCTAGGAGCGAGTTAAACTTTGTGTCACATCGGAGAAGAGGAAGGATGCAGGTATCTGAGCACTGAGCCTGGTGGATTTTCCTGTCCTGCTACAGTCACCATTACCTCAGAGAGAGGATGGCAGCCATCTTTAACAGTCAACAAAGCTTTCAGTTTCACCAGTGGCCACCAGTACTTAAGAGAGAGGATGTCAGCCATCTTTAACAGTACATAACAATCCCAAAGTGAGTTGTCTGGCTCACCTGCGGCCACCAATACCTCAGAAGGAGGACGACATCCATCTTTAACAGTCAGCAACATTTCAGAGAGACTGTCTGTTTTCACCTGCGGCCACCATTACCCCAGGGAGAGGACAGCAGCCATCTTTAACAGTCAACAAATTAATCAAAGTTTACTTATACGCTGCTCTGAAGCTGTGCATGTTTTAAATTCCTGTCTGGAACTGCTGCACTCATCCTTCAAAGTGTACTCAATCCTTTTAAATTTGACCCTGAGGAAATCACGTAACCAGTGACATAACGTGTCGGTTGGAGCCAGTGGCGGCACTTTCGGGTGTCTCAGAGACACAGAAGTTTTACAGAGAAAGATCGCTACTGACATTTTTATATTGTCTCTATGCCTTATTCAAGAAACACCACATGTGAGTGAATATTTACTTTTTGATAATATTGAATGGTTTCTGTTTATATATTTGAGCCATGCCCGTGAACTAAAGGGTAACAAATACGTTTTGGAATTGCTGTTATGAACTGCATTGTGGATGAACAAAGCAAGTTTTAAAATCTGCGTTTCCTGACCTCTATGGTCAAATCCTAAGGTGAGCGAGCATTGAACCTGGAGGTATTTGGTGATTGGAGGCACGTTTTGGATTATTCAGGTTATTGTACTATATCTGGAATGTGGACTGTATTGGAGCACTAAATACCACATAAGTGGACATTTATGCTTGAGAGCACATTGTTCACTGCATGAATTTCCAAACGAAAGTGTTTTAATGTTTTATTATTGATTTATATTTGTTGAATGATATAGAAAGGTTGATATATTCAGCACAGAATTTTTCATATATTTAAATTTGTATTTTATTTAAAGGAACAGCGCACCACTATTTGTTTTTCTATTTGACAGTCAACAAAGCTGTCAATTTAACTTCCGGCCACCATTACTTCAGAAAAAGGACGGCAGCCATCTTGAACTGTCAGCAACAATCCCATAGAATTTAATCAAGGCCAATTATTGTGATTTCTCAGTGAGTCAAGGCAAATTTCGCCAATCATCACTTACAGTCTATGTGTCTCAGTATGGACCTGGTCGTCCCTCATGATATCTCATACATCAGGTCAGTCTTTCTGGAGTTTGAACTATTAAGCTGAAAAACGGGGTCCCTCCGCCATTATGAACAGCAAACAAGGATTGGTGAGAGAGGGGTGTCAAACTAATTTTACACAAATTACAGAAACAAACACCTATTGCTATATCACATGTCCTAGGACATCCAATAAAAATAGAATTCGTCCTACTTTCTCCTCCCATGGGAGCTTATTTTAAATTATTTCCAACTATCAGTGTTTCTGTTTCTTTTCTAAAGTATCGCCCTACAAACACCTCAAGAATGATTAACGGACTTAACCAAGATTCACCATCAAAGAAAGGCCTCAACTAAGCTAGCAAAAAAAAGAAAGAAAGAAAGATTACATTTTGGGGCAATATCCTCTTGTCTTAAATATTAGCACTTGTCTCACTGTTTATTTTATTAAAGATCATATACTTTGATATATCAAAGCCCTGCAGGCAACTTTGATTTAGCAGGACCATCCCTAATGCCGCGTACACACGAGTGGACTTTGCGGCAGACTTGGTCCGGCGTACTAGATTTCGTCGGACAATTCGATCGTGTGTGGGCTCCAGCGGACTTTGTTTGCTTAAAAGTTGGACGGACTTAGATTTGAAACATGTTTTAAATCAATTCATTGAAATCGAGTCCAGTCGAAAAGTCCGCTCGTCTGTATGCTAGTTCGACGGACAAAAAGCCACGCTAGGGCAGCTATTGGCTACTGGCTATGAACTTCCTTGTTTTAGTCCGGTCGTACGTCATCACGTACTAATTCGTCGGACTTTGGTGGATTGTGTGTAGGCAAGTCCGTTCATTCAGAAAGTCCGTCGTAAAGTACGTTGAAAAGTCCGCCGGGCAAAGTCTGCCGTAAAGTCCGCTCGTGTGTACCCGGCATAAGTCTCAGAGGTAGCTTAGCTCCCTGAAGGTTTAACATTCCTGTAGCTACGTTTGGTGGTCTTGTTACAAGCCAAGTGATAAAAGTGGTGGAATCTTGGCCAAGCACCTTTAGTCTCCATATTTAAGCTGGCTTTTAATATGAGATTGTGATTATAGTTGTATAACCTTGTCTTTGTTGAGTTACTTACCTTCAATATACTCAAGGCTATTTTAAACTGGTGTGGTTTATTTGTGCAAAGGGCGTGTTAGAGTGGTCGAGGTATTACACCACTCAATTCGGTGAAAGAAGAATAATTCCACAGGGATTACCAAACTAGCCACCTCATGCGGGCTGTGGGCTACATATGTAAAGAAAACTCAGATTTCTTTATCGTCCATCATGGGACACAGAGCAGCCATAATAACTAACTGGCTTATATGCCACCTAATGGTGAATGGACACTGGCA
The DNA here is from genome assembly GCA_037952835.1 of Lithobates septentrionalis. Classification (NCBI taxonomy): domain Eukaryota; kingdom Metazoa; phylum Chordata; class Amphibia; order Anura; family Ranidae; genus Lithobates; species Lithobates septentrionalis. Next base: position 1,396,118 of record JBBDGP010001275.1, read on the forward strand.
GATCAATCAAACAGGAAGTCCTCCCCTATATAACCCCTCCTACACAGGAAGTATCTCAGTTTTTTCACCAGTGTCTGTAAGGTGGTGGTCACTGATGTGATACATGTGCTCTTGGAGCATACTTGGAGGTCTGAAACGATTCTACTAAGAATCAAGGAGTTCAATCGGATACATTCAAAAAAGGGGTCAGACAAAATGGATGGTACCCGAGCCTCATTGTAAGGAGAGAAGATTCCCAGAGGTTTGCCTATAATGCAGCCTTACGGCGCTGGACCCTGCGTAATGGAACCCTGTGCAGTGTTTGTTCTGACCAAGGTGCTTTCCTGCAGGATGCTATACTGGTCAAGGGGAGTGGACCCCCACATTAAGGGGGACCCAGTCCCTGAAGGTCTTTTATGACAAAGTCCACTGTGATGGGTGAAGATTGGACTCCTGTTATGTTCAGAGTCCTACAGCAGGAATGATAAGTCTGCATTTTTGCAGTTTCACAAAAAAAAAAAAAAGAGATGTGACTGTCTGGTCTTCTCTCAGTAGCCCCTAGGGGCAGTGTGCTGTTTAAAACATGCTATTAGGAGTATGGGCTGCTATTTCTCCTCCAGAGCCACTAGAGAGCGCAGATGCCTTTTTCTATATAAGCAGGAAGTGGAGGGGCGGCCAAGTTTGCCATGTGGACAGCAGGTTCAACAGGGTCTCTTGAGACATAACAGCAGCCCATGGATACTAATGATGTGTGAGTATTTACTATGGGAGAAATGTGTGGCCAGACAAGGCATGATTATATACTGCATACTTACTGCTTAATCTGGGTGACCTGTACAACTGTAAGTTGATACACCCCTGTATGGGTAGCAGTGCACTTTTAAGTGTTGTGTCTCCAGAATAATATGCATTTGGCACAAAACTAGCATGGGGCCTGGTGCAATTGAATAGGTGCATACTTGCAAACTTCAGAATAATGTGCATTTGGTGTGCAGGAGCTTACTTTTCGGCTGATCTGAAGCAGAAAAAGCCTGCATGGGATGCATATGTGCTAAACTAGTAAACACTAGTATGGGGCCTAGTGCAGTTGGACAGGTGCAGCATAGTATACATGCTTTCAAGCTTGTTGCTTAAACGCATGTTTGATGAAACACATGTTTTGCATAGATGTTGCATAAGCAAATGTTTGGAAGAACATGGGCATAGTTGCCAACATTGTAAAAAAAAATGTATAGGGACACTTTTTTGCCTGTAGGTGGAGTCTTGTTATAATTAGGGGGTGGGGCATTCATTTATAGGCGTGGCATAGCAGGGAAAGAAAAATGTGGTGCGCGAAGCGGAAAATGGGCATGGTTTAAACTAAATATGGGGTGGGTCTTAAAGGGGGCATGGCTCAAAGGGGTGTGGTTAAAGTCTGAGATGACTGAGGGATGGAGGGAGGGAGAAAGAAAGGGAGAAAGAGGGAAGGAGAGAGAGAGAGCAAGAGAGAGAAAGAAAGAGATAGGGAGGGAAGGAAGAAGAGAGAAGGGAGGAAAGAAAGAGGGATGGAGGGACAGCAGGCCCAGATCCTACACCACAATAGAAATATGTGTATTCCAGAAAGTTTAACAATTAGCAGATAAAGATACTCCAAACACCTGGTGTTAGCGCTTCAATCATCCCGGCACCATGGTTGTTAGTGCGGGGACTACTTTGAAGTCGCAGCGACTTGAAGACAAACAGATATGAATGGCACTCATTGGAAATCATGGGGTACAACTTGTCATGCGACTTTGCAGTCCCAAGTCGCAGGACAGGTCACACAGGTGTGAAAGGTGCCTTAGGCTGTTGAAGCAGCATAGAGGCTGCATTGGATGCCTATGTACTTGGCTAATCCTGACTAAAACTAGTATGGGCCAGGTGCAGTTGAGCAGGTGCAGCATAATATACATTTTTCATAATGCTTGCTTACTTGCATAGGCACATGTTTGCATAGACGCGTGCTTGCTTGCTTGAATAAACACAAGCTTGCATAGGCACATGTTTGCAGAGGGCCCCGGCTGGCCCAGCCTGTGGCCCCCGCACCTATCAAGTGGGCGGCGCCCATCCGCCCAGCATGCAGCTCCCCCAAGGCTGGCCGCTGTGGTGCGTTTGCATGGACGCGTATTGTGTAGACGCAGGTTTTGATAGGCGCGTGTTTGTATAGACGTGTGTGTATGCATGTTTCATAGATATACGTGTTTGCGTGGATGCATGTTTGCATAAACATGTTTGCATAGATACATGTTGCGTAATATATGTTGCATAAACACGTTTCATAAACACATGCTTACTTATTCCGTAAATGCATGTTTCCATGGGCACGTATTGCATATGTGTGTGTTTGCATGGACAGGCGCTTTCGTGTTTTGCCTAAACGCATATTTGCATAAGCACATACTTACATGCTTCCATAAACGCATGCTTCCAAAAATGCACGTTGTTTAAACGCAGGCTGCCATGTTTTCATATGAACTGGATACATATGTGCTTAGTTGCATTAAACTGCATACATATGTGCTTATTTACATTAAACTGTTCACATGTGTGCTTATTTGCCTGGGACTACATACATATGTACTTATTTGTCTAGGGATACACACATATGTTCTTATTTGCCTTGGGATGCATACATATGTGCTTATTGCCTTGAACTGCATACATAAATGCATGAATGGCAAGAATACTTGTATACATGCATGTTTGCATACCTAGGTACCTACATAATGGCATACCTGGGTACCTGCATACTTAAGGAGTTGCATAGCGGTAAACCAACATTGTTTTAGGCCTGCATCCTTGGAGGTCTGTATATTAGGTTGTCTAATATAGTTGCTAATATGTTTTTTACCTGTTGTAAAAATTAAATGGTTCCAGAAAGAGAGGGAGGTGCACAGCTCTCAGGTTCAGTGATCTGGCGGTGTCCACATCTCCCAAAGGACAGTGGTGTCAGGTGCATCTGAGCCACTGTGGTGTTTGGCATTGCAGTGTTTCCTGACGCATTCATTTTTTGGATGAGAGACTGCCCGGGAATACAGGATGCTGTAAGCTTTTCCCCACCTGTGTGAGGGAGGCATCTGAGGCGGCTGTGTTTTGAGAGTATCTCAGGCCAGAAGATCTTAGGGCAGTCTCTGAGGTGGTTTGCTCCATCTTTAGCCGGCAGAAGCTTGGTAGGTTAGGTACGCCTCTTCGGGCTTTTGGGGTCTGCCACAGAGTCATCGGTCTTTTGTCTTGAATTTGACTCTTGGGGCAGAAATTATGGGCTCATTATTAAAAAAAAAAAAGGAAAAACTCAACCGGTAGCGATCCCAAAACCAAATGGGGACATAAGGTCTAGCTTAGATCTTAAGCCGCTGGACATCCTTCTGTTTCAGATTCTGTCCATTTGTCTGGATTTTGTCCATTCTGTCTGTTTCTGTTCTGTCCATTTAGTGTTGACCTCTCTGCGAGGGGTAGATTTTGGGGTCCATAGTCATCAATGACTCATATCTTCATGTGCCACTTTTTTCCAGGCTCATCAAAGGTTTCTGGAATTGCAGTGCAAAGTTGTCTTTTTTATTTTCGTGACTCTGCTCTTCGGGCTGGCCACAGCTCCAAGGGTTCAAAAGGCTCCCAGCCCCAATCCTGGACTTGCTGAAAACGCAGGGGGTGCCAATCTTAGTATACCTCATCTTTGTTCAGGAAGCAGTCTGTTCCAGATTTTCCTTTGATACATTTCTGCAGGAAGTTGTATCTAGGTCAAGGCACGTTCCCTACGTACAGTCCTACTCCAGGTCTTTTGTAGAGGATTATTCTCTCCGTCTGGAACTTGAAGATCCAGGCATTGGATTGCTGGAAGGCTCTGTTCCCGGGGTGTTGCACAGCTAAATATTGGTGGTTGATGGTTCGGAACCTAGAAAAGTTGACTTCTTTCTTTCAGGAAGTATAAGATAATAACCACTGGTGCCAGTTTCTCAATTTGGTTTGAGGGTGGCTACAGTTCAGTGGAATTGGTCTCCACAGGAGAGAATACTGCCCATATATATCTTGGAGCTTTTGGCCGGTACGTCTTGCTCTGGATTATGGGACAAACCAGTTGTAGGTTCTATCCGGAAAAGCCTCTGCAGGGGAATATATATAAACCACCAGGGCGGCAACAGGAGTCAAGCGGCTCAGGAAGGTGAACCTCATTCTGTCTGGGACAGCACAAGTGCTGTCTCTATCGTCAGTGCATATTCCAGGTATAGAATAGTGGCAGGGGGAACTGAAGGTGAATCTACTAGATTCCAAGTTCTACAACAAGTTGGGACAGGTTTGGTCCGGGACGGGAGTCCCACTGGAAATAGGGGTAGATGCACTGGTAACACCTTAGGGGCCAGTTCTTCCTTATTTGACGCTTCCCTCGGTTTCAAACTTCTGCAATATCTTTTGCGAAGAATCCGGGAGGTGGTAACACTTATAATAGTGTTAGCTGAATCAGCCCAGGAGGGCTGGGAACACTGACATAGCGAGTCTTGTGGGGGTCGCTCCTTGGACACTCCCATTCCAGCGGGACCTATGGTCTTGAGTCCTGTATCTCATCACTGTTGAGCCCCTGGAAGCCAGCTTTGGGTAACTTCAATTATAGGACTTAGAAATATTTCTTTTTTTGCCTGAGGTGAAGCTAGGAAGTGGCACCCACAGAAATATGTGAGTGGGTGATTTTCTTTTTCTTTTTCCAGTCGGTAGGGGAAAGGAGATTGGCCTTAAGTACTGTTAAGGGTCAGAGTTCATCCCTATCTATTTTTTTTACAGGGGTCGTTGTTTCTCACTCCTTGATTCATACTTCATACAGTGTGTAACGTAGACAGTCCCGCCTGTCAGGTCACTCTTGTGTCCTTGGGACTTAAATTTGATCTTGACTGTCCTTGCGGAGGCCACTTTTTGAACCAATTGGGAGATTCTGTTTGTCCTTTATCTCGGAAAGTGGCTTCTTTGGTTATACAAAACATGAAAAGAACTGGGATTTTAAAGGTGCAATAGGTGACACAAAATTTATGTAAAAAATTCACATTTTATTTAGAAAAATTGATAAAAACATATTTGTAAAAAGAGTTTACATTCAATGTACCGATACAATCTTAATTAGTGCAACCGAAGGATTTTTTTCTCAACATGTTTCACCACATGCCGTGGCTTCTTCTCGAGAGTAATATCTATCAGGCACTGAAGAAAACAATACAAAAATTACACAATAAACAATAATAAACAATAATGAGACAATCAAGAAATCAATATAAGTACAAAACAAGAGTAATACCACATATACAATCTGCCAATACAATACTTCAGCCAAAGAGGGATTTATTTACCTGTATGTAGGTCTTTCAAAAAATTGAATAGTAAATTGAATATAAACTCTAGTATTTAAACTACTTAAGTCAGGAAGCGAACCCAGCCGTTCAAAGATTGCAACAATGAAAATTTCTTCATTCCTTTCTCCATCCATATTCCAGGACCTCTTCCATCAGTTAAAAACGCGATCTTACTTACTCTCTGTGGTCATCAGTTGATCCTCCGGCTGGGTTCGCTTCCTGACTTAAGTAGTTTAAATACTAGAGTTTATATTCAATTTACTATTTTTGAAAGACCTACATACAGGTAAATAAATCCCTCTTTGGCTGAAGTATTGTATTGGCAGATTAGATATGTGGTATTACTCTTGTTTTGTACTTATATTGATTTCTTGATTGTCCCATTATTGTTTATTGTGTAATTTTTGTATTGTTTTCTTCAGTGCCTTATAGATATTACTCTCCTGAAGAATCCACGGCATGTGGTGAAACATGTTGAGAGACAAATCCTTTGGTTGCACTAATTAAGATTGTATTGTTACATTGAATGTAAACTCTTTTTACAAATATGTTTTTATCAATTTTTCGAAATAAAATGTGAATTTTTTACATAAATTTTGTGTCGCCTATTGCACCTTTAAAATCCCAGTTCTTTTAATGTTTTGTATATTGTATACTTCAGGGATGTGGTGCCAATATTTATTTTGGATGTGAGACAATTATTTACATTTTCTCCTTTGGCTTCTTTGGTTGCTATCACTTCACCAAGTGGAGTGTCAGAGTTGGCAGCTCTTTCACGCAAGGAGCCATTCTTGGTCTCACATCATGATAAGGTGATGTTGCGTCCTCATCCATTTTTTTATTGCCTAGAGAGGTGTCTAGTTTTCACTTGAATTAAGACAATGTCTTGGCTTCTTTTATGCTCCTCAATTGGCAGGAATAAGATCACTGCATACTCTGGAGGTAGTTCTGGCGGTCAGAATTACTTGATTTGTCGGTACAGGTCAGGAATCTTAGTCTGTGCTGCCAGTAGAGATTAGGATGGGCAGGAGGCATCAAAGTTAACTATTTTCATTGGATTCGCCAGTTAATTATTCAAGCCTTATTCAAGGTCCCCCACCCCTTTTTTCGGGAAAAGTGCTCGCTACCAGGTGTGTGGGGGCATCTTGGGCCATCCACCATCAGGTGTCAGTGGCCCAGGATTTTAAGGCCATTACATGGTTTTGTGCATACATTCTCAGAATTGTACCAGATGGATATCAAGGCCACCGAGGATACTGCTTTGGCCACAGTATGTTTTCGGCGGCAAAAGAAGTCCTTCTCAGGTGGCAATTTCTGTGATTGTGTCTCCTTCCGATCAGAAGCATTGCTTTGGGACGTCCCAGTTAGTTATTATGGCTGCTCAGTGTCCCCTGATGTACAATATAGAAAATAGGTTTTTTTTCGTCATACTTACCTGTAAAATCCTTTTCTTTGAGTACATTATTGCTTGCTACAAAACCTGCTACAAAACCTTCCTGTGTGGGAGGGGTTATATAGGGGAGGACTTCTTGTTTGATTGATTGGCCAGTGTTCATTCACCAGTAGGTGGCGTATAACCCAGTTAGTTTTTATGGCTGCTCTGTGTCCCCTGATGTACTCAAAGAAAAGGATTTTACAGGTATGATGAAAAAATCCTAGTTTTCTTTTTGGGTTTACATTTTATTTAATGTTTACAAGTGTATAAAATGATCCTTTATATAATTTTCTTTATTTGCATAAAATCTTTATTTTACAAATTACAAATTTACTTCTAACAGGAAAACAGCACTGCTGTGAAAACTCCACATATCCACATAGGAGCTAGCAGAGGATTTGTAGGGTGTGAATAAAAGATTGAATTACATCAGGCTTTTTACAGCATAACAGTAAAAAGACTAAGCAGAAATGGTGCAGGGCAGACTTAGGCTCAATACTTGCCGCATACAGATATAAATACAAAATGCAGCTATCCTGCCAGTATCCACACTTTCCGTTGCATGCTGACAGTGCAAAAATGCTGCTGCAGCAGCCTTGCCAGTATGCCTTATGGGCTGCTTCATTTCGCTGTTGAACTGGCTACCCCATCTATAGGATATGCTTCCCAATTGAGAGGCAATGGATTAGTGTGTCAGCTAGTAACAGGAAGTGTTACTGGCAGGAACTCCCAAGTAACAAATCCAGAAAAATACGATTTGCTTAAGAAAACTGCATACGTTGAGAAATCGATTTAGGCTAGGTGCACACCTAACCCCGGCTGTGCTGTACGTTAGAGCATGCATGTTTCAGTGCAGGTATATGGGCACCCAATACAAAACGCACCTCAGTGGCCCAGAGATCAGACCTGCACCTTTTTTTTTGAGAGCGCACCACACTGCAGTGCACATTAATGCTGTGCAGCCCACTTCTGTCTGTCAGGTGCATTGGGGTGCCATTCAGAATGAAGGGCACCACATCACACCATCACAAGTAGCACATGGTGCCCTGGGTTGCAGTAAAGCACACAGGAATGTGCAAGTTTTCAGAATGCTATAGTGTGAACAAGGCCTTAGTATGCACATACACTTTAATACCTGAAAAATGTAAAATTAAAAAGGGTTCTGCTATTATGCCATTACTCACCCAGAAAAGGACTCATTTTATTCCTTCTGCATAGTAGTGATGTACACACAGAACCCATTTCTTTCTGGCAATACTGGTCCCATTTCTTTCTGGCAATACTGGTCTGTGCACTCTCACAGACCACAAACTAATGGAAGTGACAACTTTGATATATCTTCAGGTATTGCACAGGGAAGCTCAAGTAAGGCAGGGCCAACAAGGACGAGTCTCAAACCAGCTAATAGTAGACTCCTCCAAGCAATTATTGTTACAACATTTGCGTTACAATAAACATTATAGATTTTTTTCAACCCCATTATAATGCTTGAAAATAGTCATTCTTTCTGGCAACCACCCCTGGTCACGGCTAGATTGACGTGTAAATATAATATTAGCCAGAATTTCCCAGACAGACAGGTAACATTCTTCCCTTGCATTCTAGTTTCTTATGTTTAAACATTTTCATATACAGTAATGTAACAGAATAAAATCATATATAATCGCACTTTTCTGACCCTGTTTCACCCATATTTAGTGTGTAACATGAAGCATGGTCAGAATCTGCAGCCTCCCCAGCCTTAAACCACACCCCCCTTACAAGAGTACAGGGTCCTTCTCCTCATGGGCTCCTGTCAAATTTGTAATTGGTGAAAAAACTACAATTCCCATCATCCACCACAACAAATGGACTCAAGGTTCTCAATGTAACACAGGTGGACTGATGTCACTCGTAGTCCATGGCATTTCCTGTAGCCCTGTATACTAAGATCTGTACCTCAGTATGGACCAGCAGCTGCAAAAGAAGTCAATGCCTTTAAGGCTCCTATTAAAAAGGAAAAAAAAAATTATAATAAAGGCTATTTTTTTTATTTAAATGGGTGCCTTTATTATTTTGACCCTAGAAGGCAAACTTAGTCTTTAACCACTTTAACATGGTTGAAAAAGTCAGAAGGTTTTTATCCTAATGCATTCTATGCCTCCCCGGCAGCCGTGGATTTTTTTTCTACGTTTGCTGGCCTGGGGCTGCTCTCAGTCTATTCCGACTTATCACAGATTGATACAGACATCCGTCCCTCCCTCCCTCAGCCCCGGCCCAGTCATCGGATTGGCTCTGACTGCCGCTCGGGCCTTTGCTCGACATCTCGGCAGTTCCGGAACGTGAATGGCTGGCCGGCTCCTCCCACAGGTGCGTGCAGTGACCGAGAGAGAATACGCTGCCAGTGCTATCGCATCACTGAAGAACCACAGGTAACAGCACTGCAGTGCCACTGTGCCAGTTAGCAGGAGAATATATATATATATATATATATATATATATATATATATTGCTTGGAAAGTTGGACAGCTGAGCTATTGCTGGAAAAATATATTTGTGTTGTGTGTTATAATATCTTCTTCACTTTGTATGGAAGTTACTCAGTCTCTCAGGCATACCAGTCCATGATGCCCACATAAATATATCCTAGAGAATGTACATCTTTTTATATTGCAATGTATTGCAATACATCTGTTCTGGCCATATTTTGATCTTGATGAAAACAACCTATAATGTATAGGCTGTTTTCATCAAGATCAAAATATGGTCACAACAGATGTATTGCAATACATTGCAAATAGAAAGATGTACATTCTCTAGGCTATATTTATATGGGCACGGAGTGAAGCTGAATTATCTCAAGAGCTATTTCACACTGCCATCTGGCCACGTTATCGGTAAAGCTTTGCTAGTTTTAGTGGCGCTTTACCATCATTTTAGCGGCGCTTTTAACCCCTGCTAGCGGTCGAAGAAAGGGCTAAATGCGACTGTGTATCCCTGCTGCCGAAGCGCCCCCCCCCCCCCCCCCGAAAAAAAGTTCTGCGGATGCCCATGTCTATGAACAGATGTTCATTGTACTCCCTCCACCCCACCTAGTGACACCTGCCATGACCTGCCAGTCCTAATCAAGCAGGACCTAGACAATATTCGCTCACTATGGGGACGTATGCAACAAAATAGCAAAATAGTATTTTGTATAAGCTCACATTGTGGTAGATCTTATATACATATCAGTATAAATACCGATGGGGTGTTCCTGGGGTAAAAATTGGTAATAAGAGAGAAAGGGGGGGTGGGAAAAGGGGAGGGGGGAAAAGGGGAAAGGGGGGAGGGAAAAAGGGGGGGAGGAAGGGAGGGAGGGATACGTCCCCATAGTGAGCGAATACTGTCTAGGTCCTGCCTGATTAAGACTGGCCTATGTGGGCTTCCATCTCAGCATCTCCAATTCGCAGTGTTTATGTCTATATATTTCTATATTATTTTTGTTCACTTTGCAGACTTATACTATTTGTCATACTTATTTGATGTTTTGTATTTTATCTAGCAAATCTGTTCCATTCTCCTGAAGAAGCACTACGCGCGTAACATGTTGAGCTTAGAGTACATAATTTTATGATGGAATGATTGGTATCTCATTCTCATATTGTATATGTTACTTCATTGAGCTATGTACGGATTGTACTACTGTAATTGCATCTTTATGGACTGATTTTTTTACAGATATTGTATCTGTTCTCTTTTTAAAAAAAATAATATAATGTTTTCTATGTTTAATAAATTTTAGTTTTTACAATACTTGTTATCGTGCCTATAAAGTCCAAGCCCACAATCTCCCTTTTTCAAGAGGCTTGATGTTGGAATGCCCAGGAAACATCCACCGGTCTGATAGAGTGAGCACATAAGAGTGCTGGAGATGTTTAATCCTTTAGGCTCCATGCACACTGGGCTTAAAAAATAACGTCTGTTCTCTTGGGAGTAAAAAACGCTCATATAGAGCATTTTTGTACAAAATTTAGGAGAGTTTTAAGTTTTTTCTGCCAGTAAGCTCCAATCAGAAACGTGAACCAGAAGGTTTTTTTCCTGCCTCTAAACCAGGGGTAGGCAACCTCGGCCCTCCAGCTGTTTTGAAACTACAAATCCCATCATGCCTCTGCCTCTAGGAGCCATGCCTGTGATTGTCAGGGTCTTGCAATGTCTCATGGGATTTGTAGTTTCAAAACAGCTGGAGGGCCGAGGTTGCCTACCCCTGCTCTAAATGTTGAGCTCAAAATATGCCTCGTCCTAATGCGCTTGGACAGACTTATCCAGACATAGAGTGGGCAGAAGGAACCGTGCATTCATCTAAGGCTCGCCAGTTCCTAAATGTCTTGCAGGACAATTTCATGGGTCAGATGGTAGACGCACCAACTAGAAACAAAGCATTACTAGACCTACTGATTACCAACAATACAGACCTGATCACGGATGTGGAAATATGGGGCAATTTAGGAAAGAGCGATCACAGGTCAATTATCTTCAGTATAAATCACACAAATAGGAAACATAAGGGGAATAACAAAGACACTGAATTTCAAAAGAGCCAACTTCCCTAAACTATGAACCTTGCTAGAAGATATTCATTAAGATAAAATCTTAGGAACAAAGAACATGGAGGAGAGATGGGTTTGCTTTAAGAGCATATTAAATAAGGGTATTAGCCAGTGCATCCCATTGGGAAATAAATTTAAAAGAGAGAACAAAAGTCCTGGATGGCTTAACTCCAATGTAAAAATGCATATAAAAGCAAAGGAGAAGGCCTTCAAAAAATACAAGGCTGAGGGATCATCATCAGCATTCAGACTTTAGAAAGAATGCAACAAGAAATGTAAGGGTGCAATTAGGGCGGCTAAGATAGAACACGAAAGACACATACTCAGTCAAGTAATTGCCAGACCATTGTTCCTAATTTTTACCGACAGTCTACTGACTTGAATGGTACCAGCTGATTGGAGAAAAGCCAATGTAGCACCAATATTTAAAAATACTTCCCTGGGAATTACAGACCAGTTAGTCTAACATCAATAGTATGCAAGCTTTTGGAGGGGATAAGGGACTATATACAAGATTTTAGTAATGAGAACGGTATCATTAGCAGTAATCAGCATTGATTCATGAAGAATCATTCTTTCCAAACCAATCTATTAACCTTCTATGAGGAGGTGAGCTGCCATCTAGATAAAGGAAGGCCCGTAGATGTGATGTATCTGGATTTTGCAAAAGCATTTGACACAGTTCCCCATAAACGTTTACTGTACAAAGTAGGGTCCGTTGGCATGGACCATAGGGTGAGTACATGGATTGCAAACTGGCTACAAGGGCGAGTTCAGAGGGTGGTGATAAATGGGGAGTACTCGGAATGGTTAGGGTAGGAAAGTGGGGTCCCCCAGTGTTCTGTGCTGGGACCAATCCTATTTAATTTGCTCATAAACGACCTGGAAGATGGGGTAAAAAGTTCAATCTCTGTATTTGCGGACGATACTAAGCTAAGCAGGGCAATAACTTCTCCGAAGGATGTGGAAACTTTGCAAGAAGATCTGAACAAATTAATGGGGTGGGAAACTACATGGTAAGTGAGGTTTAATGTGGAAAAATGTAAAATAATGCATTTGGGTGGCAAAAATATGAATGCAATCTACTCACTGGGGGAGAACCTCTGGGGGAATCAGGGATGAAAAAGGACCTGAGGGTCCTAGTGGGTGATAGGCTCAGCAGTGGCATGCAATGCCAAGCTGCTGCTAACAAACCAAGCAGAACACTGGCATGCATTAAAAAGAGGATTAGCACAAGAGATAAAGCGATAATTCTCCCATTCTACAAGACTCTGGTCCAGCCTCATCTGGAGTATGCCGTCCAGTTCTGGGCACCAGTCCTCAGGAAGGATGTACTGGAAATGGAGCGAGTACAGAGAAGGGCAACAAAACTAATAAAGGGACTGGAGGATATTCGTTATGAAGAAAGGTTACGAGCACTGAACTCTCTCTGGAGAAGAGACGCTTGAGAGGGGATATGGTTTCAATTTTCAAATACTATGGTGTGGTGACCCCACAATAGGGATAAAACTTTTCCGCGGAAGAGAGTTTAATAAGAGACGTGGCGACTCATTAAAATTAGAAGAATAGAGGTTTAACCTTAAACTGTGTAAAGGGTTCTTTACTGTGAGAGCAGCAAGGATGTGGAATTCCCTTTCACAGGCGGTGGTTTCAGCAGGGAGCATCGATAGTTTCAAAAAACTATTAGATAAGCACCTGAACGACCACAACATACAGGAATATACATGGTAATACTGACAAATAATCACACACATAGGTTGGACTTGATGGACTTGTGTCTTTTTTCAACCTCACCTAATATGTAACTATGTAAGATACTACAAAAACAAGAACATGGTCAAGGCCTTGAGTACTTGGATCTGAGGAAGGGGGATCTCCCCTCAAAACGCATCAGTCATTGCTGAGGGCCTTCTCATAGTTGTGAATTGCCTAGAGGACCATGTGGTCTGGGACTGTTGAATACTGATGACTCTTTACTATTTATGTGAATATATATCTGTTCAACCTTTCTACTAAGATGTGTTATTAGGGTAATGCTCAAGGCGGGTGCGCCCTCTGTTCATGTATTGTAGTACATGCTCTGGGTTTCCCCAGCCCTTACAGTCTTGCTTGAGTGACCGATGATCTGTGGCCAAGTGCAGCCTGAACACTTTCCTTGAGTGCAGGAGAATATTGCTAAGCCTAGTACACAAGGGCCGAATGTCAGGTGGCATCAGCTGGTTTCTATTGACTTTCGGCCCGTGTGTATGGCAGCTGGTCCAACAGAAGTCCAGCCAGTTTCTGTCGAAGGAGCATGACCAAAAAAGGTCTGGTAATCGGCATCCAATCAGCGCTCCCAGGCAATGGCTGAGAGCACTGACTGATGTGTTCTGCCGAAGGTGGTGTCCACCTGTCAGATAACAATAGCTCAGCGGGAAAGGTCGATGTACTAACATCAGTTCGTTAGTAAAGCGGCTCCTCTTAAGCTCTTCAGGTTTTTTTGTTCAGCCCACTGGGTTGAACAAAAAAAAAAAAACTCAGTGTGTACCCGGCTTTAGGCTGGGTTTCCAATATTGCGAATTGGATGTGGCTTACACCGCATCCAATTCGCAGAACATTTGCAAACATGTAATTTTCAATGGGTATGGTTCACATATGTGCGTTGCATCCGCACTCCGCATTGCACAAAGATCATGTGCATTTTCTAGGCAGTGCGGTGCGAATTGCAGACACATAATCTTTAATGGGAACGCATCTGATTTGCAGATGTGTTCCGTTCTGAACAGGAATGCTCTATCCCTCCTCCTACACCTCTCCCCTCTTCCAGGTCAGCTGATCCACAGCTACAGAGAGGAACCGCTCAATGAATCATTCTTATCTTCGCACAGAAAACGGAGCTGCAATTTGCACCGGACTAATGTGAACCCAGTGTCTGAGATACAGTGCCTTGAAAAAGTATTCATATTTCTTGCAATTTTCCACATTTTTGTCATGTTACAACCTAAAACATAAATGTAATTTATTGGGATTTTATAGACCAACTTCATAATTGTGAAGTAGAAGGAAAATGGAATTGTGGCATGCATTTGTATTTAGCCCCCTTTACTCCGATACCCCCTAACTAAAATCTAGTGGAACCAATTGCCTTCAGAAGTCACCTAATTAGTAAATAGTCCACCTGTGGGTATAGTCTCAGTATAAATACAGCTGTTCTGTGAAGCCCTCAAAGGTTGGTTAGAAAACCTTAGTGAACAAACAGCATTGTGAAGGCCAAGGAACACACCAGACAGGTCAGTGATAAAGTTGTGGAGAAGTTTAAAGCAGGGTTAGGTTATAAAAAAAATATCCCCAGCTTTAAACATCTGACGGAGCACTGTTCAATTCATCATCTGAAAATGGAAAGAGTATGGCACAACCGCAAACCTACCAAGACATGGCCGTCCACCTAAACTGACAGCCCGGGCAAAGAGAGGATTAAACTGAAAAGCAGCCAATAAGCTCATGGTAACTCTGAAAGAGCTGCAGAGATCCATAGCTCAGATGGCAGAATCTGTCCACAGGACAACTATTAGTCGTGCACTCCACAAATCTGGTCTTTTTGGAAGAGTGACAAGAAGAAAGCCATTGTTGAAAGAAAGCCATGAGAAGTCCCGTTTGCAGTTTGTGAGAAGAAATGTGGAAGAAGGTGCTCTGCTCAGATGAAACCAAAATTGAACTTTTTGGCCTAAAAGCAAAGCACTATGTGTGGCGGAAAATAAACACTGCATATCACCAAACACGGTGGTGGCAGCATCATGTTGTAGGGATGCTTCTTCTTCAGCAGGGACAGGGAAGCTGGTCAGAGTTAATGGGAAGATAGATGGAGTCAAATACATGGTAGACAAGTGCACTGCCGAAAAATTTGTTTTTTTTCGTTTTCGTTTCATTTCCTTTTTTCGTTATGATCGATATTCGTTATTTCAAATAAATTTGTAACTTCGGATAAATTCAAATTCGTTACAGTCCATAGGATTAGAGGCTGTATTCGTTATTTCAATAATTCAGAGATTTGGATAAATTCGAATTCATTACGTTCCATTTGTTTAGATGCGGTATTCATTATTTCGTAATAATTCAAAAATCCTAAATTCAAAAATCCAAAAAGTTGAAAGAACGAAAATCCAAAAATAAGAACGAAAATCCGAAAGAACAAAAAAAAACATTCGGAAAATTTCTATTATAATTAAAATATTAAGTTTATTAACCATTATTATAGTTTTCATTATTATTTAAATGATAATAATAATACAAACTATAATAAAAGTTATAAACTACAGTTATTGGAATTTCCTTTTAAATTTGGCTGTTAGTGAACGTAACAAATACGAATTTATAGGATGTTAAGAATTATCCAAAATAACGAATGCCGGATAATTCAGAACTTCGGATAAATTTGTATTTGTTAAGCTCGCTAACAGCCAAATTTGAAAGGAAATGCCAATACCTGTAATTGAAAATTATATATTATATATTATACTAAAGACTTGAAAATTTATGTTCACATACGCTCTTTAGCTATTTTGCAAAGACGAATGGGCAAACATTTCACTCTCTAGATGTGCAAAGCTGGTAGAGACATACCCAAAAAGACTTGCAACTGTAATTGCAGTGAAAGGTGGTTCTACAAAGTATTGACTCAGGGGAGCTGAATACAAATGCACGTCACGCTTTTCACATATTTATTTGTAAAAAAAAATGAAAACCATTTATCATTTTCTTTCCACTTCACAATTATGTGCCACTTTGTGTTGATCTATCACATAAAATCCTAATAAAATACATTTATGTTTTTGGTTGTAGCATGACAAAATGTGGAAATGTTATTTAACCGTAAGGCTGGTAAAGTCAGTTACTAAGAAGCGGGATTAAACAGGTGGATGACTAGGTGTTACACCACAACACATGTCTCACTATTACCACTGCTTCTGCCTAGAGCAGAAGGTACCATACTAAGGCACTTCCTACCACCCTTTTGCCAAGAGGATGGCCAACACCTGGGTTGCTGTGTACTTTAGCGACGCAATTATCCCATTTCTGTATCCTACTCCATGCGTATCCCACAGGGGAATAACCTCACTGATAGCAATAGCAGGAACCAGGAGCAAAGGAACTACGGCAAAAGCTCAGGCCAACAGAGTATGTCTATGTGCCAGGTTCTTCTTGGTCAGTTTGATGCAATGATCTCTCCTTGTGCTGTATTTTGCAGAGCAGTCCAGGCAGAATGTGCACTGAAGAAAAGGCATATATGAATTGGAACTAGCTCCAAAAATACCTTTTCTTGAACCTGGAGGTCAGTTTGTCCACATCTGGAAATCCTCATTTGAGACAAATGAGACTGAAGATGTCAGGATGAAGGGCCCATTCCCCTTGGTCCAAGCAGGGACAGATGAGATAATCCCTTCCAGTTGTCCACTTCTGGGATGTGAACAGCAGAGATGACTGGATCGTGTTTCTCCACCCACAAGATGATTAGGCTTGCCTCCATTAAGGCGAAAATAATGATAAGGGCAGACAAAGTCAACAACTAGCACCACATCCCAAAATAATAACAAAGAGGAAGAGGGGAAAAAAAGGGTTGAAAACAACCCTGGGACTTTTAAGATGCTTATATTTCAAGGTAAATAGGGTAGAGAAACATGTACAGCTTATCCATAAAAAAATATAATTTTTATTAATTACAATTAAAACAAATTACATAACAAAGTTTTTCTTAAAACAGTGTGTATATTTCAAAATCCACATCTAGTAATGGGCAGACAGTAGGAAGGATACCACTTGATTAAATACCACTCCACATGTTTCGCTCATTTGGAGCTTTCTCAGGAGTTTTGGCATAGATTGTGGTATACTATAAATAATAAAGAGAACATGGATGAGATATATTGTTACAAAATTACATGGTAGAGTTTGCAATTTACAGTAAATATAAATATGTAAATGGATAATAATTCATACATGAACTGAAAACAGCTGAAGAAATCAAAAATAAATACCAATCAAGGGAATAGTACATCAATGTTTGTGATCGTACCAGGCTGCCGCACATTGAAGGCAAATTGGATTTGATAAAAAATGCCGATAAGTAACATCAGCGATACAGAAACATCAACTAGGTCTCTCACATCAAAAGTTCCCGTCTTTAATGGCCACAGAAGGATATAGAATGTATGTATCCTTGATGAAAAGGAAAAAGGAAGTGTAAGGAGTAAACTGGGATATATTAAAAGTCTATATTAAAAAGGACATCCAGACTGACCATTCTATTAATATGGAAGTTACCTTCAATAGAATCAAAACTCTTTTGCTGGAGGTAGAACCACCTCACTGCAAGTTTGAAAGGCAGTAGTGAGTCAGTATACTATGGAAAACCGTGGCCGGCAATCTAGGAGTCATAAATAGTATTCCAGGAGGTGGATTTATAGAGGTGCATCTATAAAGCAAAAAAACAAAAGAAGCTAATCAAGAAAAAATCCCTATACACAGCCTCTGTGAGAATCAGACATAGCTGCATATGGGACACGTACCTATTAGGATGAATCAAACAGGCAAAGAGTTGGGAGAGAAACAACCTCTCCCCTAGGTGGAGAGCCTACAACAGAGGGTTGTGGTGTATAACCGCATTCTTATAGTCCTTCCATCCCGGCGACGTCTGACGTCACTGCCGGGATGTGGACATGTAATGAGGAAGCCTGGGAGGTGAGTGAACGAGGGGTGTGGCAGCATCGTAGCGTGACGCTGACCACGTCAACAGCTAGCAATGCGCGAATATGCACAGCGCGTCTATGGAGCAGCAGAAGCCTGAAGCGCCATCTTGGAAAAGGGACAATAAATAGGGCAAATAGGATAAATCAAGCAGATTAAATCTATAAAGTAAAGCTGACAGCGCCATTTTAAAAAGTAAAAAAGTAGTAAGTGGATGCTGACATATGTATTAGTCCCAAGAAGGCACATTAAAAAAATATATACATAATAATAATACCCCCATCCTAACCATCACCGGGACTGACACCTCTAGGGCTCCCAAGTAGAGGGCGATTGATTACTCGCTTACTACATTGGGTGCCCCTTGTGTCTGTGTGGACCGAAAGTATAGGGACAGGGATACAAATGAATGAGAGCTCAAATGATGGTAAATTAATACTAACTGCAATATTTGTAAATAATCTTGATTTAAAGGGCAGCCTGTAAGAACATGGTATCAAATAAATAGGGAAAAAACATATGCAAATATAATACTGAAAAAAATGAAAATGAAAATGAAATATAGACCGGGAGAAGAGATTAGATTAAAGATATTTAGGTAATGTTTATAAAAAGGGTTTGAAGCTAAATGCATCATTGAGACCCGGGTATTTTAAAGCTGATAGCTCATGTATCCAGCATGCCTCTTTTTGTAGAAGTAACTTGTCATAGTCACCTCCCCTGTCTCCAGGGGGAATATGTTCAAGGGCAAAGAAGTGCATATAGCTACTGTCAAAATTATGGTGTAAACCAATATGTCGACTCATAGGGGTTTCCATTCTTTTTTTGTGTATCAAAGAGACATGGTCCCTTATTCGTCAAAAGAAGGGTCGTTTGGTTTTACCGATGTAGAACATTTGACATTCACATTGCATGATGTATACAATGCCTATTGATTGGCATGTTGCCGAAATATTAGGTCTAAAAAGGCGGCCATTAGGAAGCAGAATACTGCGTGCCGTGTATATATAAACCTACAAAAATTACATCGGTGGCACGGTCTACTGCCCTTCAGGGATTCACTGAGAGTCTTGGTTTGAATATTATGATGGCTATTGCACCAAGGTATCCCTAAGGCAGGGATATGCAATTAGTGGACCTCCAGCTGTTGCAAAATTACAAGTCCCATCATGCCTCTGCCTCTGAGTGTCATGCTTGGGGCTGACACAGTCTTGCTATGCCTCATGGGACTTGTAGTTCTGCAACAGCTGAAGGGATTGAGATCGCCTGAAGGTAATTTCAGGGTATGGTTTCAGATGTTTGGCGACTTTTTCATTTCCTATCAAGAGTTACCAATATTTTTTCATAATCTCTCGCACCTGTCGGTGCTGACCTGAGAACCTAGTGATAAGTCGAACACCTGGATTGGTCTTTTTGGATTTGAGGTCATGTATGAGGGAGGCTCTGTTTTGATTTTTGGCCTTTAAATAGGCTTTCTTGAGGCATTTGTTGCTGTAGTCACGCTTTTGCAAACGTGACCGCAGCAGCTTAGCCTCCCTTTCAAAATCAGAATCTGCACTGCAATTTCGTTTAATTCTAAAATATTACCCATAAGGCACGTTAGTTATGAGAGAACCCCATTTCTCTCATAACTAACCAAAAATCAAAACAGAGCCTCCCTCATACATGACCTCAAATCCAAAAAGACCAATCCAGGTGTTCGACTTATCACCAGGTTCTCAGGTCAGCACCGACAGGTGCGAGAGATTATGAAAAAATATTGGTACAGGGGGTCCCCGACTTATGAACATCCGAGTTGCGAACGACTCCTACATATGAACGGGGCCCGAATGACATCACTGCCGGCCAAATCTTCTTCCTCTCCTTGATGGAGTGAGCCGTTCCTCCATTCCTGGCCTGGCTGCGGGCCCCCCTCGTCATCCTGCCTGCCCATCCACAGGCCTGGTACGGTCCGGTGGCCTGCCAGGCCGCTAAAGCTGCCCGTCGTGGCTGCAGACTTGTCCGGCCTAGTGAAGCCTCCAGGATCCCCGGTCTTTCCTGCACCGCTGCCCCACGGAGGTGCCCCACGGTCGGTCTACCCGGACTCGGATCGCAGACACTGCTGCTGTCACCATCCATCCATCTCCCTGCTGTGAAACGACAAGAGGGAAGGGGAAATTGGGACTTTAAATGAAATTGCGCCTGGCAAGGTCACGTATTTCCATCCCTATGACTATGCTAAAAGTATTTAACCCACAAGCTTAGAGCGAGTGAGTGAAAGGAAAAAAAGGTTGCCTCGTGGTCCTGTGTCTCTTCGGGGGGTGCCTGTGTTTGTCGCCGCAGCGGGGGTGCCCGCCTCAGCTCCCGGTTGCAGTGTTTTTGGACGGCTTGCCATTTCCGGCCTTTCACTATCTACCTTTGCTTTTAGTGAGTACTCTTTATTTTTTGGGGGATTATCTGCCCTCCTGTACCCACTGTAACTGTTTACCCATCCTTATATTTTTAAATTTCAGCAACATGACGTGTCCGCTCCTGATGAGTGGTCGTGAACCACGAAACGCGTCGAGCTACCAGTCCCTTCTATCCACTTTTTGAGTATATACACGTTATTGTTTTTAACAGGATTTCGAGGCCAGAAATCAGGCAGACTTTACCCCATTACTAATTGTTTACCCACCTCGACACTGGTGGTCCTTTGTTTTTACTCAGCAATGTTGTTTGTACAATTGCTGTTATCTACCTTATCTGATGTAACAATTTATGTTAGTAACTATTATGCTGGTTTATGGTATCAGTGTTATTATGCATTTTATGATATTTTACCCAGTGTTAACTATACATTGTTGGATACCCATGTTTGTATTTTACTTTTAATAAAGTGTATTGACCCACCGCTCATGTGTCGGTTTGCAAACCATTGGCTTCACTTAAAGTCCCATCTCCCTGCTGTGCCATCACACATCAGCTCTCTGCTGTCTCCTGTCCCTGCCACCATGTAAACAGTGAGAGGGGAGAGCTGTGCTTCTCCCCTCTCAGCTGTGACAGGAAATCTAGCACAGTGCTAGGACTCCTGTTTTGGAGGTGACAGGGTCAATAAAGAGAACCTGTCACCTCCAATTGCTATCTCACAGGGAATTGTTTTCTCCTGTGTGATAGCAATAAAGTTTAAATGAAAAAAAATTGATAAAAAAAAAGAAGAAATACAGTAATAATTAAATTAATAAAATAAAAAAGTAATTAAAAAAAGTAAAGAAAAAGAATAATAAAAATAAGAAAATTATACAAAAATAAATAAAAGACTGGATTTGCACTGAAAAAAAGGTACTGTTCCAACTTACAAACAAATTCGACTTAAGAACAAACCTACAGTCCCTATCTTGTTCGTAACCCGGGGACCTCCTGTACCTCTTGATGGGAGACGAAAAAGTCGCCAAACATCTGAAACCATACCCTGAAATTACCTTCAGGCGATCTCGATCCCTTAGGGATACCTTGGTACATAGCCATCATAATATTCAAACCAAGACTCGCAGTGAATCCCTGAAGGGAAGTAATTTTTGTAGGTTTATATACGCGACACGCAGTATTCTGCTTCCTAATGGCCGCCTTTTTAGACCTAATTTTTCGGCAACATGCCAATCAATATGCATTGTAATTATCATGCAATGTGAATGTCAAATGTTCTACATCGGTAAAACCAAACGACCCTTCTCCCGGTCTATTTTTCATTTTAATTTTTTTCAGTATTATATTTGCATATGTTTTTTCCCTATTTATTTGATACCATGTTTTACAAACTGCCGTTTAAATCAAGATTATTTACAAATATTGCAGTTAGTATTAATTTACCATCTTTTGAGCTCTCATTCATTTGTATCCCAGTCCCTATACTTTCGGTCCACATGGACGCCAGGGGCACCCAATGTAGGAACGAGTAATTAATCGTCTCTACTTGGGAGCCCTAGAGGTGTCAGTCCCGGTGATGGTTAGGATGGGGGTATTATTATTATGTATATATTTTTTCAATGTGCTTTCTTGGGACTAATACATATGTCAGCATCCACTTACTACTTTTTTCCTTTTTAAAATGGCGCTGTGAGCTTTACTTTATACATTTAATCTGCTTGATTTATCCTATTTGCCCTATTTATTGTCCCTTTTCCAACATGGCGCTTCAGGCTTCTGCTGCTCCATAGACGCGCTGTGCGTATTCTTCCATTTGGCGCATGCGCATTGCTAGCTGTTGACGCGGTCAGCGTCACGCTACGATACTGCCACTCCCCTCGTTCACTCACCTCCCGGGCTTCCCCATTACATGTCCGCATCCCAGCGGTGACATCAGACGCCGCCGGGATGGAAGGACTATAAGAATGCGGTTATACACTGCAACCCTTTGTCGTAGGCGCTCCACCTAGGGGAGAGGTTGTTTCTCTCCCAACTCTTAGCCTGTTTGATTCATCCTAATAGGTAAGTGTCCCATATGCAGCTATGTCTGATTCTCACAGAGGCTGTGTATAGGTATTTTTTCTTGATTGGCTTCTTTTGTTTTTTTGCTTTATAGAAGCACCTCTATATATCCACCTCCTGGAATACTATTTATGACTCCTAGATTGCCGGCCACGGTTTTCCATAGTATACTGACTCACTACTGCCTTTCAAACTTGCAGTGAGGTGGTTCTACCTCCAGCAAAAGAGTTTTGATTCTATTGAAGGTAACTTCCATATTAATAGAATGGTCAGTCTGCATGCCCTTTTTAATATAGACTTTCAATATATCCCAGTTTACTCCTTATACTTCCTTTTTCCTTTTCATCAAGGATACATAAATTCTATATCCTTCTGTGGCCATTAAAGACGGGAACTTTGATGTGAGAGACCTAGTTGATGTTTCTGTATCGCTGATGTTACTTATCGGCATTTTTATCAAATCCAATTTGCCTTCAATGTGCGGCAGCCTGGTAAGATCACAAACATTGATGTACTATTTCCTTGATTGGTATTTATTTTTGATTTCTTCAGCTGTTTTCAGTTCATGTATGAATTATTATCTATATACATATTTATATATTTTCACTGTAAATTGCAAACTCTACCATGTAACTATGTAACAATATATCTCATCCATGTTCGCTTTATTATTTATAGTATACCACAATATATGCCAAAACTCCTGAGGAAGCTCCAAATGAGCGAAACATGTTGAGTGGTATTTAATCAAGTGGTATCCTTCCTACTGTCTGCCCATTACTAGATGTGGATTTTGAGATATACACACTGTTTTAAGAAAAACTTTGTTATGTAATTTGTTTTAATTGTAATTAATAAAAATTATATTTTTTATGGATAAGCTGTACATGTTTCTCTACCCTATTTACCTTGAAATATAAGCACCTTAAAAGTCCCAGGGTTGTTTTCAACCCTTTTCCCCCTCTTCCTCTTTATTTGCTTCCATTAAGGCTGCTTGACTCCTGGTACCCTTCTGGTGGTTTATATCGGCTATGATGGTGTTTTTTTAGGATGTTGATGGGGAGTTTGGCTTCCCTGTTAACTAAACTGTGAAGAATTGGAACACTTCTCCCTGGCCTGTGAGTCTGGCATCTGTTATCATGCTCCATGGGTGAGAAAGAAATTATACCTGTATTGTCAAGGCTGGTTTGAAAATCTACCAAGCTAGGGAGTTCTTTGCTTGGCTGGAGAGCAGCATAGAACGGTCAAGAGAAAGAGTGTGCTTGTTTCAAGCCAACAAGATGTTGTGTTGAAGAGGCTACCATGAAGCCCAGAATAGAGAATCGCACTAAAAAATGTCTCTTTGACCTGTGCATGAGATCTTAGAAAAAGTATTTTGTTTTCTGCAAGGAAGATATTTGCCTTGGTTGTGTCCAGAATAAGGCCTAAGTATAACTGGCCAGCGGTCCCCAACACCAGGGAATGGTTTGGTGAAAGAAAATTTTATCAAGCACTGGAAAGGGGTGAGCAGGGGGGTTTTGGCAGGGCAAGTGTTAGCACTTCGATCATCCCGACACCATGATTGCAAACAGGGCACAGACCAGCACAGGCCCGGGGGTTGGGGACCCCTGTTCTAGGCAAAGAAAAGGTTGGAGAGCAAACTTTTGACAGTTGATTGGCCAACCAAAATCCTGAAGCATTTGATTGTTTCTTTAGATGTTTTCAGATAGCTGAAAGGATGGATGAGTCCTTCAGAAGAAGGTTGTCTAGGTGCCATGCCGCTACCTGAATGCCCAGATTTCTTCAGACAGCAAGAAGGGTGCAAGTACATTTGTAAATACTCTGGGTGCAGAGGATAGGCAAAATGGCAGTCTCACAGATTGGAAGTTTTCATTTTCTACTACGAAGCACAGGAAGCATTGATGAGGTGGATAAATGAGAATATGTAAATAAGCATCTTGGATGTCTACAGATGCCAAGTATTCGTCTTATCTCAGGCAATAACTGGCCCTGCAAATTCCATGCAAATCTTTGCAACATGAAGATACTTGTTTAAGGAATTTTATGTCCGGCATAGGGCAAATACCCCCGTTGGGTTTTGGCACAATGAACAGGTTTGAATAGAATCCTTTGAACCTGTTCTCCAGAGGAAATGGAATAACCACTCCTGGGGACAAGGTGATTCTGGGCAGGCAGTAGTAGGCTTTCCTTAAATTGTTACTAAACCCACAAAAGTAAAATCAGTCTGTATATGCAGTAAAGCATGCTTGTTATACTCACTGTTAAACCTACTAGGTTTATACTCTGCATTGTGTAAAAAGGCTGTTTGATCATGTAGGCACAGATCCCCCCCTTCTTGCATTGCCCCCAAAACATGTTCAGATAAGACAGAATTAGGGGAGTCAGGCTGCACATGCTCAATTTGGTGTGTATTGCTAGAGAGATTTTTTTTCTTTTCTTGGGAGAGTACATGTAATCAGCATAGGGCCAATAAGCACTGTACATGAGAGGGTCAAGGGTCCTGCATCCTGATAGTGCAGCCAGTGCAGTATGAAAACTCCTCCTACAAGCTTTAACCAGGCACTGATAGAAGTCACAAGACTGCTATATACTGCTGATGAAAAAAGGTATTTAACAGTTTATATTTACTAAAATGAATGCATTTACATGTTCCATGTACTGTGGGAGACCAGATATAGTGAATGCAGGGTCCTGGGTTTAGTAACACTTTAAATAGTAGGAATAATGGTCTTGCAATGAGCTGGCTAAGTTCTCTGATGACTCTCAGGTACAAGCCATCTGGTTGTGGTGATTTGTTCACAAGTTTTTCTAGTCTTTTTAGAACACTGACTTCTATTAGCTACAAAGGCACACTCCTTGCTGTGTTACTAACAATGCCATCTTGTTTATTATACTACTCCTTTTATATAGTGAAAACTGAGACTGTATTTAATACAGTTGCCTTCTCCTTGTCACCAACTTCCCTTAATCATCCTTTATGGGGCCAAAATCCTCTGACTTTGCTTTTTTACTATTAATACATTTAAAACATTTTGGGGGATTCTTTTTACTCTCCTTCGCTATGTGTCTCTTGTGCATTCTTTGTAGTGCTTGAATGTTAACGGTCTCCCCTTGGCTTTATATTTTTTTTAAAGGACAGGTTTTTCTCTTTAACCACTTCAGCCCCGGAAGAATTGGCCCCTTAATGACCAGAGCACTTTTTACAATTTGGCACTGCGCTGCTTTAACTGGTAATTGCGCGGTCATGCAATGCTGTACCCAAACAAAATTTACATCCTTTTTTTCCCACAAATAGAGCTCTCTATTGATGGTATTTGATTACCTCTGCAATTTTTATTTTTTGTGATATAAACGGAAAAAGACCGATAATTTAGAAAAAAATGGCCCCATTTTGGAAAGTAGACACCCCAAGGAAATTGCTGAGAGGCATGTTGAGCCCATTTAATATTTTTTTTTTTTGTCACAAGTAACTGAAAAATGACAAAAAAATAAATAAAAATTAACACAAAGTTGTCACTAAATGATATATTGCTCACACATGCCATGGTTATAGGTGGAATCACACCCCAAAATACATTCTGCTGCTTCTCCTGAGTACGGGGGATACCACATGTATGAGACATTTTGGCAGTCTAACCGCATACAGGACCCCGAAAAACAATCACCGGCTTCAGGCTTTCTAAGGGCGTAAATTTTTGATTTCACTTCTCACTACCTATCACAGTTTTGGAGGCCTTGAAATGCCAGGATGGCACAACCCCCCCCCCCCCCCAAATTACCCCATTTTGGAAAGTAGACACCCCAAGCTATTTGCTGAGAGGCATGTTGATTATTTGGAGATCTCGCTTTTTGTCAAAGTTTTGAAAATTGAAAAAAGGAAAAAAAAAAAATACAATTTCCTTTTCTTTCTTCATTTTCAAAAACAAAAGCTGCAATATACTCACCATGCCTCTTAGCAAATACCTTGGGATGTCTACTTTGCAAAACGGGCTCATTTGGGGGGGGGGGGGGGTTGTGCCATCTTGATATTTCAGGGCCTCTGTAACTGATTGATAGTGAGGAGTAAAAACACCGTTTTACTCCCTTAGAAAGCCTGAAGGCGGTGCTTGGATTTCGGGGCCCCGTACGCGGCTAGGCTCCCAAAAAGTCCCACACATGTGGTATCCTCATATTCAGGAGAAGCAGCAGAATGTATTTTGGGGTGTAATTCCACATATAACCATGCCATGTTTGAACAATATATCATTTAGTGACAACTTTGTGCAAAAAAAATTAAAAAATAATATATACCCTGTTTCCCCGAAAATAAGACCTAGCGTGATTGTCAGTGATGGCTGCAATATAAGCCCTACCCCCCAAATAAGCCCTACCCTGTTTTCCTGAAAATAAGCCCTACCATGAAAATAAGACCTACAAGGACTTTAACTAGGGCTTATTTGGGGAGTAGGGCTTATATTGCAGCCATCACCGACAATCACGCTAGGTCTTATTTTCGGGGAGACAGGGTATATATATATATATATATATATATATATATATATATATATATATATATATATATATATATATATGTCATTTTCCTGAAACTTGTGGCAAAATATAAAATATTCCATAGACCCAACATGCCTATCAGCAAATAGCTCGGGATGTCTACTTTACAAAAAGAGGTCATTTGGGAGGGGAGGGGGGGGGGGGGGGATTGGAACTGTCCTGGCATTTTATGCACAACAATAGAAGCTTATGTCACACATCACCCACTCTTCTAACCACTTGAAGACAAAGCCCTTTTTGACACTTTTTGTTTACATGAACAAATATACCGTATTTATCGGCGTATAACACACACTTTTTCCCCCTGAAAATCAGGAGAAAATCGTGGGTGCGGGTTATACGCTGATCTCCGCCGTCTGTTAGGGGCGCCGACATTGAACTAGCCGAGCTGAGTGTACCGTGTACTCGGCTCCGCTCACAGTCACGCCCAGTCCCGCTTCCTAGCCTTTACGCTCCGCCATTGGACCGGTGTTGTGTCCATCATAGGAGCTGGGCCAAGGGGCGGGACGCTGGCTTTACTGCGAGCGGAGCCGAGTAGCCGAGTACACGAGTACACTCGGCTCGGTCTATGTCGGCGGCGAGAAGAACCGAAGATCGCGGGGGGCGGCGGCGCTAAATTTAAAACAAAAACATGCTGCAGATGGAAACTGTAAGGCTGCAGATGGAAACTGAAAGGCTGCAGATGGAAACTGAAAGGCTGCAGATGGAAACTGAAAGGCTGCAGATGGACAGTGGAAGGCTACAGGTGGACAGTGGAAGGCTACAGGTGGACAGTGGAAGGCTGCAGATGGACAGTGGAAGGCTGCAGATGGACAGTGGAAGGCTACAGATGGACAGTGGAAGGCTGCAGATGGACACTGGGGAGGGCTGCAGGTGGACAGTGTGCAAGGCTGCATTGAAATGTAAGTTTTTTTCCTTAAACTTCCTTTACTGAAAGTTTTTTTCCTTAAACTTCCCTCCTAAACTTGGGGTGCATGTTATACGCTGGCACGCGTGTGATACGGCGATAAATACGGTATTTTTTTTGCTAGAAAATTACTAACATTATATATTTATTTAAAGCAAAGGCCCTACAGATTAAAATGGTGGGTGCTGCATTTTTTTTTCCCACTCAGTATTTGCGCAGCGAATATATATTGCCCAAATGTTTGATGAAATGAAAAAGATGATCTTATGCAGAGTACATGGATACCAAACACAACATGCTATAAAATTGCGCACAAACATGCAGCGGCGACAAACTACATACATATTTTTTTTTTTTTTATATCTATATTTATCGTTTTTCATAACAATATTTCCCACAAGGGACAATTCCATAATACAAATCCCCCAAGGTATACATAGAGGAACATACTTGTCCCCCCAAACCATCCCCTCCCCCCCTCTACCCCCCTCCCCTCCCGACCCTGCAGGACGTTGCTCGGAAGGTGCGTCTTACAACATAGTCACTCACTTCACAATGAAAATCCCTTCATTATTATACCGTTTTTATATAATCTCCTTTAAATAGGTCCAAGAACTTTTAAATTTAATCCAGCCTGTCCACTTCCCTGTGTGTTCTGTCTCCTCGTCGGGTTCCATTCCCCGCCCGTCTAGACACTCAACATTAAATATTTCATTGAGGCCAAAGAGCCAATCTCGCGTGCTAGGACTTGAAGAGTTCAACCAGTTTAAAGCAATCTGTCTCTTGGCCACATCCAACATTATGGGGACCAAGGAGGATTTATAACTCTTAACTGGTTCCATAGTCCCATGGAAGAGGCAGACCCATGGGTCTTCTGCAATTTCCCTCCCCGTAATATCCTTTGTCAATGATATAATTTTTTTCCAGAAGGCTTTAATAATGGGACACTCCCACCAAATGTGGGCCATTGTGCCCAACATTGAGCACCCCCTCCAACAGGTATTGACCTTTGTCCCATCCATTTTACTTACTCTGTGTGGGGTGGCGTACCATCTTGCTAGAACTTTATAATGGATTTCCGTTCTCCTATTGTCTAGTGCTGAGTAATGGGCCAACCTCAAAATTTTGTCTATAGTGTTCCTATTACACTGTGACCCCAATTCCTGCTCCCACCTTTTAACGTAGGGAGGCACCACCAGCTCCTGTTCCACTCCCAATATTCTATATATTTGGGCTATATCACCTCCTGATTGCTCCTTCGTACAAAGTTGCTCCATCGGTCTGAGCTCTTCCATACTTCTGAGTGGCTTCGGTAATTTTTCGATAAAGTGGGAGAGCTGGAGGTACCTCCATCTATCCATCACCCAAAGTTCAGATTCTCTACTCAATTCCGTGAAAGTGCGAATTTTCCCCTTACTAATAAAGTTTTTTAATTGAATAGAATCCTCTTTTAACCAGTTCCCTCCCACCTCCCTCCTCCCCGGTTCAAAAAATAAATTGTTTTTCATGTATATCAACGGTGAATTATGTGACCATTTGTGCTGTGTATGTGTCATATCCCAATATTTGAGAGTGTTGTGTGTTAACAAGGATGTGTTAGTACTAAGTGCTCTGAATTTTGGAGGGTTCCATAGTGAATGTGCCAAATTATTATTACTCAAAGAGAACTCAATATCCACCCACCGCTTGTCCGCCCCTTTTTTACCCCAATCAATGACCCGTGAGAGCACTACAGCTATGTAGTACCTATTGAAATCTGGTAAAGCTATTCCCCCTTTTTTTTCCCCTCTACTCAATGTTGCATAGGAGATACGCTTTTTTTTGCCACCCCAGACAGCTTCACTTATTAATTTCCTTAAAGCCTTCAAGAAATACCTTGGTAATGGAATAGGTAGCAGCTGGAATTTATACAAAATTTTCAGAGTTATCAACATTTTAACCGCGTTTGCTCGCCCGAACCATGAAAGGGGCCTGGACCGCAGCCTTCTTGCCTCTTGCCTGATATCATCTAACAAAGGGATATAATTTTTTTGGAATAACTCTTTGAAAGTGTTGGCTAATTTTATTCCCAGATACCTAATCTCCTTTTTCCAGGGAAAGGGAAACAATGCAGCTAAATGGTCTTCTTCCTGCTTACCCAAGCTAATATTAAAAATCTCGGACTTCCTGGATTTAATATTAAAGTTTGAAACTTCTCCGTATAATCTGAGGATTCGGAGGACATTAGGTAGGGTTATTCTAGGATTTGAGATAAAAAACAAAACATCGTCGGCAAATGCCGCCAGTTTGTGTTCCTTGGTTCCCACCTTCACCCCACTACAGTCAGGACTGTTCCGAATAGAAGCCAGGAGATGTTCTAGGGACAGGACGAACAGGAGGGGGGAGAGCGGGCAGCCCTGCCTAGTTCCGTTTAGCATCCCAAAAGATTTTGAGATGGCCCCGTTAACTCTTACAACTGCTGTTGGACTACTGTATAGAGCCCTGACCCAGGAAATAAACTTAGATCCGAACCCCATGGCTTCCAACGTATTCATCAAGAACCCCCAGTCTACCCTGTCAAATGCCTTTTCAGCGTCTATCGACAGGAATAGAGCTGGGGGTCCCCCGCGTCTACAGAACTCCAACAGCAGCACCGCCCGCACCCCATTATCCCTGCACTGTCTACCAGGGACGAAGCCGGCCTGGTCCGGGTGCACCAGGCCGACCATAAACCCCTTCAGTCTACTGGCCAGCACCTTGGCATATAATTTAACATCTGCATTCAACAGGGATATGGGCCGGTAACTTGAACACAGTCTGGCATCCTTCCCTTCTTTCAATATCAGGGTAATCGTAGCGGTCAATGCCTCCCCTTCCATCCCACACCTGGTGCCAAGTTCATTCCAATATTGGCACAGCCTGGGGACCAGTAAGTGTTTCATTTTCTCTAAATAAGAGGTAGAGAAACCGTCCGGACCTGGGCTCTTGCCCTTTGGGGAGTCTCTCAGGGCTGCTAGGATTTCCTCTTCCTCAATTGGTTTATCCAAGAGATCCCTGTCCTCTATGGACAGCCCCGTTAGTCCTGCTACTTTTAGGAATTCCGTGCCCCTGGTTGACCGGGTACTATCCTCCCCCCCCTGTTGCCCTATAGAATAAAGATCAGCGTAGAATTTTCTGAACTCCTCTGCCATGCCACCACTGGTCACTATCGCTTCCCCTCCTTTGTTGTGTATTTTGTCAATAAAGTTCCTTTTTTTCCTTATTAATCTGGCCAGATGTTTACTCGAATTGTTTGCCCATAGATAGTTATCCCTAGTTATTTAATTGGTAGCTCTCTTGGCCTCCTGCTCCATCATGTCCCTCAGCTCCTCCCTCTTGGCGACCATTAAATGATAACAGTCCTGATCCTGCCCCTTAGCCTTTTTGTGTACTTGTTCTAAAGAAAAAATTTCCTCTATCAGCTTTCCCCTTTCTTCCTTCCTTCCTTTTTTTTCCCGACCTGCTCTTATGGATATGAGAGTCCCTCGTATTAAGGCTTTATGCGCCTCCCATAGAATAGAGGGTGATACCTCACCCGTGTCATTTGTTTTAAAGAAGAAATCCACCTCATCCTGGATCTGCTCTACCACTTCAGGGTCCCTCAACAAATCATCATTCAGCTTCCACGAAAAAGGACGTCCCCCCGCTTCTGGGATCTTCAGCCTCATCGTGACTGGGGAGTGGTCCGAAAGGGACGTTATTTCTATCCTAGTTTCTACAACCCACTCCAATAAACTATGGTCCACAAAGATGTAGTCCAGTCTGGAGTAAGTCCCGTGCACAGGGGAGAAGAATGTGAAATCCCTCTCTTTAGCGTGTTGCAGTCTCCACACATCCATTAGTTGGCTGCGGAGTAATTTCCGCCTAATTGCCCCTAATGACACCTTCCTTATCCCCTGGGCACGAGACGTACTATCCAGAGCGGGGTCCAAGCAAAAATTTAGATCCCCTGCCAGGACCACCTCCCCTTCCCCGAATTCCAGCAGCTTCTCCAACGCTTGTCCCAAGAAAATAGTTGGACTCCTATTTGGACAGTAAACATTAGCCAACGTATACATCCTTGATCCGATAGTTCCTTTTAAGAAAATATAACGACCTTCGGGGTCTGTCAGTCTATCCCTCAGTGAGAAGTTCGAAACCCTAGACAACCCTATGGCAACTCCCCTTGACCCCCTGTCAGGAGAGTCCCCATAGAACCATTGAGGAAACCTAGGGGAGAACAGCCTGATTCTGGTATCGAGAGTCAGATGGGTCTCCTGCAAGAAAACTATGTCCCCACGGAGGAGGCACAGTTCCCTTAATATTTTGTGTCTTTTCCTAGGTGAGTTTAACCCTTTTACATTGTAGGATATAAATTTGAGCTCAGGAATAACTGATGGGGTGAACGTTCTCCTCTGTACTCTGCTCCTCTCGAACACATCCTGCATATGCCACCTCCCTACCCTTGTCCCCTCCCCCCTTCCTCTGCCCCACCCCCCCTCCCAACCCTGATTACCGCCCCTCCACTTCCGCTCCTCCCCCCTCCCCCACCCCCACCTCCCCTCCGCCCCCCCTGGCAGACACTTCGCCTCGAGCCCGCACATCTGGAAATTCTCCCATTCCACACTACGGAACTCCTCCCCCAAGGCGGAGCTCCAGCACCGGCAACCAGCGCCTGCCCCTCCCGAAGGAGGGAGGGGCGCAGGAGATGGAGGCTCGGAGCGCCCCCGCCCGGAGATACACCCCCACCACCACACCACCCCCCCGCTCGGACCTTATGTTATTTAGAGGGGGCCGTCCAGCGACCAGCCCTTCCCAGTCCCTACACCTTGTTCAATTTCACCATGAGTCCGAAAAACATTAGTCCTCGTACCTCTAAGGATAGCCGAACTCTTGGGGGGGAGAGGGGAGGGCAGAGAGGAGAGAGAAGGAAAGAAAAAAAAATATATATATATACTCTCCTCTCTCCCCCAGCGCCCCCCCCCTCGCCCCCGGGCCGCCCCCCCCCTTCAGTAATTATAACAATTCAGGGATGGGGATACCCAGATTGTTAGAGAAGTCCTGCATCTCTTCCATGTATCTCATTCTCTATGATCTTCCATCTTTAGTAACTATCAGGGATGTTGGGAACCCCCAACTATATTTGAGGTTTGCCCTCCTGAGTTGATCGAGGATTGGTCTCATCTGTCTTCTCCGCTCCAGAGTACCGGCTGATAAGTCAGTGAATATCTGCAGATTTTTGTTTTCAAAGCTTATTGGAGGGGCCCCTTTTAAGTTCTTCCAGATTTTTTCTTTGTCCTCGTATTGGTGAAATTTGACAATAACGTCCCTAGGAGTGTCTTGCTTTATGTGGGGGGGCTTCCTTATTCTATGGACCCTGTCGATCCTTAAGGCTTCCTCTTCTCGCCTGCCCAACAAGGGGTTGAATATCTTCCTCATCTTCTCTCCCAGGTCCTCGTTTTGTTGTTCAGGGATGGATCTGATGCGTAGGTTTTGCCGCCGACTCTGGTTCTCCTGTTCTTCCAGTCTGAACGCCAATAAACGGTTTTCGTTTTGAATCTTCCTGACTTGTTCTTTTAAGTCTGAGATTTCTTTGGCTTGAATACCTGAGGCCTCTTCGGCTTCCTCTACCCGGCGGAGGAGGTGTCCCATGTCCGAGCGGACGTTTAAGATCTCTGCTTTTATCACGTTTTCTAGTTTTGTTTCCAGTTTAGTGAACATTTCGCTCATGTCTGATTTATTCGGAACTAGAGCCATAATTCTTTGCTCCTCGACA
The DNA here is from genome assembly GCA_037952835.1 of Lithobates septentrionalis. Lineage (NCBI taxonomy): Eukaryota > Metazoa > Chordata > Amphibia > Anura > Ranidae > Lithobates > Lithobates septentrionalis. The sequence goes on from JBBDGP010001275.1 coordinate 1,429,848, forward strand.
CATACATATTTAAAAGCCTTTACAGGTTACCACTTTAACAAAACACTGGCCACCGCCCACACCCATAACTGGCCTTCACAGTAAGGAGCACATGGAGGGCATATACATGTAAGACAAAGACAATTCCATAGCTCAACTCACCAACCAGTCTGCTGACCAACCAAATTAGCCTGTCTAACCGTCTGTTAAAAGCAGGGGTTTAGTTAGCACACATTTGCAAACGCATGTGAAAGCTGCAAGGCCTCGTCAAGGCACCCTGTATTACTTGCAGTCCTAACACTACTAAATTTATAAGTGTCTCCACAGTGGAAGCACATGCATTAAATGGATAGGTGTGAGACAGGTGAGCCTGGAGGCGGCCCAAGCCCCCTTAAAGGGACAGGAGCACACTGGACACCCAGCAAGAGCACAATGGCAGCAAAGGTGTCCAGTGTGTCCCCGACCCACATTTACAAACAGTAACAAAACACTGGCCACCGCCCACACCCATAGCTGGCCTTCACAGTAAGGAGCACATGGAGGGCATATACATGTAAGACAAAGACAATTCCATAGGCTAATTTGGTTGGTCAGCAGACTGGTTGGTGAGTTGAGCTATGGAATTGTCTTTGTCTTACATGTATATGCCCTCCATGTGCTCCTTACTGTGAAGGCCAGTTATGGGTGTGGGCGGTGGCCAGTGTTTTGTTACTGTTTGTAAATGTGGGTCGGGGACACACTGGACACCTTTGCTGCCATTGTGCTCTTGCTGGGTGTCCAGTGTGCTCCTGTCCCTTTAAGGGGGCTTGGGCCGCCTCCAGGCTCACCTGTCTCACACCTATCCATTTAATGCATGTGCTTCCACTGTGGAGACACTTATAAATTTAGTAGTGTTAGGACTGCAAGTAATACAGGGTGCCTTGACGAGGCCTTGCAGCTTTCACATGCGTTTGCAAATGTGTGCTAACTAAACCCCTGCTTTTAACAGACGGTTAGACAGGCTAATTTGGTTGGTCAGCAGACTGGTTGGTGAGTTGAGCTATGGAATTGTCTTTGTCTTACAGGTTACCACTTTAGATTTACAGAGGATGTCTACTGCTAAAATTACTGCCCTCGATCTGACATTTGCGGTGATACCTCACATGCATGGCGAAACTGCTGTTTACATACGACAAAAGACTGACGCTTGCGTGAGCACAGGGGGACAGGGGTGGTTTTATTTTTAATATTTATTTTGCTTTTTTTTTTTTTTAAACTGTTCCTTTCATTTTTTTTTAATCATTTTTATTGTTATCTCAGATAATGTAAATATCCCCTATGATAGCAATAGGTAGTGACAGGTACTCTTTTTTTTGAAAAAAATGGACCCTAGATCTCTCCTCTGCCCTCAAATCATCTGCCCACACCAAGATCGGTGTGATAAAATGCTTTCCCAATTTCCCAAAGGCGCTGTTTATATCCGGCGAAACCATCATGACATTCTCGTAGCTTCCGATTTCTTAGGCCATAGAGATGATTGGAGCTGTTCTGGTCTCCGATCAGCTCTATGGTCAGCTGGGGGAACTACCGGCTGCATTCTTGGGTTCCCTGGTGGGACAGGAGAGCCTGAGAAAACCATAAAACAGCGCGGGGGGGGGGGCAATTCCCTCCCATTGCTTGTAAAAGCAGTCTAGAGGCTAATTAGCCACTAGGATTGATTTACATGAAAGCAGACCGCTGGCTGAAAAGAAAGATACCAAGATGATACCTAAACCTGCAGGCATCATTCTGGTATAACCAAAGTCCAGCAACAGTATGTTGCTTGGTCCTTGTTGGGCATATTTTGTAATGTTCTTTTCTTCATGCAGCCTGTGGGCTGAACGAAAAAAAGAGATTGATCGGTGGGTATGCCCACCATTAGAATACCGACCTCCATCCACCCACTTCTAACGATGGGCATACATGCACTATTTTTTTTTTAACTGTGGTGGTGAAATTACCCCCTACAGCACTGGAGACGCTGATTTACTGTCAAGATAAATAAATCAGTGCTGCAGCTGAATGGCGTAACTGAAAAGCAAACAATGGTAACAATAAAAACATTAACAATAAAACAATTAATTTTTTTATTGCAATCTGTGCCTACAAAATACATGCCAAAGCATGGGGGCAATCCGTCCCTAATGTTAGGAGCAAATCGCCCCTCCACCCCTGCCCCCATGCTTTGGCATATATGCTCTTTTTTTTTTTTTTTTTTTTTTAACTGTGGTGGTGAAATCACTTCCTACAGTGCTGGAGTCACGGCTTTACGTATCCTGGGAGCAAATGCTGTTGCCGTCAGAATAAATAAACCCGTGCTGCAGCTGAATGGCATACCTGCTAAGAAAATGATGGATAACAATAAACAAAGTAACATTACAGGACAGCAGTAAGACATACCATACCTGCAAAGCAAATACAATAAAACACAGTAAAAAAAAAAAAACATTACAGTTCTAAAATACAGTAACAACAGAGAGAGAACAATAGCTATAGACTAGAGAGTGAACAATAGAATGGACAATAGAGAGCGAACGTAAAAGAGAGAACAATAGAGAGAGAAGAAAAATAAAAACGACAACTCTTTTTGGCTTTTTTATTTTTGTTAGTGTTTTTATGTGTTTTTTTTTTTTTTTGCACTTTTATATAAACTAACTGTAAACGTTCCAGATTAGGGTCTCTGAAAATGTGATGGCCATCTCATCTTTCGAGACCCTATGTAAGTGTGCCCTAGGACTGTGTAGTTCTGTAACCTACGCTAATATTCCACTAGGGTGTGGTAGTGTTTGAAACAGTCACCGATGCAGAGACCAGGTTGGTCAGGACAGGAGGGACAATAAAAGCGGGTGTCACGCCTAAATCCACATTTTCTGCAGACACAACATCTTCTTTGGGGTGTTCTTTGGGCATAGGTACCAGGGAGGACATACGGAAAATGCCTCTCTTGCAGCCGGCTCACTGCATTTGCGTTGGGAAGTTGGGCCACAGCACCGTCTGGAAACAGAAGGGCTGTGATGATCTCTTCTTGGAATTTTAGGAAGGATCCAGTTCGTCCTGACACTTTGTATAGCACATAAGCGTTCAGCAGAGCCAATTGGAATAAATATACAGACACTTTTTTATACCAGCGTTACGGGCAAATAAGTACAGCGCCAACATCTGGTCATTGAGGTCCACCCCTCCCATGTTAAGGTTGTATTCGTGGACACAGAGGAGTTTCTCCACAACACCAGTCGCCGTTGGAATTTCAACTGTCATATCTGCCTGAAGGGAGGACAGAATGAAAACATTCTGATTATCCCTCCACTTCACTGCGAGCCAATTATTACATTTCAAGCAGGCTCTCTCCCCCCGTCTAAGTCGGGACTCTACAAGCCGTTGGGGGAAAGCCCCGGCGATTAGATCGCACGGTGCCACATGCGTCAATTCCACAATCAAAAAGGTGACTAAAAAGTGGCACGCTTGTGTAATAATTGTCCACGTACAAGTGGTACCCCTTTCCGAATAAGGGTGACACCATGTCCCACACAATCTTACCAGCGCTCCCTATGTAGACTGGGCAGTTCTCTGTCTCCACGTGACTATCTCTTCCCTCGTAAACCATTAAAATATATGTATAGCCTGTTGCCCTGTCACAGAGCTTATACATTTTGACGCCATATCTGGCACGCTTGCTGGGAAGATACTGTTTGATAGACAAGCGGGTAGAAAATGTAATCAGGGACTCATCAATGCAGACAACTTGACCGGGAGTAAACAAGTCTGCAAACTGTTGGTTGAAGTGGTTTACGAGGTGCCAAATTTTGTAGAGCCGATCAAATCCAGGGTCACCCCGAGGACGACAGAGTTCATTGTCGTTGAAGTGCATAAATCGCAAGATCTGCTCGCTTGTGTCCTGGTCATGCAAGCAGAGAACACAGGCATATGATGAACTGGGTCAGTGGACAAATATGACCGCAACTCACTTTTTTTAGTTATGCCCATGAGGAGGGATAGGCCCAGGAAGGTCTTAAATTCGGGAACCGTTTCCAATCTCTGGCAAGGGCGAACTGGGGATTAGTGGCAATGAATTGACCAGCATACAAGTTGCTTTGGTCCACAATAGATCTATAGAGATCTTCCATGAAAAACAGCGAATAAAAATCAAGTGACGTAAAATCAACGGTTTCCACCTGAATTCCAGGCTGGCCAGAGAATGGGGGAAGTACGCTGCAGAAGTGGTGGGCTCCCAATTCGGATTGGCAAATGCAACAAGAAGGGCACGATGGGCTTGATGGGCCTGTGTTTGTCTTCTTGGTGGCTGTGGGACACTTGATATGCTAGCCACCACACCAGCTTAAACTGTATTTATGGGACTCGCCACTTCACGCAGTGCAGTGTTGGATGTACAACTAGGATGTACTTGGCCGCTTGTGCTTGCCAGTTCACCAGAAGGATGAGCGGCACTAGTACTGGCTCTCTGCTAAATACGAGAGCCCTGTGGTTCTTGCACTTCAAACAGCAGAACGGGGTCCGGTACACCTGACCTTGGCAGGGACCACTACTCTGTCGTCAGAGCTATCTGTCAGGGTGCTGCTGCTATCTACCGGTTTGTATTCTGAGCCTGAATCTGACAGAAGGGCGACTTCCTCTTCACTCTCATCTGTCATGCTCAGAAACGTGCAGGCCTCTTCACTACTGTACCTTCGATTGGACATTGGACACTAAATTTACTGGTACGACTGTGTTTTGTAAGTGACAGTGATCAATTGATACTGCTCTTGGGTGAGCTGGGCGGAGGGGCTAAACGCAGGTGCTAGCAGGTATCTGGGCTGATCCCGCTAATGCTGCGTTTTTGGGAACCCTAAACTACTAACACTACGGACGCTAATATAGTACTGATCAGATCAAATATATTGATCCGTTCAGACACTATACTACTAAGGGAGGTGTATTGTGCGTGCGTGGGTATTAGTGCTACTGGCACTAATCAGCCACTGCCTGGGGCGGCACAGTCCCTAACTGATGCTAAAACCTAACTGATGTCACTGGTTGGGCGAGCAGGGGGTTATACCTTTATTCGGTAATATATGGTGGGTGTCCTGATGCTATAAAAACCAGACGGTAATGCTAACTACACACTGACAGGGGATGATAAAGGGGTTAAACCTTTATTAGGGGGGTTTAGGGGGGATCCATAGACCTATCTGGGCCTGCTACTAAGTACTCTAATGCTGATTAGTGTCACAAATGACACCAGTACAGCGATCAAACAAAAATATGAAAACTGCACTTGGTGACACTGACAGGGAGTGAAGGTGGTAACTGGGAGGGGGGGGGGCAAAAAGTGTGCCTATGTGTACTGTGTCAGTGTAGTGTTGGTGCAACTCAAGTTTGGATGTCCTCTCTCCTCTCTCTGGAACGGAAAAGAATTCCAGCGAGGAAGATGACATCACTTCCCCTGCCTATGTTTACACTTACAGGCAGGGGACAGCCTATCATTTGCCAGAAACGATCAGCAGGTCTAAGCCAGAAATCATTGGCCTGGAGACTGATCAGTTCTGAAGCAAATCCAATCGCCGCGGGAGGACGCGTGTGCCCGACGTACAGCTACGACGCCTCGCCCAGGAATGCCAACCTGCTGCAGTATAACTGCGGCGGCTGGTCCAGAACCAGTTAATGTGCCTTTTTACACTTGAATTTTGCCACCTAGGTTTAGCCTTAGTTCTATATTTGCTGCCAATTGGAACACACTGGTGAATGCCATTAAATGTTCTTAACCACTTGCCGACCGGCTCACACCGCTATACACCAGCAGAATGGCTCTCCTGCGCAAACGTACCGAAACGTCAGTCCGCAAAAGCAGGCTAGCAGGCGCCCTCCATGGACTTGATCTCCACTGGCGGCCCGCGATTGCGGCGAGGAGAGGCAGAACGGGGAACTGCCTATGTAAACAAGGCATTTCCCTGTTCTGCCTAGTCACAGAGCATCCTCTGTGCCCTGTCATCGGGAACAGTGATCTCTTTCATGTCAGCAGTAGTCCATCCCCCCCCTACAGTTAGAACATGCTGAGGGAACACAGTTAACCCCTTGATCGCCCCCTAGTGTTTAATCGCTTTCCCTGCCAGTGACATTTATACAGTAATCAGTGGCTATTTTTTAGCTCTGATCGCTGTATAAATGTCAATGGTCCCAAAATAGTGTCAAAAGTGTCCAATCTGTCCGCCGCAATGTTGCAGTCCCAATAAAAATCGCAGATCACCACCATTACTAATAAAAAAAAATGCAATAAATCTATCCCTTATTTTGTAGACGCTTTAACTTTTGCGCAAACCAATCAATATACACTTATGTAGAATACATATCGGCCTAAATGGAGGAAGAAATTAGTTTTTTTATACATTTTTTGGGGATATTTATTATAGCAACAATGAAAAAAATATTGCTTTTTTTGAATTGTCGGTCTTTTTTTTTTATAGTGCAAAAAATAAAAACCGCAGAGGTGATCAAATAACACCAAAAGCAAGCTCTATTAGTGGAAAAAAAAAAAGGACGTCAATTTTGTTTGGGTAGAACGTCCCACGAAAATTATCAGTTAAAGTGACGCAGTGCCATATAGCAAAAAAAATTCTGATCATTAAGGGGGTAAAACCTTCCGGGGCTGAAGCACTCCCACTTTTCCTCCATGGCGTTTTCTGATTGTACACTGATCGGGTGACCTAGGAGAAGGGGGTAACCAGTCATTCAGAGCTAGTTTTAACTCTCTGAGCGCCAGGATGTTGATGGGGATCATTTCATGCTAGCCCCGTTTGTGTAAAATAATAAAAATAAATGCCTATATGGTTTAACCACCTCCTGTCCGCGCTATAGCCAAAAGACGGCTACAGCGCGGACCTAATTTGGCGGGAGGGCATCCATAGACGTCCTCCCTTGCTCGAGTGGCTTGTGGGCCTCTGCAGGGCGCGCTCTGTGAGTCAGCAAGTCTATGAGACTCGGCTGATCACAGATCGGAGTAAGGGGTCGATCCCGACCCCTTACCATGTGATCAGCTGTCAGTCAATGACAGCTGATCATGTGATGTAATCAGAGCTGGTAATCGGCTATTTTTTCTCCTCACGCTGGTAGAAGAAAAAAAAAAAAGCCAATCATCAGCTTTGAGAGAGACATTAGTCCTAATCTGGAGAGCCTCTGCAGAGGCTTCTGTGCCACCTACCAGTGCCCACCAGCATCACCTACCAGTGCTCACAGTACCCCCCATCAGTGCCCACAGGGTCACCTACCAGTGCCCACCAGCGCCACCTATAAATGTCACCAATCAGTGCCTCATCACCAGTGCTGCCTATCAATACCACCTACCAGTGCCCATCAGTGCCCCCTATCAGTGCCCAGTGACATCAGTGCCACCTAATCTGTGCCTATCAGTGTTGCCTTATCTGTGCCCATCAGTGCAGCCTCATCAGCGAATATCAGGGAAGGAGAAAAATTACCTGTTTGCAAAATTTTATAGCAAACTATGAAACATGTCTTTTTTTGTTTGTTTAGCAAAAAAAAAAAAAACAAGTGGTGATTAAATAACACCAAATGAAAGCTCCATTTCTGTGAAAAAAAATGATAAAAAATGAATTTGAGTACAGTTTAGCATCACCGCATAATTGTCATTCAAAGTGTGTCAGCGCTAAAAGCTAAAAATTGGTCTGGGCAGGAGGGGGGTTTAAGTGGCCAGTAAGCAAGATGTTAAAATTCAGTAATACATGGTCTGACCCCGCTCTGCACATGCTCAGTTGCTGTCTACTTTTTTACACTGTGCCGAAAATTAGAGCCAATCTGTTGATAGCCTAAAGATTTACTGCTGCTCAAAGGCCCTGGGCTTTAGCAAATTGGCAGCCTCCACAGAAACAGGAGCGATGCTGAAGGCAAGTTTCAGCAAACACTAATTTTGGTAGCATCATTAATAATGTGGAATGTTCCTAGCTAAATATTTTTTTTATCAAGTTGTTATGGGTAAAGTTCCGCTTTAAAGAGAGGTTTTAAAAGTGTTCCAAAATTTCTGTAAGCAAAATCTTAAAATGAAGGAGCAGCTTCTACAAACACAGTAAGATGTTTAAGAACGGATGTGCTGGAGCTGGAGAGAGTCCAGAGAAGGGCAACTAAATTAATATGGGGACTGGAGGACCTCAACTATGAGGAACGACTACAAGCGCTAAATTTATTATCGCTGGAGAAGAGACACTTGAAAGGAGATATGTTAGCATTATACAAATATCTCAAAGGTGATCCTAGCGTATGAAACTTTTCAGTCCCAGGGAGTGTAAGAGGACACAGGGCCACACGACGAGACTGGCAGAGAAGCGGTTTAACCTTGAGCTGCGTAGGGGGTTCTCCACTGTCAGGGCGGTAAGGAGGTGGAACACTCTTCCACAATTGGTGATGTCGGCAGGAAGTATGGATAGTTTTAAAAGACTCTTGGACAGGCATCTGAGCGAAAACAATATACGGCGATATGGGAAATTATTTTTACATACACCTACACAGGTTGAACTGGATGGACTGTTGTGTTTATTCAACCTTACCAACTATGTAACTATATAACTATGCAAGGACTTCCAGTTCATTTTTGGTTTATGACATCAAATCTGCTGTGTGGAACACATGCCGGCTCAAGGTGATTACAATGTGGCCATGTATCTTACAAAGCTAGGTGGCTAGTAATATCACGTTCCCAGGAAGGCACCGATTAACGTGAGGAGTGGAGGATTGTCATGGTTTAACCACTTTCCACCCACCGTAAAGTAAAATGACGGGGGGGCGGGATGCACTCTCGTTCTGGGATGTCATATGATGGCACCCCAGAACGGGATCGCAGTCGCGCAGTGTTCCTAGTACATGGCGCGGCCCCGATCCCGGTAAAAAGCCCATGACACGGCTCTTTACCCATGTGATTGGCTATGCCCAATCACAGCCAGTCACATGTAAACAAAATTGCTGTTTATCGGCTCACACTGACAGAGTGTGTGGTGAGGAGAGCCCATCAGCGGCATCTCCTCGCAGGGGAGACTTGTACAGGTAATTAGGATGATCATCAGTGCCTTAAAGAGGAGTTCCACCCAGGGGGGCAGTCAAAAAAAAATAAAAAATTAAAAGTCAGCAGCTACAAATACTGCAGCTGCTGACTTTTAATTGGACACTTACCTGTCCCTGGGTCCAGCGATGCGGGGGATCGAAGCCCCGCTATTCTCCCCCCTCCGCTCATCGGCGCCGGCATTTCAACTGTGGGCGCCGGGCTGTGGCTTCACAGCCTGGCACCCACTGCGCATGCGTGAGCGGTGCCGCGCTCCGTAATTGGCCGCTCAATCACCTGGGACCTGTAATGGGTCCCAGATGATTGACAGGAGGGAGGGAGCAGAGCGGAGTCCTTCCTGTGCCGAGGGGGAAGTGATGTCACTAGCCCAGGCAAAGGAAGAAGCAGACTACGAGGGACCACCTAGCAACAGGCATTTAGAGGTAAGTGAAAAAAAAAAAATATCCAAATGTTTTTTTGGTTTTTTTTAGAATTTTTGAGGTATTTTTGTTTTTTTGGGTGGAACCCCAATTTAAATACAGTACAGCTCCAGCAGTGCCCATCAGTGACACCGATCAGTGCCCATCAGAGCACATTGAGACCTACTTATCTCATATAAAAGCTCAATGATTTTTGGTGAGTGAGCACTATCTTAAAGGGTCACATTGGTGCATGGAAGGTTACAAGGGGAGAAGAAAATATTATCCTGAAACCCAGATTGGTTCAACAATTGAATGGACTGTTTGCAGTCTTTTTTTGTTTTTTTTTTCACTTAGGGCACTAAGTCACAGACTCTGAGCAATTGATTGTTCAATGTGTCCAACATTGGTTTTAAAGGAGTAATTATCCACTTGCCGACCACACTGTAGTTTTACTGCTACAATGTGGGCCGGCTGTGCAGAATTGCGTATATACCGTATTTATCGGCGTATAACACGCACTTTTTTCCCCTTAAAATCAGGGGAAAATCGTGGGTGCGTGTTATACGCCGATCCCCGCCGATGTTTTGCGATCGCGCGGCGCGCCGACATTCACATCCGAGTGTACAGATTCAAATATGGCGCCGGCGGAGCAGAGTGAGCGCCGCAGAGATCGGAGGGACTGGGCGGAGCCGAGATACACATACCCGAGTGTACTCGGCTCTTTTCGGCTCCGCTCACAGTTACGCCCAGGGCGGGACTGGGCGTGACTGTGAGCGGAGCCGAAAAGAGCCGAGTACATTCGGTTATGTGTATCTCGGCTCCGCCCACTCCCTCCGATCTCTGCGGCGCTCGCTATGCTCCGCCGAGTCCTCCGGCGCCATATTTGAATCTGTACACTCGGATGTGTATGTCGGCGCGATCGCAAAAAATCAGCGGAGATCGGCGGGGATTGCAAGGCTGCACTGGGGCAAGGCTGCAATGGACACTGGGGAAGGCTGCACTAACAAGGCTGCACTGACATGGCTGCAAGGCTGCACTGGGACAAGGCTGCAATGGACACTGGGGAAGGCTGCACTGACATGGCTGCACTGGACACTGGGGAAGGCTGCACTAACAAGGCTGCACTGACATGGCTGCAAGGCTGCACTGACAAGGCTGCACTGAGAAGGCTTCAATGACACTGATAAGGCTGCATTGATGGGCATTTAAATGTAAGTTTTTTTCCTTAAAATTCCCTTAAACTTGGGGTGCGTGTTATACGCCGGCGTGTGTTATACGCCGATAAATACGGTATACGTAATTCTGCATTTCTGAGTAGGGGGCATGTGTGCGCGGCTGTGCTGTCACTGGCTCCAGCACGTCAATCAAGTGACGAGAGCGAGCTTTGTGTATGCACATACACAAAGCAGGTAATAACAAACGGCACATTGCTGAGTAAAATCAGCACATATTACACATAGTAAACATTGTTAGGCACACATTTAACCCTTTGATTGCCCCAGATGTTAACCCCTTCCCAGCCAGTGTCATTAGTACAGTGTCAGTGTATATTATTAGCACCAATAACTGTATTAGTGTCAATGGAGAGTTCAGTGGCAGTTAACTAGATCCCACAAAGTGTCAGACTGCCTGCTGTCCCACTATTAGTCGCTGATCACCCCCATTACTCGTATATACAAAAATAAAATAAAAAATACCGGTACATAAAAATACCAATAAATATCTGTTTGTAGATACTAATAACTTTCATAAAAACCAACCAATATACACGTTTTGGGATATATTTTCTTTTTTTTTTTTTGGCCTAAATGTATGAAGAAACTTGATTTAAAATTTTTTTTTTTATTGGATACGTTTTATAACAAAGTACAAAATATATATATATTTTTTTTTTTCAAAATTTCAGTCTTTTTTTATTTATAGTGCAAAAAATAAAAAACTCAGTGGTGATCAAGTACCACCTAAAGAAAGCTCTATTTGTGTGATAAAAATTATATAAAAATTTGTTTGCGTACAGCATTGCATAAGCGCACAATTACCAGTTAAAATAGCACAGTGCAGAATAGCAAAAAAATGACCTGATCATGTAGGGGTAAAATATTCCAGACCTGAAGTGGTTAAACTTGTATATACACAAGAGCACTTTAATTATAATTTTTCATATTGGCTACTGATTGGTACATTTTTGGTATTGCCGCTTATTCAAGTGTATGCAAGGTGGCCATGGCTTGAAATGCTAGGGGGTGCTTTTCAAAGTGATCTCATCAAAATAAAGCATGAAGACATGGATGGATGACTTTGCTTTTGAATATTAAAAATGAATTAAACAGAGTTTTGGTTTGTGTTGCTTAGATGCACTGTAGTGCCACTTTAAAAGGGCAACTCCGCTTCCGTGGGGAAAAAAATAATAATATAGCGCATATAACTGCGACACGACACTAATCATATTGTAATTGAATGTTATTAAAAATTACCTTTCCTATCTGCAGCTCTGTAATTTTCTGAGAACGCATTTTAATATTGCTACCTGGGGTTGTGCTGTACACAGTGTGTACTGACAACTCCCCAGTATCATCATTTCCTGCTTGTGTGATTGGCTCACCAATTTTCCCAGAAATCTGCACTGAGATACAAGTCAGATTTCAGGCATCCCCTGCCACAAAAATGTAATTTTTGGAAAGATATGTCAATAGGAACCTGCCTAAGGCTCCATTCACACTAGCGCGTTTTTTGATGCATTTTGCAGAAATGCACGGGAATTTTTTAACATGGGTTCCTATGGAACATGTTCACATCAATGCCTTTTTGTTTCTCTGCATTTTTGGAAAGGGTCAGGGACTTTTTTTCATGCAAAATGCAGCGTTTTGCATGTAATAGAATTCAATGGACAAGCATCAAAAACGCAAGTGCACAGTTTTTGCAGCGTTTTTGATGCGTTTTTGCCGTTTTTTTTTTTTTTTGTCTGTTTTTTTTTAATTTTTTTTAATTTTTTTTAAGACTGTAAAAAAAAATGTAAAAAAAAAAAACAAAAAAAAAAACGCAAAACGCAAATCACGGCAAAATCGCGGCTCAAAAACGTGGCAAGCATGAAAAAAAAACCTCCAAAAACACTCAAAAGCAACATGCATAGGTGTGAATCGAGCCTAAAGGGATGTAGGCCCAGCAGATTTCCTCATTAGTGCCCTGCTGCCACCACACCTGACATTTAATTATGAACGACTCCCATTAGGCCCCTTTCACACTTATACGACTTCAAAGTCGCACGATTTTACCGCGATTTTGCCGCGATTTGGGAGCAGTACTACTTTGCCACATTTTTGGCATTAACAAATGAAAACATACAGTAGTTGGTATGAATCATAAGGGGGAACTCCACACGACTTCAGTACGACTTTGTAAGCACAAGCCTGGCCTCGCTATTCGGGAAAGGAAAACTTTTCTTTCCTTTCCCGATGAGCGACAGGCAGTGCTGACAGCTGTCTGGTATGAATCCAGAGGGGGAACGCCGCGCCAAGTTTTAAATAAAAAAAACTGGCGTGGGTTCCCCCCCCCAGGAGCATACCAGGCCCTTAGGTCTGGTATGGATTGTAAGGGGAACCCCCTACGCCGAAGAATCGGCGTGGGGGTCCCCCCCAAAATCCATACCAGACCCTTATCCGAGCACGCAGCCCGGCCGGTCAGGAATGGGGGTGGGGACGAGCTAGCGCCCCCCCCCTCCTGGACCGTACCAGGCCGCATGCCCTCAACATGGGGGGTGGGTGCTTTGGGGCATGGGGGGGCGCCCTGCGGCCCCCCCACCCCAAAGCACCTTGTCCCCATGTTGATGAGGACAAGGGCCACTTCCCGACAACCCTGGCCGTTGGTTGTCGGGGTCTGCGAACGGGGGGCTTATCGGAATCTGGGAGCCCCCTTTAATAAGGGGGCCCCCAGATCCCGGCCCCCCACCCTATGTGAATAAGTATGGGGTACATGGTACCCCTACCCATTCACCTAGGGAAAAAAGCGTCAATAAAAAACACAGTACACAGGTTTTTAAAATAATTTATTAGGCAGCTCCGGGATCTTCTTCCGACTTTGGGGGTCCTCTTCCGACTTCGGGGGTCTCTCCGGCGTCTTCTCCCGGTGTCCGCATCTTCTGCCGGCTCCACCGCTATCTTCTGCCGCTCTTTTGCCAGCGGTGGTCCGGACCTCTGGATCGTCTTCTTCCCTCTTCTCTTCCAGAGATGTTGACACGACGCTCTCTCCAGCCAGAATGGTCTCTGTGCGCTCCGCAACGGACTTATATAGGCGGTGACCCCGCCCCCTTATGCCGTCACAGTCCCTGGGCATGCTGGGACTGTGACGTTTTAGGAGGCGTGAACACCGGGTGATGACCACGCCCCCTTATGACGGCACAGTCCCAGCATGCCCCGGGACAGTGACCTCATAAGGGGGCGGGGTAACCGCCTATATAAGTCCGTTGCGGAGCGTTCAGAGACCATTCCAGCTGGAGAGAGCGTCGTGTCAACATCTCTGGAAGAAAAGAAGAAGGCAGAAGTCCGGACCACCGCTAGCAATTGAGCTGCAGAAGATAGCGGAGGAGCCGGCAGAAGATGCGGACACCGGGAGGAGACGGCGGAGAGACCCCCGAAGTCGGAAGAGGACCCCCGAAGTCGGAAGAAGATCCTGGAGCTGCCTAATAAATTATTTTAAAAACCTGTGTACTGTGTTTTTTATTGACGCTTTTTTCCCTAGGTGAATGGGTAGGGGTACCATGTACCCCATACTCATTCACATAGGGTGGGGGGCCGGGATCTGGGGGCTCCCTTATTAAAAGGGGGCTCCCGGATTCCGATAAGCCCCCCGCCCGCAGACCCCGACAACCAACGGCCAGGGTTGTCGGGAAGAGGCCCTTGTCCTCATCAACATGGGGACAAGGTGCTTTGGGGTGGGGGGGCCCGGCAGGGTGCCCCCCATGCCCTAAAGCACCCACCCCCCCATGTTGAGGGCATGCGGCCTGGTACGGTCCAGGAGGGGGGGGGCGCTCGCTCGTCCCCACCCCCATTCCTGACCGGCCGGGCTGCGTGCTCGGATAAGGGTCTGGTATGGATTTTGGGGGGGACCCCACGCCGATTTTTCGGCGTAGGGGGTTCCCCTTAGATCCATACCAGACCTAAGGGCCTGGTATGCCCCTGGGGGGGGAACCCACGCCGGTTTTTTCATTTAAAACTTGGCGCGGCGTTCCCCCTCTGGATTCATACCAGACAGCTGTCAGCACTGCCTGTCGCTCATCGGGAAAGGAAAGAAAAGTTTTCCTTTCCCGAATAGCGAGGCCAGGCTTGTGCTTACAAAGTCGTACTGAAGTCGTGTCTATATTATTCAGGCACGACTTGCATGCTACTTCAGGGTTTAACATTGAGGTCTATGGAGTACAACTCGCATAGAAGTTGGACCAAAGTAGTGCAGGGACTACTTTCAAGTCGGCACGACTTAAAGTCGTGCCAATATGAATGGTAGTCATTGCAAATCATGGAGAATGACTTGTCATACGATTTTGCAGTACAAAATCGTGGGACAAGTCGTATAAGTGTGAAAGGGGCCTTACACTTTAACCGCTTCCGGACCAGCTTCGATGACCACGAGTGATCGTGAGCTGGAGACACAAAACAGGGGCGAGTGTGTGTAAACGCACACTTCCCTGTTCTGTTCTGACAGGAGTAGAAGATCGTGTATTCCTATTAGCTAGAAACCACTATCTGTCACTTCCTGTAATTAGTCCCTCCCCCTTCAGTTAGAATCACCTCCCAGGGAACACAGTTAACCCCTTCACTGCCAGTGACATTTTTACAGTAATCAATGCATTTTTAATCGCACTGATCGCTGTATTAATGCCAATGGTTCCAAAAATGTGTCAAAATTGTCCGATGTGTCCGTCATAATGTCGCAGTCACGATAAATAAAAAAAAAAAAAAAAAAAAAAAAAAAAAACGCAGATCGCCGCCATTACTAGTAAAAAAAAAAAAAAATACAAATGCTATACATCTATCCCCTATTTTGTAGACGCTATAACTTTTGCGCAAACCAATCAGTGTACGCTTATTGTGATTTTATTTTACCAAAAATATGTAGAATAATACCTAAACTGAGAAAAAAAAGTTTTGTTTTTTTTCATATATTTTTGGGGGATATTTATTATAGCAAAAAAAAAAGGGCGTCAATTTTGTTTGGGTACAACGCCGCACGACCGCGCAATTGTCAGTTAAATTGACGCAGTGCCAAATCGCAAAAATCGCTCTGTTCAGGAAGGGGGTAAATTCTTCCGGGGCTGAAGTGGTTAAAGCCCATCTCCAGGGGAGAGTAAAAATCCTCCTTTGCAGTACGACTGCCCCTGAACTGCAGGAGTTAAATGCTCATTTAGGTCCAAGACGTGAAAAGCAGTTTTACTTAACCAATCCTCTGCTCCCATAGAAGTCAGCGTTCCCTTAAACTCTAGCAGTGGATTTTCGCTAGGCATCCTCAAATCCCATGCAGAGAGCAGTGTGGAAGGAGCCTGCAGAAGCAGAGCATTATGTAAGTAAAGGTACCTTTCTTTTCCCCTAGATCTAAATGAGCATTTAACCTATGCAGTGCTGGGGCAGCCCCACTGCCAGGGCGAAATGTTTACATTCCCTGGAGTTCAGCTTTAAAGCTAAAAATGCATCCTAACACCTCACGTGGGCTCATCAGATTGCTCTCTCCATTTTGGACAGTATGGGGTTGATTTACTAAAACTGGAGAAAGCAAAATCTGGTGCAGCTCTGCATAGAAACCAATCAGCTTCCAGGTTTTTTTTTTTGGTCAAATCTTAGTGGTTCTAAAAAGGTAGTTTTTTTTTTCCATCTTTATGTATTCTAGGAATTAAAATTAAAAAGAAAAAACCCTGTGTGCAGCAGCCCCCCAATACCTATCTGAGCCCATCTCGATCTAGCGATGTTGCAGAAGTGGCTCAGCTGCCCGGGACCTTCCCTCCTTATTAGCTGAGACACAGCAGGGGCGCCATTGGCTCCCGCTGCTGTCAAACTCAGTGAGCCAATGAGGAGAGGGGGCAGGGCTAAGCCATGCCTCTGTGCCTGAATGGACACACAGAGCAGCGGCTCAGCTCAGGTGCCCCCATAGCAAACTGTTTGCTGTGGGGGCACTTAGCAGGAGGGAGGGGCCAGGAGCACCAAATAAGGACTCGAGAAGAAGAGGATGGGGGCTGCTCTGTGCAAAACCACTGCACAGAGAAGGTAAGTATAACAGGTTTATTATTTAAAAAAAAAAACTTTGGTATCACTTTATTTGAACAAGCTGAAGTTGGAAGCCGATTGTCTAGCATGCACAGTTGCACCAGATTTTGCACTGTCCAGTTTTAGTAAATCAACCCCTGTGTGTCATTTCTTCAAAGAGCTTTTTGTCTGGCTTTGAACATTAAGAAAGGTTAAAGGAATCTATATAGATTTACCTAGGTGTAGGATACAGGGCAGATGATTTTTTAATGAAATATTGTTGGACCATGGTGTTTTGAGCAATACAGCTCCAGTAGTATTATTTTTGCATACATTTAGTAGAGTTTATATATTGCCATAGCCCATTGTGGTTTTTGAAGTAGGTCTTTTTAAAAACAAAAAAAACAACTAGATGGTGATCATCAGAAAACTGATTATTTATTATATCCAATTTTGCTGCATCCCCCATGCCAAAAAACAGGTCAATAGTTTCCTTTATTCCATTTTTGCACAGAATTCACTGCTGTGTGAGAATATAAAATGTACCTGCTTCATACCACCTTCTAATGATCTCCTGAAATGTCTTTAGGATGGTGCGTCCTTTACCATTTCAGCAGCAGATCAAAGTTTAAAATTAATCTCCAGGTAGATATAAAAAATACACAAATTAATGCAGCACCGTATCATCACTTCAATTAATGTATTTTTAAATGCAAGCAGTGTAAATACCTAATCCTGACCTTGTACCAGAAGAAGCAGCACAAGGAGCGAATCGGTTTTGCTGCATTGCTCATGGGCCAACAACTAACATGCTGATAGAAGGCAAGAGCAAAGAAATGAAGCTCATCGGTCTTCTGCTCCTCCTTTCACTGTTCAGCCAAAGGCTGGGGGAGGGATAAGACAAGTAAATGTTAAAGTGATTGTAAAGGTTTTTTCTTCCTTTTAAAAATAACAAACATGTTATACTTACCAGCTCTGTGCACTCCACTTCTGGAGTCCTTCCCTGACTCTCCTGGCTCCTCCTGCCTTCTGAGTGCCCCTATAGCAAGCTGCTTTCTATGGGGACACTCTGGCAGGCTCTATCCCAAGCTGCATTGTGTGCATCTATTGACACAATGTATGGCTCGGCCCTGTCCCCTCTGCTGCCTCATCACTGGATGTGATTGAGAACAGCAGGAGCTAATGGCTCCTGCCGCTCTCACGGAATCCAGGGAGAGGGTGAGAGAGAGCAGCACCACACAGAATGCATTAAGATTTAAAAACAAAAAACACCCCTTTAGCATTTACAACCATTTTAAAGTTGAATTCCAGGCTTCTCTCATGCAGTTGTACAGGCTCTTCTCTAGTACCAAAACAGCTTACTATAAATTCAATGCACGCTGTGAGCTTCTTACACTGTGCATTAGAACCTGCAGCAAGTCAGATACAGACTGCCTCATATCCTGGCTGAAGAGTCATCTCTTTCTCTTAGTCATCTTCCAGGACGGCACACCTGAGAGATGAGAGGCTCCTCCCTACAGGAAACACAATCAATCGACAGCCATTTTAAGTCCCCACCCTTCCCCTTGATCCTCAGTTTTTGATTGTGTTTCTCCCTACACAGCGAAACCGTTTGTTTTTTTCCAAATGACCCGAAGCCTGGGGCTGGTGGTCCCCTCCTGGGAGCCGGACCAAATGGCTGGGAAGGCCTACGGCCACATCACCCTGGAAGTGAAAGAGGGCGCCGCCTGCCCGATCTCGTAGGCTAAGCAGGGTCGGGCCTGGTTAGTACCTGATGGGCCTCTGGGTCTGGCCGGATATATTTATCCTTCCTGGGGGGTTCCCCTATCCTTTCCTCAGGGGGGGCAGCAGAAACTGGAAGAGCCCCCCTGAGAGCTGAAGGCCCCTGGGTACAGTGGTGTCCCCAGAACTTCAGGGGCCTTTTTCCTGTCTCCCCCCCTTACCTGTCCGGGCGTCCGTTCAGACAGGGGTGCTGGCTGTCAGTTCTTTCCAGGGCCCCTGGTAGCTCGTGTGGGCTGCTGGGGAGGGCGCCGCCTGAACGACCCGCGTTCTTACCCAGGAGGGAAGGCTGAGAGTGAGCAGGAGCAGGCGCCCACATCCTCCTTTCGAGGAGGCACCAGTTCACTACGGTGGATGTCTGCCTAAACCACCTCAGAATGGAATGAGGAACGTATGGCATTGCCCCCCCAGGTGTATATACTGACTGGCAGGACACAGCCTAACCTTGCAGCTCCCTACGGGGATAGCAGTTGGGGGGGCACTTTGGCGGCTATCCTCCTTGCGTGTGGACCATAAGGATGGAAAAGCAAGCCCGGTGGCTGTGGCAAAAGGGGAAGACGACAACGGTGAGTACTTACCTTTACCCTGGGAATTTAGCTGCAAAATCCCAAATCCCAGCCAGATGGTTTCTGGGCATTTGAGATAATCTCCCCTGGGGTCTAGATTCAAATAGCCCAGAAGTTTCTGCTAAAAACACCAGCTACAGCTCCCTCTTTCATCAGAGATGCTGTATGGTGGACAAGTGGTGCAGAGGAGCGAGTGTGCCTAAACCACCTCAGATGGGAAAGAGGTAGGTAAGGAATTTCTTCCCCTTCCCCCTGTATTTACTGAGTGGTGCAGTGCAGGACCTGGGGTCTGCATAACAAAATAGCCCAGAAGCTACTGCTAAAACCACCAGCCACAGCTCCCTCTTACAGCAGAGACACTGTGGTTATCACAACAGTAGGTTGCCAGCCTCTCCCTACATGTTCGGTTGTGGGACATTAGTAGGGATGAATAGAGCGAAGGGGGGGACCTGGTAGATACAAAGAGTTCCTTACAGGCCAGGTATACCACTGAACAATTTATGGATTGTGCAATGGTTGAAGGATTCAGGAGTAAGCTCTCCTGGTCAGCAGGTGCACTAGGTTATATGCCCCGATTAGCCCAGCTGCTAGGAATCTGAAGTCATAAGCTCCAAGCAAGAGTTAGATAGATACATGATTGCTTGTTTAAGGCCTGCAGGTGGCTATTTTCCTCCAGGCTAAATTGGTGATCACCTTTTCTAGAGGCTGTCCTAAATTGGTCTCTAGGGCTGGGCTCATTGAGACTTTAGTTTCTGATCAGCCCCACCTGCGTGTGAGCTGGCCAGCGTTTGCTCAGTCTACGGAGGTAAGGTAGGACAACAGCTACTATAGTAAGGTGTCTAACCATTTTTAGGATTTGTTCCTTCACTGGGGGTGAAGTGTTAGTATCTACAGCCCAGGGATCAAATTGCTTTGTTTTATTATTTCATAAAGGGATACACCATGACTCCTCCTTGGTTGCACACCAGTAGACCTCAGTAGTGAAGGTTTGTCCTTGCTGGGATGTTTTGTGGCACAGCAGAAATACACATTGAGATTTGTGACATTTCTGCTCATAAGGTACTGCCTTATTTGGCTACAGATCAGAAAAATACAACAGGGAAGGTGGTCTGTACTTTCTGGTCTTGTGACGCATGGCGGAAATGCACATCATTGAGTCTTGTGACATCTCTGCTCATATTTGTTATATTGCTGCACATCAGACATACTCAAAATTGAGTTCTATCTGGGGTTTTTTTGTGTCCTGTATTACTGCCTTATTGGTTGCTTATTATAAAGGCAGTAGTGAAGATTGATGGTCCTGAATTGTTGGGAAATACAAATTGAACCTATGCCAGGGGTAGTACTTGTACTGCCTTTGGTAATCGGTGCAGCCCCGCAAAAGTGGCGTCGGGCTGACAGTGCTATTAACGGCAAAGGCTGCCGATTTTAGGCATGCGATTTGACATGTTGAGTCGCATGCCAAATCCCTTCAATATGGATGTGCTATCTCTATTCAGATTGTTATATTGTTGCACATCAGATATATACAAGATTGAAGGTTGTCTGTCCTTTTATGTCTTACATTTACTGCCTTATTGGCTGCATATCAGAAGGGACACAGCAGTGAGGTTGCTTGTCCTTTTCTGATTTGTTTTTGCTGCCTCAGCAGGGAGACACATTGAGGGTGGTGGCGTCTCTGCTCAGTATTGGTATATTACTACACATCAGACATACACAAAGATTGAAGATTGTTTGTGTCCTGTATGTTCTATATTTACTGCCTTATCAGCTGCATATCAGAAAGGCACAGCAGTGAGGGGTGTCTTTTCTGTTTCTCATTGTTCTACCTTGCTGCTTCTTAAGGATACACAGCAGGGGGTTGTTGGCTGCACGCCTCCAGGGAGATACAGCATTGGGGACCCCTCGCTTGTTCAACCTGAAAATTGCAAGTTACCTGCAACCTGTGTAATCTTGAGGTCTGTGGATCCAGAAAGCAGGGTCTGCTTGGTGGCGCTGCGATCTGGAGTTGCACAGACACGAATGGTTCCCATTGGAAGCCATAGTGTATGACTTTTCTCTTGCGTTTTTGCAGTTGCAGGTTGGGTCGCACAGGTGTGGGAGCCCTAAGTTTTATCTGTCCCTTCTGGTTGAGGTTTTGCTACACAACAAGAATAGACACCATGGAGTTATTGCCTTACTTTGCAATACACCAGAAAGATCGCAGTTAGGAAGGCTGTCTGTTTTTATGTGGCTGCACAGCAGAAATACTCAACATTGAAGCTTGTTGGTGCTTTCTGTTTCAGATTCCCTTACCTTACTGAACTTCAGAAAAACACAATGCTGCAGGTTGCTTGTGTCCTTTCTGTGTTGGTTCTATGTGACTGCACTACAGAACTGCATAACAGAAAAGATATTGTCTTGTGTGCCATATTGATCTTATAACTGTATTTGGTGGTTCGTCAGAAATACGCAACATAGAAGTTTGGGTCTTTCTGTCTTATATTTATGGCCCTGTTTTGCTGTACATCAGTAAAACTCCACCGTAAACAGGACTCCCGTCCTTTATGTATATATATCAGTTATGACCTAGCTAGCTGCACTTCAGAAACACGCAGCATTTAGGGTCGGTTCACACTGAGGCAGCACGACTTACAGCGCGACTGCCTCAGGCGACCCAGGACACGACTCAGCGGCGACTTGCGAAACGACTTCTGTATAGAAGTCAATGCAAGTCGCCCCCAAAGTCGTACAGGAACCTTTTTCTAAGTCAGAGCGACTTGCATCGCGCTGATTAGAACGGTTCCATTGCACAGAACAGGACGCTACAAGTCGTCCCAGTGTGAACCAAGGCTGAGGGTTTGCGTGTGTCTTAATGTTTTTACATATTGGCTGCACATCAGAAAACCAGACTGTGAGGACTGTTTGCCTACATTGAAGTTCAGATTTGGGTCTCTCCCATATTTGATATGTTGGTTTAGCTAGCCACACTCGGATACACATTATTGTCTATGCTTGTGTCCTTTCTGTCTAAATCTATTGTGCTGGGTCCACAATCTATGATCTTTTTTAATTTGTGATAATAATGCATGTATCACCTTTTTGTATTTCAGCCCTCTTTTCCGTGGAGGGGCCTGGAGTTCTGGCTGCAGACGTCACATGTCAGAAAGCCTCAGCCCCTTACATTCAGGAATGCTAGAACCATTTCCTAGGGTTGAAGCCCAGTAGGGTTATGGGACACTGGAGGAAGGCGATAAAGAATCACCCTGCTTAGTAAGAACTTGGGAAGTTCTGTTCAGAGGAGTATTATGACCTGAAGATGAAGTATAAAGATGTATACCCGACCGAATAGGTTACGGCTCGGTGCATGGCCTTCATCTCACCCTTCTAGCAGAACTAGATGTAGCAGTATAAGTGTTATACTCCTGCTATGAACTTTATTCTCCTGAAGTAGGCACTCAGGCGTAAGTAAAGCCACAGAGTGGGCATGCCTTAAACCCAGGGATCAAGCCTCGGTTAATCTATTACTCTTAAGTAGGCTTCTCTTTTAGTCTTTGCTGATGTAAAGATAAAAATGAACAAAAAAGGTTGTCTGTTAGGGGCCCACCTTTTTTTAATTCCCTGAACAGGGTAGTGTTAAGAAAGGCCCTCTTAGTGATCAATGAGTGTCCTTGTCTTACAACACAGGTCTCTGATTAATCTTTAGGGGTTCTAAGTAGCACCTACAGGCACAACAGGCCATGGTTGTTAGATGTGTGAGACAGGCAACATTGCTAACCTACAAGTTTAACATTTTCTGATTCCATCTTTAAGAGCCCACTCCACCTAGGTCCTGCATCCGAAGCGGAGAAGGCAGGGACATCGGTGGAGTAGACCTGCAGACCAGCCGCATGATCCAGCTATAATACCTTCATCAAGCATATGGAGTGGAGGTAAAACTCACTGCAGAACCAAGGTCCGCCGAGAGGGTCTTGCAGTGGTCCCACCCTAAGGTAGGCCTGAGGTACTTGATTATCCTCTCAGGTGTGCCGCCTGGAAGATGACTAAGAGAAAATTGACAGTTACTTACCGGTAACGGTTTTTCTAGGATATCTTCCAGGACGGCAGGCCTACTTCCTGCCCGTTGGAGGAGGGAAAATGGTAGAACACTAGAAGGTGAGTACCTATGAGGAATGATTTCCCTTGTGAACCAGGTTCAGGAGTTACTTCTCTACAAACTGAGGATCAAGGGGAAGGGTGGGTACTTAAAACAGCTGTCGATTGATTGTGTTTCCTGTAGGGAGGGGCCTCTCCTTTTTCAGGTGTGCCGTCCTGGAAGATATCCTAGAAAAAGTTACCGGTAAGTAACTGTCAATTTTCCTCCACAGCCTGACTGCCCATTATTCTCTGGATTTCAGTTATTTATTTCTCTCATTTAGCTCAGTATAGCGTAGGCATTTATCTAGGGTGGTTTTCATGCAAAAATAGTCTGTCTAGGCATGCCCATGCCTCCAGACTGACAACAACCCATCAAGGCATTTTGATATTTCTCCTAAGAGCCAACCCTCTGCTTGCATCAGGTCTGAGGATTCCTGAGAGTAATAATGAGGCAGGGTGCTGTGATGTTGGTGAAAATTATGTACAGCACCCTAGCAGGCACTCCCACCAGCCATTATCAGCCTGCATTAAATAAAGAAGCACAGAGACTTGGAGATGACATCACTGAGTCCAAAATTAGGTATGTAATGAAAACAGATTTGATTTAAACATTTCATTAGCATGTTAATGAGTGAAGTCAGAAGGAACCAGGGAAGGAAAAAATATATACTTCCAGTTAGTCTGCAAGCAGAGAAAAATCTGATCCTCTGCCCTGCCAGACAGGGCTGTGCGGCAGAGCTGTGTAAATCTCAAGACTGGATGGACAGAAATACAAATCTTTTGGTAGGTAAAACAGCCCCCATATACCCATTTCATCTTTCTATGTAGATGTTTGCCTGGAGTTCAGCTTTTAATTCCATAAAACGGGAGAGGTTTTGCTGGTAATGTTATGAGTATTCAGCACACAGACACTAAGGAATAGAGTTCTCTCTTTATTTCGGATCAGTCAGAGAAATGTACAGGTGTAGATAGATTTCACAGTTCTGTTTTTCACCCTCCCAAACGTCACCGTCACACAGCCACGTTAGGAGAATTTTTGTCACTTATTGCCGAGCGTAGAACAATAAGTAAAGTGCTTTCATCAGTAAAAATGATCCGATTTCTTGAAATCTTTTGGTTAAGACGAGGCTCCTTGGTAAGTACTGACAACATAACAGATAATCTGACAATTCAACAACAAAGTTTGCAGGAAACGGGCTATGGAGGGGGCCAGGTAGAATCTGGCATCACCACAGCGGCTTTTACAAAGCAGACCAGATGGTGTACAATCCATTCTAAAATTTACAAAGGTCATTTACACTGGCTGTGTATGTACAATATGCTACATGTGCCAGAACAATATGCTTTACACAGGTCCTCTTTACAGAGTCAGCCCGATGGCCCATTATTGTACAAAGCACACCTCTTCAGAAAAAAAAAAATTCTTATTTACATTTTTCAAAATAACGTTAGTGAAAGGAAAAAAAAGGCAACACCCCAACAAGTAAACAGATTTTGAGAAGTTAGGGAGGTAGCTCCTATTAGATAGCCCATTACAACAAAGCAAAACATTTCTCACCAAAAAGAAAATTTCATCAGCGGTGACACTGGAAAACATAAATTTGCTTCAATGAAGCCAGGACTGGGAGGCTGGCGAGGACCAATAGATCCTAGATGCTGGCTGGGAATTCTGGGAGTTTTATTTGCACAAATTTCCCAATCCTGTAGGTCAAAGACCTACAAGCCTGTCAGCCATATTAATGCAAAAAAGAAATAAAAATTTGGCCCAGTGCAATTCCGCTTATTTAGCAGTGTTTGGATTCTGTCTACAGTGCAATAAACCGTACATACACGTGCTGAACACCGAGTGATGTGAGGAGGACCGAGGTTCCAGCTTCCCGGTGTCAACAAGTACCAGACAATACAAGACTCACACGGTAGCCACACACACCCTGAAATAAGGGCACTAAAATACACTATATAGCCAAAAGTATGTGAACCTACCTTAATGAATGAGTGCCGGTGTTTCCAGTTCAGAGTACCGCTAATACTACTACAGCATACAAAGACAACTGTGTGTTTCCAACCTTCGTAGTATCAGGTGGGCACCACAGTAGCATAGCGGTGAGCACTTCTGCCTTGCAGCACTGGAGCCCTTAGTTAAAACCCTAGCTAGGACAACAACTACATGTAGTTTTCATGTTCTCCCTGTGCTTGACTGAGTTTCCTCACACTCTCCAAAGACATGCTGGTAGGTCATTTGCCTCCTGTCTAAATTGGCCCTTCTTTTGTAAATGAGATGGGGACCTTCTATATTAAGCTCCTTGAGAGCACTATATAAAATACCTGCAATAATAACAGTTTGGGGAGGGCCCTATTCTGTTCCAGCATTATAATGACCCTGTGCACAAAGCCAGCTCCATAAAACATGGTTTGACCCAGTTTGGTGTGGAAGAACTCGAGTGGCCTGCACAGAACCCTGACCTCAATCCTAATGAACACCTTTAGATGAATTGGAACACCAATTGTGAGCCAGATTTTCTCCATCAGTACCTGACCTCACAGATGGGCACAAATTTCAACAGGCACTCCAAAACCTGGTGGAAAGCTTTCCCAGAAGGGTGGGGGCTGTTACATCCGCAAAAGGGGGCAGCTCCATATCAATGACCTTGGAGTGGAATGTCCAACACACTCACAGGTGTGATGGTAAGGGGTACACAGACTTTCGGCCATAAAGTAGAACTTGTGTGCGATTCAGCATGGACATTTTTGGTCTAGTCTGTGCACTCGATCAGCATTAAACATTTGCTCCCAAGATGTAGAAAGACAAGTGAGAAAACAATCACCATAAAATGCAAACAGGACATGATACCACAGAGCTCATACAATTCATAGCAATTACATCCAAGAACAAATCAATTATAATAGCGTCTCACTAGGTTCCCTGCAACTATATTACATATATACATTTCAAGGCAATTTAGAAGCTCGGGGCCCCCCTCAATTACCATCTATATGCTACAAGGTGGAAGGAGGGAGGCAGAGCAGATGCAGGTCAGACACAAAATAGAGACTTTTGAATGTATAGGGTACACTGTAAAAAGGTGCTTTTCACAGACAGACCGCATCCTTATGGGCACTTCCATCTCTAAAGTGCGTCTAAAATTGAACAGCGATACAGTGGCCGAATCATATAATATCAGCCATGCCCGCTGGTGCCATGTATAGAACACTATCATCTTCTGCTGGCTCATAGAAGCTACGAGGTACTGAATACTTCCAGTTACCAGGATAAAATGTACCATCGAGCATCATTAGCGCAGATTCACATTGAAGTTTCATGTAGTGAGTACACAGGGAGGCAAGGCCACCCCAAAAACAGTATCCAGTGAGGGGGAGAGAGCACATGTGATGCACCACAATGTTATCAGAAAGTAGGATTCTGACATCAGCAATGTGAGGACAAAAAAAAAAAAAAAAGAAAGGATTTTGGTTAGACGTAAACGATATACAACCATCTGAAGACCAATTGGAATCAACACTATAAATAACTTACATAAAAATATTAAATAAAAAGCCTCTGGGTTGTCTGCTTACAAGTTAAATCTGATATTAAAGGCTTTGTCTAAAAAGGCAATAGAAGAATGTGGAGCAAGGCCCAGGACAACAGACTGGTCCCAGGAGAGTCCTCGAAGTGCCATGTCGTGTGTAGCTTAATGAACGCTCTCCGCTTTCTCTTCTCTCGTTATTCGGGAAGGGTCAATGTCATCACTTCCGATTTCATTTTAAAGTATTGGCTGAGCCGCACTATGGCGTATCTGGAGGAGGAACAGCAGACAGGGGTAATTATTCAACACAGATCACAAGTCTTACAAAGCAGTCCTGAGAGAAAAGTTATTACCTCCTTTGGAACACTGCAGTAGTGTGGGTTAATAAATTACATTAACCTATAAATAGGTCTAATGATAATTACACAGCTCTAGACACATTTTACAAAGATGTATAATATTGTTGTTACATTACAGAACATCCCTCCCCCTTAATATTCCAGTGCATAGTGGGTGTTTATTGAATAGGTTCTCTATAAACAGGTTTTCTGCAAGTAACAAAGTCACCCACTCCCACCACATAAATAGAACCATTCCCAGTACAACAACACTTACTACAATGCTGGGGGCTGTGCCACCTGTTCTCATCTATTGCATAGTGGAACATGGGGCTGGTCATAAGGAACTTGTGTAACCCAAGGACTTTATTACTATTATTAGGTTCTCTGAACAGTGCCAACCTTCATGTACCCTTTCCATGCATCAGCATTGTCCCTGGCTTTCTCCATGGTCAAGCACTAGTGGTTCTCTGTCATTCTGACTTTTCTTGTGTGCCCAGCCATGCAGGTTGTGTTTACAGTAGTTTAAGACTGCACTTAAAGTGGATGTAAACCCGATTCATGAAATGTGACCTAGGCACATATATCTGTAGTGTTTACTTATCTCTCTCCAAAGCCCTAAGTCCTGTGTCTTTCTGCTGCTCTGTTCCTGTTATCAGCATAATACCTTCTGACAAGTTCTCCGAGACGGGAGATAAAAGCATCTGAAAATCTGTGTCAGGGTGGGTGCTATAAATAGATTAGCAGAGGAGAGCTGGCCTAATCACAGCACAGCAACTATCTGCCTTCCTCTGACTATGTGGTGGTGGTGGTGGGGGGGGGGGGGGGTGCCTTTACTCCAATCAGCTGTCACAGTGTATGCCAAGACTCCACTCTCACTACTGGAACAGGAAGAAGAAATTCTAACACAATGTTAACTTTCTAAAGAATATAGCAAGTTAAAGACAGTAGATATACATGTAAACTTATGTAGTGAGATTTGTTTCATCTCTCCGTATTATCCGAGGCTATTCACATCACTGGGTATATGTGAGGGTTTACATCCACTTTAAAGAAAAAAAATGTTTGTGAATACCAGAGAGGAATGGGCACATCCTGGAGTTCTGCTTTAACCACTTAAGGACAGAGCCTTGTTTTGAGATTTGGTGTTCACAAGTTAAAATAATTTTTTTGCTAGAAAATTACACACACGATATATATAATCAACCAAGGTTCGCCATCACTGCCCTAGAGAATAAAATGGCGGTTGTTGCAATAATTTAAGTTACACCATATTTGCGCAGTGGTCTCACAAGCACAATTTTTTTTGTAAAAAATACACTTTTTTGAATTAAAAAAAAAAATAAGACAACAGTAATAGTTAGCCCATTTTTTTTTATATTGTGAAAGATAATGTTACGCCGAGTAAATGGATACCAAACATGTCAAGCTTCCAGATTGCGCCCACCCGTGGAATAGTGACAAACTGACCCTTAAAAATCTCCATAGGCGATGTTTAAACATTTCTACAGGTTACCAGTTTTGAAGTACGGAGGAGGTCTTTTGCTATAATTTGAAATAAATAGGAATGTGGCGCTTACTGAGCTAAACCTAAATGAACATTAATAATAATGATACAGAATAACTACAAAATATAACAATATCAATTATCCACTAAAAGTGATTGTGGAAAAAAATAAATAAATAAATATGTGCAAATAGGCAAATAAAGTGCAAAATAGTGTTGCAATCTGGCAGACAATAAGTGTGCAAATAACAACTGTGCAATAATTGTGCAAATAAAGCCGTGGTGACGTCACTTCTGGTCGCGGCCGAGATCGAAATTTTTTTTTCCAGTTTATATATGCTGTATTCCTGTTACATCAACTGTAAGTTTTTACTAACTATATTAAAAGTTATCTAAAAATACTGCACCATGGAGCCCTCCTCTTACTTTTCCATGTCACTGAGCGTTGTCATCCTGAGAGTTTGATTGTTCCTGAATAAAATCGGGGGATCGACCTGCCAGGGACCGATCGGCCAGTGTGGATCGCTCAAGTTTGGCTGATTTATGAGGTGAGAGGCTGGGGGAAACGTTATCACGCACACTGGATGGAGGAAGCTTGTTAAGATTGTGGCACATGCACTTTCCATCGGATGAAGTGGCTCGCATGTTTGGCTCTAGAACCTTATTTGGAATTTATTGCACTTTTTAAAGAGACTTGTCTACACATTGGACTCTATACTTTTTTGCACAAAGAACTTGTTTTTGCACTATTGAAAGTCCCGAATTGCTATTTGCACTTTATGTTGCCATTATTTGCACAATTGTTATTTGCACACTTATTGTCTGCCAGATTGCAGCACTATTTTGCACTTTATTTGCCTATTTGCTATTTTGCACAATCATTTTTAGTGGATATTTAATATGGTTATATTTGTAGTTATTATTTATCATTATTATTAATGTTCATTTAGGTTTAGGTCAGTAAGCGCCACATTCCTATTTATTTCAATTTATGCTTAGTGTGTTTTTTGTTGGCAGCTACTTTAGTTTTAGATTTTGTTATTACCCCTATGTGGGTTGCGCATTAGTAATCCCTATACACTTTTGCTATAATTATTTCTCTTGCTCTAACGATCGCGGCGATACCTCACGTGTGGTTTGAACACAGTTTTTCATATGCAGGAGCAACTTACGTATGCGTTCGCTTCTGCGTGCGAGTTCGGTGGGACATTTTTTACTTTTACCAAAATTTTGGGTCACTTTTATTCCCATTACAAGGAATGTAAAACATCCCTTTTAATAGGAAAAAACAAAAAACAAACAAAAAACACATGACCTCTTAAAATGTGAGATCTGGGGTCTACACACAAAAAAACAAAAACAAAAAAGCAAACAAAAAAAAAAAACTTCCCCTTTAAGACCATTGGGCGGAAGTGAATTTTGACATCACTTCAACCATCCAATGGTGTGGAGCTGAGCGGGGGCCATCTTTCCCTCACTTGGCATCCAGTCTGAAGACCGGAGCGGCGGCACTGAAGAAGAGGATACCGGGGTTATGGCAGCTATCTGTTGCCATAACTGTATTCCTCTTCAAACAGTATTCCTCTTCAAACAGCCACTGTATGGCGGCGGTCGGTCGGCAAGTGGTTAACTGTTCGACAACCAGCCCCAAGACAGCCCAAACCCTTAGTTTCTAACCAACTGAATAATATATGCGGAGCAGTTTGACTGATAAATATGAAGACACACATCCTGTGTACCACAGAAATTTTTACCATGAAATGACTCCTAGGTCTGGTTGCTCTAGACTAGGAGGTTAATGACAACCAGTTCAGCATCCCATAACAGTGAAGACTGCTCACGCCTCAAAAGACAAGGGATGCTGTTGGAGGGTGGGGAGCAGGGAAGTTACTATGTATGTAGCGGTAGTGGGTACTCCTTACCAAAAAACTTACAGAATTTCTAACAGAAGAAAAGGTTTACACACACTGTGAACTGTTTGGTTGAGAAGATCAGCTGCTACCTCCTAAGCTTGCACAAACACATATTGGATCATTTACAGAAAAACATTTAAATAATAGTCATTTAATATAATAAAACAAAAAAGAACAGCAATGGGGAAATTGGAAATTACTTACCCTAAGAAATCAAAGTCAATTCTGGAATATTTTGCTTGAATCAAAGCCCAGAGACCCCAGAAAAAGTGTGAGGCCTTTAGAAAAGAAAGAAGGATATCAAGATGAACTCACAAAATTGACATATATTACACTTAAACAGCATTACATGTTATAAGGTTATACTGTATAGAACTACAGAACTTATGTGAAAAGGAGCCAAGTTCACATTACGCTGCCATCTGTAAACTTGAGAAAGGTTATCTAAACACCAATTAATATTATTTTGTCTTTGTTTTGGGTAAAGTAGGGAATAATTAGAAATGGTCAGGCTTTTATTCTGATATGTGACCCAGTTAGAAGAGGTCTCAGAAATTTTAAACTGGCTGTTAAAGCGTTTATTACCCAACATTTGATATTCCTGATATGTGCAATGTACTTGCATGAGAAAGTATCTTGTTCTCTTTGTATTGCTTCATGTGTGTGAAATCTCTGGTGTTCCTGCCAGTCCCTCTGCTTTACTTTCAAAAACTGACCGCACTAAGCAAGTGAACACACTGTGGTCAATTCTCTAGCTATGATGGGAACTCTGTCTTCTCTCCTCCAATGATCAGACATGCCCTGACATGCACCCCCCTGAACAGCCATTCACTGGGAGGCTCAGTGTGCTGCTGCTGCTGCTTCTCCTCCCCTCAGCTCTTATGCAGCTGAGAACAGAGGGAATGTGATCGCTCATTAAAAAAACAAAAAAACAGGTATTTATAATGATTTTTTTTTATATCTATACAAAAATTTGGCCTTTCATTTCTATTTTTAAACTGAATGTATTGTTTTACAACCACTTTAAAGGTTAACTCCAGGTTTTTCTTTAGTCTTGCACAGGTATACAGTCTGAATGTTCCAGGCCCACCATTTTCATTCATCGAATTTCAATTTTTTTTTCAGTCATGAAGGCTCAGCATTACATGTGGGTGGTCTGTATGCAAGCTAAGCCTGTGTAAATACATCCCACTCCTCCAGACTGACATCCACCCATCAAGGCATTTTGATATTTGCATAACTCCTTCCAAGAGCCAGCCCCACTGATTGCATCAAGGCTGAAGGCTCCTAAGAGGAGTATTGAGGCATCTGACGACCCCTCCCACCAGTATGATCTGCTTGCATTGCATAGGGAAGCACAGAGACCTCCATGATGATGTCACTGGGTCTAAAATATAAGGTAGGGTCATAAAGGCAGAAAGGTTTTTTTTTTTTCATTTCATTAGCATAATAATGGGGCCGGGAGAGGAATCAGGGAAAGGAAATGGCTTGTCAAGTCCAGTAACTGTTCTGCACTGTGGTTACATTACAGGCACCTGACCAGCTGCTGGAATCCAGTGCCAAGTTTACATTAGACTTAAAAGGCTGCAGCCACTTAAAGATCCCCAATATTTTCTAAAACTTAAGAGACTTACCAGAGCAAACTGATTGACTTGTACATAGAGAACCTCCACTTCTTTCTCAGAGACATCTCCTGAAAAGCCTTTGAATTCTTTGTAGGCCTCTAGATAAGACCGTAACCACTGGAGCTGCAAGGCCCGATCTGGGTACAGGTTGTAATCAACCTCATTTACACCTGCGGATGAGATTGGGGTGTCAATACTAAATCAAATGATAAAACATACAGAAAACATGAGGGATGCGTGCAAAAAAAACAGCTCTTCCTACCTGCAAACTCATTGAAGTGATTTCCAATATCATAGGCCTGGTAATTGTATCCAGCATACTCATAGTCAATGAACTGTACATCACCTAGAATAGAGATTGAAACTATTACACTTGGGGGGCAAAAACTTCCCTTTCAAAGCCCAGACCCAAAATACCCGACACATAATGCAACTGTAACTGTGAATTTTACACACCCTTGGGGGGTTAACCAAAAATATTCCAACAGGCTCCATTAATTATAAGTGTTTGATATCAGGTTATGAAATGCCTGTAAAACTGCTGCTGTCCACTAGGAGAAGTTAAACAACTTGAACACAAGGAACCCCTTACCGCTGATGCTGCCAGGTCATGGAAACCAATAAACGGTTCAGCAACACCCATGAGTGACATAATCAGAACACAATCCATTTTTATCTTTAAATGTTCACTTGTTATATTCAATATAAAATACTATGTCATGACATTTCAAATAAAGAAATGATCATTTGAGAACTGCCATATATTGATGTCTCAGTTTGTACATTGTACTGGCCACTAGTAAATATACATTGACTTGTGTACAAAGGATTTTAAGTGTTTCTTGTGCCCATCGTCCCCCCCCCCTCCCCCCTGCCAGGCTTGCACTCACCAGTCCAAATCCAGCAAGATATCGTCTGTGTACCTTGACAGTGCTACACAGACGCTTGTCAAAGTCTTACTGCTTTACACTCTCCTGGAGTATGCACTTTCCAGGATGGAGTAGAGTGGAGTAGGATGGAGTAGAGTGTGCAGCCTGGATGAGTATGCCTGCCAAAATTTAGACAACTGCCTTTGCAGTGCAAGATGGGGGGGGGGGGGGTATGTTGGGCTTTAGAACCCAAGCAGTATTCCCTAGATAATTTAATATGCTCAATATATTCATAATATACTAGTATGTAATTCTCAGCACACCAGAAGTAGTTCCTTGTGCACATAACTTGCAGTATTAAAGGATTTCTTGATCGGAGGCAAGATCTTTGCTGGCATACTTGTGGTGAAGAGATCTTTGTTACAGTGCCTTGAAAAAATATTTATACCCCTTGAAATTTTCCACCATTTTTTCATGTTACAACCAAAAACAAATGTATTTTACTGGGATATTATGTGATAGACCAACACAAAGTTGCACATAATTGTGAAGTGGAAGGAAAATGATAAATGGTTTTTCATTTTTTTTTTACAAACGTGAAAATTGTGGCTTGCATTTGTATTCAGCCCCCCTGAGTCAATACTTTGTAGAACCACCTTTCACTGCAATTACAGCTACAAGTCTTTTTGGGGATGTCTCTACCAGCTTTGCACATCTAGAGAGTGACATTTTTGCCCATTCATCTTTGCAAAATAGCTTAATCTCTGTCAGATTGAATGGAGAGCGTCTGTGAATAGCAATTTTCAAGTCTTTCCACAGATTCTAAATTGGATTTAGGTCTGGACTTTGACTGGGCCAGTCTAACACATGAATATGCTTTGATCTAAACCTTTCCATTGTAGCCCTGGCTGTATGTTTAGGGTCATTGTCCTGCTGCAAGGTGAACCTCTGCCCCAGTCTCAAGTCTTTTGCAGACTAACAGGTTTTCTTCTAGGATTGCACTCCATTTGGCTCTATCCATCTTCCCATCAACTCTGACCAGCTTCCCTGTCCCTGCTGAAGAAAAGCATCCCCACAACATGATGCTGCCACCACGTTTCACGGTGGGGAATGGTGTGTTCAGGGTGAAGTGCAGTGTTAGTTTTCTGCCACACGTAGCATTTTGCTTTTAGGTGAAAAAAAGTTACATTTTGGTCTCATCTCAAATGTTGGGAGGCAGGTTCTCAAATTTTCCGCCAACAAGACTTTGTTTTCAGAATTTCCGATCGTACTAGTTCGAAGCACAAAAGTTCACGCATGCTCGGAATCAAGCAGAAGGAGCCGCACTGGCTTTTGAACTTCTTTTCTCGGCTCGTCGTACGTCTTGTACATCACTACGTTCGTAATTGTTGGCCAACATTTGTGTGACCGTGTGTATGCAAGACAAGTTGGAGCCAACAACCTTTGAACAAAATTCCACGTTTTTGTTGTCGGAAAGTCCGATCGTGTGTACGAGGCATAATAGTTGTCATGTGGACAGATTCTTCCACCTGAGCTGTGGATCTCTGCAGCTCCTCCAGAGTTACCATGGCCTCTTGGCTGCTTTTCCGATTAATGCTTTCCTTGCCGGGCCTGTCAATTTAGGTGGACGGCCAAAGCTTGGCAGGTTTGCAGATGTGCCATACTCTTTCCATATCGGATGATGCATTGAACAGTGCCCTGTGAGATGTTCAAAGCTTGGGATATTTCTTTAAAACCTAAACATGCTTTAAAAGTCTCCATAACTTTATCCCTAACTTCTCTGGTGTGTTCCTTGGCCTTCATGATGCTGTTTGTTCACTAAGGTTCTCTAACAAACCTCTGAGGGCTTCACAGAACAGCTGTATTTATACAGAGATTAAATTACACACAGGTGGACTCTATTTACTAATTAGATGACTTATGAAGGCAATTGGTCCACTAGATTTTAGTTAGGGGTATCAGAGTAAAGGGGGCTGAATAAAAATGCACGCCACACTTTTCAGATATATGCAAAAAATTTTGAACACGATTTATAATTTTCCTTCCACTTCACAATTATGTGCCACTTTGTGTTGGTCTATCACATAAAATCCCAATAAAATACATTTACCTTTTTGGTTGTAACATGACAAAATGTGGAAAATGTCAAGGGGTATGAATACTTTTTTTCAAGGCACTGCATCTACTTTAACCAGTAAAGTCATTAAAGACTCCGTTGGTGTTCAAATTGCCAGTCACCAAGAATGCATATGCAGAATTATCAGTGCATATGGCACACTTGGGGGATAGGACGCTCTTTGCCAGACTCATAACAAGTGCATCCTGGTACTTCCGTCTGGCTGCTGGACCTCTTCAAAATGGCATGTATTATTATTAATTATTATTATTATTAGAGTAAAATTCACAGCTGAACCCAGAACAGATGATGCATTTACAGTTTCCTAGTCATCTTATCTTGCACAACATGGGGGAATTGTCATTTTAACCAAATATATTGCTGCACAGCTCAACACAAACATTTTTGAAGAAAACTAAAAATTATGTGCCGAGTTAAAGATGAAGGTTACAAACAAAAATAAAAGAAATAAAAAAAAAAAAAACACATTAAAAAAAAAAAAAAAAAAAAAGATCTAAAAAGATACTGATGAGGCCGTTACCAGGATGCGTTCACTCCCATGTGGCAGGCACGAGTGAACATGTGATCGACAAAACCTCCAGTCACTGCGTTTAAGAAGCATGGAGAACGCCGCCACAGGGCAGCGGGCAATGGCAAACCTAATCTGCGGCAGATGAAGAGAATTTGGCACTCACATTTCACAACACAAAACTTTCACGGTTAAAAGTTCGATCTTTACCCCTTCTTCCCAATAGTTTTAAAGTGGAATTCACAACGCATGTCATTAAGTAAAGTTTAGGACTTTAAAAGTATGCAATGTTCTAGATTATTGGTACAGTAAGTGAGTAGCAGAATTATAAAAAAAAAAAAACACACACCCCCCACACACAAACGTGCCACTTTTTTTTAAATACTGCACTACTAGAAGTGACCCTGTCCATTCTTCTTGGGGGGGGGGGGGGGGGGGTGTATCTGACACAACTAGAAGTAATAGGATAGCAGTGGCACAAAGAGCTGTGCAAAAAAGAGTGAAGATGCAACACACTGCTACCAGAGAGGAGAGTATTCCTCTTCTCTCGCAGGCCAGTTTTAGTTCATTAAGGAAGAGACTGGGTCATTTTAAAGTAGATGGCAATGCTTTTTTTTTTTTAACTGCAAAGTACACAATCAACCCTCTGGGATTAAGTATTGCAATGTGATAGTATC
Organism: Lithobates septentrionalis; assembly: GCA_037952835.1. Lineage (NCBI taxonomy): Eukaryota > Metazoa > Chordata > Amphibia > Anura > Ranidae > Lithobates > Lithobates septentrionalis. Next base: position 1,466,092 of record JBBDGP010001275.1, read on the forward strand.
GATATACAAAAAAACTTTGCAACAAAATACTGGATTTCATGCTTTTCGGTGCAGTAACCACAAAGCCTTGAAATCTTCTCTTCTGTGGCCAGTGGGCAGAGAGTAAATACAAACAGACATCAAATTGGGAACCCTCTCCTCTTGTGAATATCTATATGGAGGCTAAGAGGAAGAAACAATTTGTGCTGGCCAGCACTAGATGTTGTCAGCATTTCACCACAAACAATTTCAGCAGCGGCCAGCAAAAGTTGCTAGCCCTATAGTGTATATTCAGGAAACACCAAGGAACTGGGCAGGATCAACAGGTAATATATGGATAAAGAAAATAAGGCTAGTTTATTTGAACATACACTGTGCTTCTATAAAGTTGATTTTTATACTGGTCTGGTGATTCACTTAAATTTTCTAAAAAGTTACAGGGGTGAAAAAAAAAAAAAAAAAAAGTCAAATGTAGGCTACTCTCATGTCTCTGTCAAAGCAATATCGAGAAGAATCTGATCACTAAATATGACATTATCTTATGATGCATACTGTATCTATACCTGCCCACAGTCTGCCGTGTCCAGAGTTTTGTTTTTAGATACATACAACTCTTTCACACAACTTTTTTTTTTATTTTTATTAACTGACATTTTGCAGTTCTAAAGCAAGTGAATACCAGAGTAAAGACTTAATAGTCTTATAGTCTAACCATCTGTGTATAAGCTTCAACGCTAAACTCATAATATAGGCCTGTACGCCCAACACTGCGGCAACATCTGCAAGAGGCTGATTGAAATATAAAATATTACAATGTTTGTATATTATTGATATGTTGTCATTGGGACAGAATGGATTCTCAGCAAGAAATTGAAGCGATACATGAGGTTTAAGCAGCAGCTGAGAAGAGGTGTTCTTTTCATACTCATTTGCGTAAATAAACTCACAACATGTCTTAATTTTGACAGCAGGTAGGAGACCAATGACAAGTCATAAAGTCAGTGCTGTATGAAGTGACTGATCCCGGGCTGAACTATACCCAGGGAACATGTAGTAGGGGTCTGCTGCCGTAGCTGCGATGTAATACTCGTTCATTAAAGGATTATATTTTGGAAAATCTTCACATGATTTTATATATTAAAGCTGTACTTTCTAAACTTAAGAATGTAACTAAACACCAGAAACCATGTTATGGTATCAAATAGATCATTACTTTTACATATTTTAAAAGGTTTTATTTTTTGTGAACATAGTCATGTATCTCAAATATGCTTTGCTTACTTTAATATCCATTCATTCATTTTAGAACTAGCATAGACAATTATTCCCATGTGAAGATTTCTGCACACACTTTAGGATACTGAATAGAGAAAAAAAAAATTCCACTTTAAAACCAAGGGAGTTTTTGCCCTGACCCAGGGAGCGGCCATATAAATTCTTCATGTAACATACATGTAATAATGGATATCGCCTTCTAATAAGGCCACTGTGCAGTGCCTACAACACTTCCGTTAAACTACTTTTACATAAACAGTGCTTTCTATTAAGGCTGATCAAAGTCTGGAAGCTGTCAAAGTAACACATTAGGTCCCACCCACAAAACAAGCCATGCTTATCATCATAGTGACCCTACACTTTCTTTATTGTAACAAATAACATACCTCCTGCTAAAAAGGTCTAAGAAGATCAGAATTCACCACAGATTTCAGTTCACTTAAAGTAAACTTTTCTATTCCCCAAGCTAGTAAAGACAACAATCCCTTTGTAATCTGTCCCATCAGTTGTTTTAAAACACACTCATCTCCCTCAAACAGAGCGTAGACTAGACTAAACCATAATGTAACCAATATGAAAATTTTGTCTAAGTTTATAGTCATTAACCATGTCATGATTGCCATCTCTTCCCCCTCTCCCCCGGTCATTGATGATTGCAGAGATGTGCGTCAATCATTGGAAAGACAAGATAACGGATTTGTAGGCTGTGATAGACAGCCTGGCTTCAACCTCTCGATGTGTACATGACAAGATGGCAGCATCTAACAGAGGGCAGAACTCTGGGGACACATGAACATTGGGACAGAGCTCTCAGATTATGCACTAGTAAATTCTTTTTAAACTAGATTGCTAATAACAGGCAGTGGCATCTGTAAACACTGGCTGAGAAAAGGGTTGTGATTAATTTAGAAAGGAAAAATAAATCATTAATTGAGATGCACAGAAGGAGCACAGCTTTTCTGCTTGGTTCTGATGACTGCCCCGTCAGCATTTGCAGGTTTCAGCAGACAGATGTTTAGCTTTGAAGTAATCTTTACTGAGAGATATGAGGCTCCAAGTGCTGTATGAACTGCATGTAGCTTCATACTGTATGAACTGTGGTAGCTTCATACTGTATCTAGTATTCTTGGGAGCAGGCAACATTATCACATCAGCATGTAGTCCTCTCCCGGATGTGCGAATGAAAGGGTGGCCATGACAGGCTCCACAGGAACTTGCAAGACAGGGAAGCCACTCCGAAACCAGAAAGCTGGGCTAAGGATCTGGAAACTGGATGAAACTGGTGGTAAAGGCAACATTCTAAACAGGAAGAAGTGGCAGATTCAGCTTTTTTAAATAAATCAAAAAGGAAAACAAGAAAAATAGTAGTGTGACTTAGTGACTAAAAGCTGATGCATTAGGCCGGGGACAGGTTCACTTGAATAGATATGCCACTGAGCACTGAACATCTAGAAGGTGAATTCTAATGTCCTTAGCAACAGCAGAGTTACATTACTTATAAACCCCCTGAAATGTCAGTATTCTTTCCTACGCAGGGTAAACAGCCTAGCTACATGGCAGCCACAAGATAAAGAAACATGCATACAGTACTAGATACATACTAACCAGCAAGGCTCAGAAAGACATCCTTCTTAAAGCGAACCCGGGAGGTGAATTATACCTCCCACAAGGGCTCCTATTTATTCTTTTTCAGATGATCTTTAGTAACCTCAGTCCCAAAAGAACAGTGTGAGTAACGACCAGAACTTCCTGGATTTGCACCTAGCACACCTACTACCACATTCTACACCTTCTTTATTGCTCAGCGAGGCTGACTGTTGCATCTGGCAGCCAATAAGAAGGCATGGCAGGTGGGAGGAGGCAAACCAGTAATGCACCCTGGAGCCCATGGCTGTCATTTGCACCACGTGTTCTGGGTTTCAGACTCAATCAGATCATTTAAAGACTGTCATCAAGAGGAAGAAGGACAAACTGCTACAGGTATCAAGTGCAGGAACTTAGATGATCACATACCTACAGCAGCCTCCCAAGCTTTTTCTGTTAAGGCTGACCCTTAAGGCTGACTCTTAGCTAGTGAAGCTGTGCATTATGGTAAAGGGCCAATAAGAATGTGTGGGGCAGGGTTTATTTGTTATATCAGACACGGTCTTGTCAGAATAGCCCAGAATTAAGCCAATGTTTGTTTTTTGTATCGGCTGGCTTTCCGCTCTACCCCAGGTTGAAGCTAATTTTTTTTGGTGTTTCTATAGGGAGCTACAGCACAGCCCTACTCCCCCCCTCACAGTTTGATAGTTTTGACACTGACCAGATTGGGTAGGCAAGTTCCTCTATGAACACTGCCCCCCCCCCCCGGGTGAAAAACAGGGCTAGTCTCCAGAGCGCTAGCTGCCAGAGACAGTCACCCCTTATTAAAAAAAAATGGACTCCAGCTGAGCAGCATGGTCCAACAGTAGTGGAAGATGGGGGAGATGGGGGCTTGTTGTTGACCACACTAACTCATCAACCACAGCACAGGTCAAACAGGACCAAGGGGATTCCTTAATTTGGAAATTATGAAAATACTTCTCTACGAATCTGGAACCATTCTGGAAGTAAAACCTTCTCTCCCATTCTAAGTTTTGGCTGCTATATTTCAGAAGCCAAAGGGCAACCAAAGTCCTGGAGTATATAGCAGCATCAAAAAGATACATTCTACGAATGGAGTGCAGTATAAAAATGAAGGAATTCATCAGACAGAGCCTTGTTTGGTTAGAATGCCTAAAAAAAATAAAAACCCACACAGATACCACTATGACTCATCACTCTACATAGTATTGTACATTGGTGGCATTTTGTGGCTTGAACCAATCAATCTACTAGCGGCGATATAAATGAAGCACAAACCGTAGCTGAAATTTTGGCTGAGGTCACAAAATATAAGCCGCACATTATGTATAAAGCCCGCAAAAAGTAAAAGAAGAAAGCAGTCAGAGTGGTTAATAAAGGCTTAGGAGGGTCCATTAGTACAGAGGAATGACATATAGATTAGAGGAAGAATAACCTTCTCCACAAAAGACCTTTCAGGTAAGAAAACCTTTACTAAAATAACCGCACACTAGTCACAGCAGGAAATTTTCCCTACTTACCAAAGGAAACAGAAGTAGGAGCAACAAGGAAAGGTATATGTAAGTGTAGCTAAAGAATCTGACAGCTGATGAGATGTACTTACTGTTTCTCAGTACCTACCTCTCTTTTCATTGTAGATTATGTTCTTGCACAGCAGGTCATTGTGACACAGAACCACCGGAGAACCCAAACTAGACAGCACATCTTTCATCCATGCCATTTCCTGCTGCAGGACCTGCCGGCTTGGAACATCACGAACAAACCTGCCATGTTGAAAAAAAAAAATACGGATGAATAAACCGTTTTATGAGAATCCATGCTGCTTTTGGCTTCAATTTTTATTCTGCAGTATGTGCGTATGTCAAGCAATTAAAAGATATCCAGTTCTGTATGATGAGGAGAGAATATGAAGAGAGTAGAGCATGTTCCTATGAGAAAAAAAAAAAAAAAAGAAGTGTACTTTACATTGGATATAGCGATGGTGAAAAGAAGGGTAGGGATGACAGGATGCCTTCCCATAGGTAAGAGCTTTATATAATGGGTAGACTGTTTGGAATGAGGAGTAGGTATATTGGATTCATGGAGTCCACATAGCAGGAATATTATCATGAGTATACACGAGTATGCCAGTAAGCTTTTTATCAACCTGGGAAAGAGTCTATGTGCAGTTTAGCTTCTGCAAAATAGTGTACTGCTTTTTCTATGCTCTAGCAGTTGTGTATTTGGCTGCCACGAGTACAGTGGCAAGTTTGTAAATGATACGTTTGTACCGTTAAAGATGGGGGGTTTAAGGAGAGCCAGCCATGGGTTTTTTCAAAGTTAAGTATTAAATAAGGTTTGTAGGCATTTAGGCTGCTTTCACTGAGACACTTTACAGGTACTATAGCGCTAAAATAAGTGCCTGCATAGCGCCTGTAAAGAGCCTCTTCTCTCACTCCAGTGTGAAAGCCTGAGTGCTTTCACACTGGAGCGGTGCGCTTGCAGGACGGTAAAAAAAAAAAAAAAAGTCCTGCAAGCAGCATCTTTGCAGCGCTGTTCACACACCCCCTGCCCATTGAAATGAATGGGCAGAGCCGATGCAGCGGCGGTTTTAACCCTTTTTCAGCCGTTAGCGGGGGTTAAAAGCGCCCTGCTAGTGGCCGAATAGTGCAGGTATTAGAACTTTGCCCTCAATTCACCAAGCTAAAAAAAACACCTATTATCCGCCATAATGTACATTAGGTTTAGCAATGACAGGAAAAAACAAAATAAAAAACAAACATGTACATTGACTACAAAGGAATCCATGTGAAAAATATTCAGCAGCAAGCACTTTTAGTTCTAATGTGTAGATCAGTAGTGGAAGGTATATGCTTTATTAATCAGATTACCTTTCGTTTATGATAGAGTCTTCAAATTCAGTCGGGATAAGAGCGAAGTACTTCCTCATTTTAAACCACAAGTTGGATTTTGGAATCCAGCCATTGTGTGCATGAATGGCATGGATCTTAGCGAGCTGCCGGGCTATGAGTCTGAAAAAATTAAAAGAATAAAAAATTAAATAGCTCTGTCTCTAACAAGTCACTTTATTTTACTTAAGGCTAACCGCCATCATTGGTTCATATCCAAAAGCGTCTTCACATTAAAAAAAAAAAAAAAATAGGACACCCCACAGACAGGGCCTCAGCAGATAATCACAGATCACTGTCCAATTCCAATTACTCCAATTTATAGCTGTGCAGTGATCACCAATGCTCTAAACCGCAGCATTACAAGTCACCAGAATCTTCTTAGGAGCTAATTTTCCCGTGTAAGCATTGGATGTATTACGTGTAAAGGTTTAACTCTGTCACCTTCAGGAAGAAGCCAAGCACACAGCAGGCAGGGAAATGGACAGGAAGGAATAGTTGAATGTTCTAATGTCAGAGGCCTAGGTATGAAGGCCTCACTATGTTCAACAGAGTTGTGCGAGTAAACAAGTCGCTGAACAGAGCAGATGGGGCAGGATATGAGAGTCATTCAGCTGAATTTGCACACATGCATGTTTTTTTTTCTGTGCACACATTTGACAAGTGATCCCATCCAGTATGCGACTGTATCTGCACGCAATGTTTACATTGACAAATAACCCTTTGGCACAAAGTACACAACCTGTATCCATAGATATTTACTGACAGATTATAAACCACCAAGGGAAAAAAAAAAAAAAAAAAAAAACTGTATCAAGTTTGTCAGCAAGGAGTGATCGGAATTAAAGTAAACCCCAACAAAGAACTCCTCTTATTTGGTAGCTTTTGGTCTGTTAACCCATTACCTGCCCTTTAAATAGTTGTAAGGCCAGAGACATGCTTATCACACACTGCTGGCAGGAGGACTGAACGTGGCACATACACAAAAGTAGGCTTATGCCGGTGTTCTGACGAGAAGTGCCCCCCCATCGGATCGTGTCCGCTCCGTACTGCGCAGGCGCCACGCTTGCACAGTAAGGAAGACAAAGGAGACGCCGAAAGTCTCTGAAGAACAGCTGATGAAGAAGTATAAACGGCGCCTGCGCAATTCATGTTACATTCTGTCACAGGCTCCCGCACGCTCCCGATGCTCAAGGGGGCGGATTTATAAAATGGGCTGATGTTTGCGGGGCGTGTTTACTGGAGTGAAGGGTGGGTTTAGCATTGTTTATGGGCGTGTTTGCTGTACGTATTTAAGCACCTAACACAAACAATTAGGCACAGTATAAGATAAATAGCAACATAGAAGTATGTACGAGCCCACACACCGCCCCTTACAAAGTTGTATGAGCCTCGGGAGCGCGCGGGGCCGTGTGACATAATATGGTATTAAGTGCGCATGCGTCCTGTAAAGGAAATGCTCAGCTGTTGATTTTCGGATATTTTCGAAGTGTCCTATGTGCTCCGTAGTGCGCAGTAGAGGGCGGACACTAGCTGATGGGAGACTATTTTCGATAGGACACCGGCTATAGATGATACAATTCCCCCATCAACACAAATCAGTGTTGATGGGGGAATCCCTCCCATGGAGCTATTGTGTTCTCCCAGTGGTGAGAGCGTAGGGAACCATATAGTCATTACAGCCGTGGACAATCACATGCAAAAATTTGACATGCTGGTTGTACCCAAGTCGATCGATGGATCGACTTATGTACAATCAGCCTACCCATAGATGGTTTGAATCTCGACAGGTTCCTGCTGAACCAGCCTAGATTCAAAACAGTCTATGGCCAGCTTTAGCCCATATACAAATCATTGTACACCGGGCAGAAAAGACAACCAATTAAAAATTAACAGGACCCAGCAGGGCAGGAAGATGTTGAACTGATAAATACATCCTAGCACTGTCATGAGGATGGGGATGGGCTTCCCCATCATGTGATCGACTGTTGCAGTCATCGCGAGATCAGGAGCCCATCCTATCGAATTTTTGCTATGCAATTGAACTGTTGGTGACCGCGCAGTCACAGTGCTGCGTAATTGAATGTATTCCCAGCACAAGACAGGTTCGCATATACAGTTGGGTCCATATATATTTGGACACGGACACAAAACGTTCATACTTTTGGCTCTGTATGAAACCAGAATAAAATTAAAATGATACAATCCAAATGAATTTTAGGTGCAGACCTTCAGCTAATTCAAGGGATTGAACATAAATATCAAGTACAAATTTTAGGAACTGCAACCATATTTATACACAGTCGTCCCCCCCCCCCCCCCCCCCCATTTTCAGGGGCTCAAATGTAATTGGACAAATGAATTATACAATCATAAATAAAATGTTAATTTTTAATATTTTGTTGAGAATCCTTTACTGGCAATTACTGCCTGAAGTCTGGAACCCATGGACATTAACAAAGACTGGGTTTCCTCCTTTCTGATGCTTTGCCAGGCTCTAACTGCAGCTGTATTCAGTTCTTTGTGGGTCTTTCTGCCTTTAGTTTTGCCTTCAGTAAGTGAAATGCATGCTCAATTGGGTCGAGATCAGGTGATTGACTCGGCCATTGCAGAATATTCCACTTTTCCTTCAAAAGTTCCTGGGTTGCTTTTGCGGTGTGTTTTCAATCACTGTCCATCTGTATTGTGAAGCGCCGTCCAATCAACTTTTCTGCATTTGTCTGAATCTGGGCTGACAGTATAGCTCTAAACACTGCACAATTCATCCGGCTGCTTCTGTCACATCATTAATCCAAATGGCCCAGTGCCACTAGAAGCCATGCATTCCCATTAGGGCTGAAACAACTAATCGATTAATCGACAACTAATCGATTATAAAATTAATCGATTCCTATTTTCATAATCGATTAATCGGCCAGTAACATAATGGGGTTAAAAAAAACCCTAAAATGAGCCCTTTATAGAAGAGCAAATAATCACTACTGCAAATATTACTTTCACAGTTCTACACTAAAAAAATAAACCCCTTACAGTATTGATTATCTGCTTTTTTGTACTATAAAGGGCTAATTTTAGTTTTTTTAACCCCATTATGTTACTAAACGTCTTAGACCTGGTTCACATCGATGTGTTTTTTGGTGCTTTTTGCAGAAACGCACTGCAGTTCATTTACATGGTTTCCTATGGGACACGTTCACGCAAAACTGTGCTTTTTGGTTGAATATACTTCAATTGAAAAGCTGCAGAAAAGCATGTAATGCGTTTTTGCAGCAATTTGTGTTTTTTAATCTGCCCAACAACAAATTGGCCAAAAAAAATGCAAAAATGCAAATCGCAGCAAAATCACGTGCGCAGAAATCAAAAGGCACAGCAAAAAGCACTGCAGAAACAGATCAAAAGCAAACTGCATAGGTGTGTACAGAGCCTTGTGGTGACCACACTGATCAATTTTCAGACAAGAATATTCAGACGAAAAATCTTTGTACATTTGCTAAATGAAAGAACGAACGTTCTTAAAATGACATTATTTTTGAAGGAAGACATTGTTTTTGTTTTTAATAAAAAAAAATTTGATCACCGAGTCTGATGATATTTACCAGATTCACCCTTTAATAGTATATACAGTATATATTCTCTAATAGTATATACAGTATATCTCCTCTAATAGTATATACAGTATATCTCTTCTAATAGTATATACCCTCTAATAGTATATACAGTATCTCTCTCTCTTCTAATAGTATATACAGTATATATCTCTTCTGTCTTTTATGCTCAGAGTGGATTCAATATTTTGCTCCCTAACCATATAGTTGGTTATTTATATTTACCACTGCATAGAGATATTCAAGAATAAATTACCTTTTTTAAAAAAATTTACATATTAACTAAATTATAGACCATACTTTTTTTTTAAGGTTATTAACCGAATAATCGATTAATCGAAACAATAATCGGCTAACTAATCGATTATGAAAATAATCGTTAGTTGCAGCCCTAATTCCCATCACACTGCCTCCACCATGTTTTACAGATGATGTTGTGTGCTTTGATCATGAGCTGTTTCAAGCCTTCCCAACACTTTCTTTCCGTCAATCTGGTACAGATTAATTTTAGTTTCTCATCGTACATCACGGGACACAGAGCCATAGTAGTTTTGAGCTAATTTCATGCAAAGTCGAATAGAAAGATTCTTCTTTGTTTTGATCAACTGAATCAGTTCCCCTATGGAACTGATCCTTTCCTGGGGCAAAAACACCCTCTTCTGAGCTGTATCTATGACCAGCCCCAAGTACTGCAATCTTCTTGATGGTTTTAAGGACCAACACTTTAGACACTGGCAAAAAAACTGAGGTACTCCCACCGGTGGGAGGGGTTATATAGGGAGTGCTCTTTTTAATTTAGGGTGTGCCAGTGTCCACCACCTGAAGGTGGCCTATAACCCACATAGTAACTACTATGGCTCTGTGTCCGGTGATGTACTTCAAAGAAAAAGATTTTACAGGTAAGCTATATAAAAAAAATCCTATTTTCATCCATCCAAAGAATGCTTTTCCAGAACTGGTCAGGTTTTTTTTTTTGGCAAAGTCTAATTAGACTTTTCTATTCTTCTGCTTATGAATGGTTTGCACCTTGTGGTGAACCCTCTGTATTTGCTCTCATGAAGTCTTCTCTTGATTGTAGACTTGACAATGATACGCCCACCTCCTGGAGAGTGTCCTTCACTTGTCTGAATGTTGTGAATGGGCCTTTCATTACCATAGAGAGTAGGGGTGCAACGGATCATCACCGATCCGTGATCCGAACGGTTCAGCCTGTTCGGATCGGCACACATGCGCTCCGCGGAGCGCGCCACCGCCTTGGCCTTAGGAAAGGCCGCGGCTTTGGCCTAGCTCCGGAGCGGCGGCCATCTTGGTACACCCGGCGGCCGTTTACCACGTGATCGCTCCGTCATTTGACGGAGCGATCACTTGTAAACAAACCGGCGTCATGTCATGACGCCGGTTCCTCTCTCCCCTCTGTGTACTGATCTGTACAGTGGAGGGGAGAGATCAGATGGCAGCAGTGCCAATACCCTGCAATGCCCTGCCAATACATTATTACAGTGGTGGGGGAGAGGACGTGGATATTACAGTGGTGGGGGAGAGGACGTGGATATTACAGTGGTGGGGGAGAGGACGTGGGTATTACAGTGGTGGGGGAGAGGACGTGGGTATTACAGTGGTGGGGGAGAGGACGTGGGTATTACAGTGGTGGGGGAGAGGACGTGGGTATTACAGTGGTGGGGGAGAGGACGTGGGTATTACAGTGGTGGGGGAGAGGACGTGGATATTACAGTGGTGGGGGAGAGGACGTGGATATTACAGTGGTGGGGGAGAGGACGTGGATATTACAGTGGTGGGGGAGATGACGTGGATATTACAGTGGTGGGGGAGATGACGTGGATATTACAGTGGTGGGGGAGATGACGTGGATATTACAGTGGTGGGGGAGATGACGTGGATATTACAGTGGTGGGGGAGATGACGTGGATATTACAGTGGTGGGGGAGATGACGTGGATATTACAGTGGTGGGGGAGATGACGTGGATATTACAGTGGTGGAGGAGATGACGTGGATATTACAGTGGTGGGGGAGATGACGTGGATATTACAGTGGTGGGGGAGATGACGTGGATATTACAGTGGTGGGGGAGATGACGTGGATATTACAGTGGGGGAGATTTTTTTTTGTTGATCCGAAATTGTTCCGAACTGTGACTCCTGTTTCGAGGAACAATCCGAACCGTGAGTTTTTTGATCCGTTGCACCCCCAATAGAGAGTATCCTGCGATCATCCACCACGATTGTTTTCTGTGGACGTCCAGGCCTTTTTATGTTGCTGAGCTCGCCGGTGCGTTCTTCTTTCGTCAGAATGTACCAAACTGTTGATTTGGGCCACTCCTAATGTTGCCGCTATCTCTGTGATGGATTTGTTTAGCTTTGGAAGCGTTACAATGGCCTGTTTCACTTGCATGGACAACTCCTTTGAACGCATGATGTAGGTCAATAGATTCCAAATGCAAATACCACACTTAGAATCAACTCCAGACCTTTTACCTGCTTAATGGATGAAGAAATAATGAAGTAGCCCACACCTTGCCATGAAACAGCTTTTGATTCAATTGTCCAATTACTTTTGGTCCCTTATAAAAAAAAAAAAGCTGCACTTTCAGCTCATATCTATTTTATAACTATAGCTTGAAAAGGTTTTGGTAAATACCTAAAAAAAAAAAAAAAAAAAAAATTGTGCCCGTGTACAAATATTTATGGACCCAACTGTATGTGGCAGCACATAACACACTCCCTTGTGCTGCCACATATATGCGTACAGCTGCTACGAAGGGGTTAAACATAGTATTGAAAAAGTCTTGCTATATCTATTTGACAAGTGCAAACAAAAAATTCATGTTGATCCTGTAACTTCCTGTTTTGCACTCATATCGGTTACATGGCTTCCAACTATCTATGTGGACTACAAAACACTGCCCTCTAAGTTACGGAGAAGAGGGAGGTGTTCTGCAGCTGTGTCCTATGATGACAATGATGGCTCCTCCATAGATACAGTACAGTGGATGAGTGTTGTAACTCTGGGACAGGAAGTGTATTACTGGTAGGATCACCAGGTGAAAAAAGACAACTAATGCAGCCACCACATCTAAGGACTGGGAAGCTGCAATATAACATTTTTATTCCTGTGTCCAACTCAAAATGGAAAAATGTGTACCTGAAAATGCTAGGATTACAGACATGTTCTGGGTCCAAGGCAGCTCCCTCCATGAACTCATAGCAGAGTCCGTTGTTAAAGGTGCAGTACAGTCGGGGAGCACAACCGTGAGACTGCAGGACCCGAAAGCTCTTCAGCTCCTCATCACGATCCACAAGCAGCTCTGTTTTATTCCCATAGATCCTCACCAGTACTACATCGTCCATTGTATCGCCAACATAGCAACCGATTAGTTTGTTGGTTATGCCATCAGTAAACACCTGTAAAATGAAATGCAGGTTCAATACAAGACCAATAATCGAAAATATTCTCCATTACACATAAATCCATAATATATACTTAGAAATAATAGGATATTTTATCAGATGACTATCTGAACTCCAGGCAAACCGCTAAATATGCAGATGAAATACATACTGTATATGGTAGTGGTTTTTCCTGCCAAAGGATTTGTATTTTTGTCCATCTATTCTCGAGATGTACACAGTTATGTCACACAGAGCAGCCAGCCCTGTCTGACTGGACAGAAAATCAGATTTTCCTCTGCTGTCATTAACCACTTAAGGACCAAGCCTATTTCTGAGATTTGTTGTTTACAAGTTAAAAACAGTTTTTTTTGCTAGAAAATTACTTAGAACCCCCAAACATTATACATTTTTTTTTCTAACACCCTAGAGAATAAAATGGCGGTCGTCGCAATACTTTATGTCACACCGTATTTGCGCAGCGGTCCTACAAGCACACTTTTATTTTTGGAAAAAATACACTTTTTTGAATGAAAAAAAATAAGACAACAGTAAAGTTAGCCCAATTTTTTTTTATATACTGTGAAAGATAATGTTACGGCGAGTAAATTGATACCCAACATGTCGTGTTACAGAGGAGGTCTAGGGTTAGAATTATTGCTCTCGCTCTACCGATCGCAGCAATACCTCACATGTGTGGTTTGAACACTGTTTTTAAATGCGGGCGCCACTCACGTATGCGTTCGCTTCTGCACGCGAGCTTTACCTTTTAATTTTTTTTTTTTTTTTTTTTTTTTTTACACAGTTAAAAAAAAATTGTCACTTTTTCCTTTTTCTCTTATTCCTATTACAATGAATGTAAACATCCCTTGTAATAGAAAAAAGCATGACAGGACCTCTTAAATATGAGATCTCGGGTCAAAAAGACCTCAGACCTCATATTTACACTAAAATGCAATAAAAAAATAAAAAGAATTAAAAAAAAATATTGTCATTTAAAAAAATCATTTTAAAAAAATGGTCCTTTAAGAGCCCTGGGTGGAAGCGACGTTTTGACATCGCTTCCGGCCAGCAATTGTATGGAGACGGGTGGGGGCCATCTTCCCCTCACTCGTCTCCATACCCAGCTAGTGACAGAACACGATCACCTCCGCCGCTGCCGACGGCTCGGGTAATCGGCGGAGGGCACCGGATAGCGGCAGGAGGGGGGCCCCTCTCCCGCCGCTGATAAAAGTGATCTTGCGGCGAATCCACCGCAGAGACCACTTTTATATTGTAGCGGACAGCTCCCTGAAAAAGGGGATACCTGGGTTATGGCAGCTAGCTACTGCCATAACAACGATATCTTCCTTCAAACAGCTGACGTAAAACTGCGGCAGGCGGTCCGTAAGTGGTTAAAAGGGTTGTTAAGGTAGTGCACACAATCACTGTCAGCTCCACTGCTAGTATAACCTGTTGTATATACTGTATGCCGTTTTTTTAAAATTCATCTTCTAATTACCTTATTCTTTCTCCCCGATCAGCAGTCACATGACCACCTGTCACTCTCTCCCTCCAATGTATGTACTAGGGAGGGAGGGGCCAAATTATCCCTCTGAGGTTTGCCGGGCGGTCATGTGACCTCCCTCTGTAGTGTATCTATCGGAGGAAGAGAGCGACGGGCGGTCACGTGACCACTGATCAAGGAAAAAGAATAAAAAAGGTGCAACAAAACGTCCCACACTCGGCTTGAGTGTTTTCGTGATATACTGCTTCCTCCCAGTCTGAATATAGATATCAGGTATTCCAACAACAAACAAGACAAATACTCGTTTGGTTTCTGAACATGGACTGTTTATTGAAACCACAGGTACGCAGGCAATACTCTGGACAATCCCCCCACCTTTGCATTCGGGGCAGGGTAGACTGACCAAACAGCAATTCGCCCCCACCAATCTCACAGCTAATGGCCTCGCATAAGGTTGTCACTCTCCGTTTCCCGAGCTGGCACTCCCACAGCCAATGCGGAACCATCCATACTACTCCCCATATTGATTGAGCCCGAGCAGCACACTAACCTATCGTGGGTCACATAATACAATAGCTGCAGGAGATTAGTCTATCTGTGCTGCTTAGCTTGGATGGAGGAATCCGATTTGCAGGCGGAATATGAAAAAAATCTACATATAAGGCCAGTTTTAGTCTTTTCTTTCTAACTTGGCAATCATCTGGCTCATAATAGTGTCTATGGACAACAGCCCAAAGTCATGCGTCTGAAGAGTGCAAATATGTCCACGCATGTGCAGATCAGGATACTGAAGAAGACTTCTCAATGGCCATGGAGATATGAGAGGCACAGCCATGGAGGGGGGGGGGGGGGGGGGGCTGGAGCCAGATTGACACTAGAACAACTGCTTGAATGATGAATGATGCCAAAAGGAATATAAGTTAACACTGATTATCAACTAATAAGAATCTCTGCAGATAATTTGCACACGTATGGGAAACTTAAAGAGGAATGTAAGCACTGTAAATGCTAAAAAAAAAAGGTATAATTTGAAGAAAGGGAGTGATCATGCTACTCTACAGGTTTGTATATATGGAGCAATTGGCACCAGCAATCTGCAACATTATCAAGGTATCTGAAATCTTCTTTTCAGAATGTGCTGACAGTGTTCTGAGTACAGAAAGATCAGGAGCAAAAAAATTCTGAAAAAATCTACAGACGACAAAGCAGTCAGGATGTTATGTAACAGCTTGTAATAAACCTGACCACATCTAGCCTCTGCTTCCTATAAAGCTGGTCAAACTCCATTCTATGTGTACTGCTAAAGTAACAAAAATTGCACATCTGAGGGGCAGCAGACCTGCACAAACTTTTACTACAGGTCCCTGTACCCTTCAGGGCTGGTGCCTGTGATTAAAAGTTTCTGTAGTATTCAAACTTCCCCTGATTAACAGCATCTACTGCTTTCTAGCCTGAACCACATGCTCTTTTGAAACTACAGTATATAAAGAACAGGATTAGGAACCACAATGCAGACAGGTGAACAAGCATCTGACACACGTAGAAGTGTGCTAAAGCTTTTTTAGGAAGATTTTCTTTTCATTCAAAAGTTTGGCGGTGCAGGCAGCAGGACAGGTAGCTTCATAGGGGTGTCTTTATTACATATTTTACAATTATTATTATGGCCATTTCAGGGTGCATTCACACCTGCGAATGGACCCTGCCTGCAATTAGATGAGAGAGTGTCAGAGGAGGTTCTTGCGATTATCTGGAAGAGGTAGCCCAGCTGAAAGCAATGGGAGGTTGCCGGCTCTTGCAGGTAATTGCGCCCACTTATGCAGACTGCATGTGACCAGAACCTATCACTCGCATGTGTTCACTGCATGAGCGATTACATGAAAGTGGGCGCGATTAGCTGCGGGAATTAGCAGCCTCCCACTGCTTTCAATGGGGCTGCCACTCGCAGAAAATCACAGAAACCTCTGCTGGGGATCTCACATCCAATTGTAGGCAGGGTCTATTCACAGGTGTGAATACTTCCCTTAAAGTTAAACTGCACCCAGAGGCTTTTTTATTTGCTTACATTGGAAAAAAAAAAAAAAAAAAAAAAGGGGACAGAAGCTCTGTTAGGGGTTATTATGATACGAGAGTGATGCTCATGTTGCCATTAGCAAGCAGCATATCTCGACCTCCTTGTACTACCCTGTGGGAATCTGCTGAATAAATCACATGTTCTTACCAGTAATACATGTGCATCAGGAGGAATTATGATGGCTTCAGGAAATGCTTTGGCTTACGTTCATTAAAATGCTTTTGAGCGGGAGATACCACAGGAAGACACATACAGACTGGCTGACAGCCACAGTACCACATCCCCAGTTCCAGTTATACTGTACTGCAATAACTAAAATTCAAATAGAACACCCGCACTTGGATATATAAAAAGCTGCTAGCAGCAATTTGTTGATTACAAAAAGGTAGTAAATTATATCACTCTGCAGCGCTAAAAACAATGAATTATGTCTATATAAACACTATATAGTTCATATATGATGATTCAATTCCAAAGAGGAAATCCCAGCACTCTCACCAGTGTCAGAAAAAGGATCCACACAGCACCACAGTGATACAGCCAAGCTGCTTTCCAAACAGCAATGCCCCTTAAAATTAAAAAGTGTTCATTCAGGCTCAATTGTTATTCCACTTCCAGGTACAATAAGGCTGCTCTCTGGTCTTCTATCAGTGCAGGTACCAGGATCCAGGCTTAACCAGCCAGGTTTTAAAGCGGTAATACTCCAAAGTATCCCCAACACCAAGTTCCTGGATACTTGTCTCACCATGGATTTATACCTCATAGGAGTATAAAAGAAGCCTCCATAGTGTAACACAATTTAAAACCGTTTATAATAAAGTTAATCACACTTGAATAGATACATGGAAATGAGCATTAGATAAAAAAATGGCCGCGGCATCCAGCACAACGACGTCACAGGTCCTGCTCTATAATTTGAGAGTGATTGCTGTTTGGCTGTATCATTGTGGTGCGGTGTGGATCCTTTTCTGACATTGGATACGGTGCTGGGATTTCCTCTTCGGAGTTGGATCAAATTACCAATAATTAAAAAGTACATTAACTACTTCAATACTGGGCACTCAGCGCCCCCCCCCCCCCCTTCTTGCCCAGGACAATTTTCAGCTTTCAGTGCTTTCACACTTTGAATGACAATTGCGATACCATGCAACACTGTACCCAAAAAACGTATTTATCATTTTCTTCCCACAAATAGAGCTTTCTTTTGGTGGTATTTGATCACCACTGGGTTATTTATTTTTCGTTAAACTAAAAAAGACCGAAATTTTTGAGAAAAAAAAAAAAAACACACAAACTGTTATGAAATTTTGTTTTCTGATGAGCACTGATGAGGTTGCACTAACGGACACTGATGAGGCGGCACTAATATGTAGAATTGATAGGCGGCACTGATGGGCACTAATAGATGGCAATGATGAGAAGGTACTGACAGTCATTACTGATGGTCATTGTGGTGGGCACCTCTAATGGGGGCTGTGCTGATAATCAATGCATTGATTATCAGCGCACACCCCCACCCCGACAGGAGAGCCGCTGATCGGCTCTCCCTGTCAGCACGAACAGAGGAAAGCAGATTACCTGAACTTCCTGATTACCACTGTGATTGGTCACAGCTGATCACGTGGTAAAGAGCCCCTGTCATAGGCTCTTTACCACAATCTGAAACATGGTGTGTCATAGTTAGAGTTAGAACACCGCTGATTGGCATTCTCAAATTCCTTAGATATCTTTTTTACATCCCATTCCTGTTTTATACAGTTCAACTACCTTTTCCCGCAGATCCTGACAATTATTTTGCTTTCCCCATGGCTCAGAATCCAGAAACGTCAAGGCAGCACTGGATGAAAGATGTAAGGGTCTGTCAGGAGTCCAGAAACTCATTGACCTTTTATATACATACATATTACAAGCAAGTAGATCACAGGTGAGGACCTTTAATAGCCATTCAAACCCCTTTGTGTCAACTTGTGTGCATGTTATCAGGCCAAAATCACCAGGGTATGTAAACTTTTTATCAGGGTCATTTGGGTAGGTTCTGTTGTCATGATTTAAAAAAGAGTAAACACAGTTGATAATAAATGGCTTCAGCCAAACACTAATCATGAGTGAAAGAAATGTTTTTGTGTTATCATTCATATTCTCTGAAAAATGGCCAAGAAAGAAATAAATTCTGCCAGGGTATGTTAACTTATGAGCACAACTGGATTTATGGCATATTTACTAGTAATGGCGGTGATCAGCGATTTTTAGCGGGACTGTGACATTGAGGCGAACAGATCGGACACTGAGCTAAAAATAGCCACTGATCACTGTAAAAATGGCACCGACAGGGAAGGGGTTAAAGGAGTTGTAAAGGCAGAAATTTTTTTATCTTAATGCATTCTAACCCCCCTAAATACCTACCTGAGCCCCTTCTCTCTCCTGTGATGTCCATGATCCCCTCAGCCATCTAGGACACTCCTCCTGATTGGCTGAGAGAGCAGCGGCGCCACTGGCTCCTGTAGCTGTCAAATTCAGTCAGCCAGCCAATCAGGGGAGAGAGGGGGCGGGGCCAGGTTGGGGCTCGGTGTCTGGATGGATACATGGAGCTCTGACTCTGCTTAGTACAAAACAAGCTGCATAGAGGAAGTATGACATGTTTGCCATTTTAAAAAAAACAAAAAACAAGCAAAAACAACGAGCCTTTACAATCACTTTAAGTGTTCCCCAGGGAGGTATTTCTAACTGTGGGGGGAGTGTACTGACAAGGAGTGCAGAGAGATTGTTGTTCCTGATCACTAGGAACAGACGATCTCTCTCTACTCCCCTGTCAGAACAGGGATCTGTTTGTTTACATTGACAGATCGCCGTTCAGGCTTTCTGTGGAGCGATCGCGGGTGGCCAGTCGTTATCGCGGCCGCCGGCCACGCACATCCGCTCCGGTGGCACGCGCCTGCTATACCTTTTAAAAAGGGACAGATGTACAGCTAAGGCAAATTTGCACAGCCAAGCCAACTTGTCGAAGTAACTGCAGCGGCTGGTCGGCAAGAAAAAAAAACAAAAAAAAAAAAAAAACACAACAACAACAACACACTTGTAAGGTAATTGCATAATGTGCTAGTATGAAACACTTAACTTAGAACAAAGCCTTCCAGCAGCGCGCTGTCACCGCTAACAGGGCTTCCATCTACCCAGAACAAAGCTCTGAAGGTCCAGCAGGTTATGCCAACAGAGCGCATGCACCGTTGACGTCACCGGCTGCACCCAGGGTGAAGCTCCTAAGCTGTGAACGTTTAGGAGATATTCATTTTACCTACAGGTAAGCCTTATTATAGGCTTACCTGTAGATAACAAAATCACCAAGTGGACTACCGCTTTAACAAGGAACATTTCTTTAAAATCTACAGACTTATTTTTGCTCACATTACGACATTGTTAAAATCACATTCACATGATTGCATGCCAATACAGGAGTTCTCATTCTATAGAGAGAAAAAAAAAAAAAAAGTTAGAATTTCCTGTTCCTTAAATACACACACACACACACACACACACACACTATATAAGCTCTTTTGTTACTTATAGCAACATTAAAATGATTTGTTCTCTACAAAGATTATCAGGTGACATGCAGTTACCAGGTTGTGTATAAATGTTGGCATGCAGGTTTATGACAAGAGAGGAACTCTGTTCTCCCCCCTCCCCCAAGGACCTGGAATGTGTTAACACCCACTAGGACCATTCCACAGCACAAAGCCGCTTCCAGTGATTTGATCTGAACGTCCCATAAAAAAAAAAAAAAAAAAAAAAAAAAAAAGTCCTCTATATATACACCACTGGGATTTCATACAAGTCCACAGGACTAAAAATACAAGAGTCTCACGTGTGATAAAACACTGAGATGCAGAGTCCTCCGAGCACACATGGGACCCCAGGGGAATGCGCAAAGTGTATGCAGACACAATGCCAGCTTATCAAGCCAGGCACCAAGCAAACAATGAGACTGTTATATAACTTCACCAAGAGGCATAACAGAATGAAGTACAAGTGCTATTTTTGTGTATATTGCACAATGTATACACTCTGCAGAAAACATGAACTATTCCTCTGTACTTTCTGCATGCGTGTGGAAAATATATCTGGAATGCAGAACCAGTGAGGGGAAAAAAAAAAAAGGGGGAAGGAGGAGGAATAGTCATTCTATGTTAGCAAAGCCAGGACATCGATAGAAGAGGATAGACTTACTGTAAAACCCCGTAGAATGGACTGCAATGAGTTTTTTTTAATGTGCCCACCGCTTTTAATTACAAAGTTAGAATGTTAAAATGCACACTTCCTTTATCACCATCATGTCCTTAAAGTGCTTCGAAAGGCTCAAGGTTTTTTTTATTTTCATGCAGTCTATGCATGGAGGTAAAAAAAAACAAAAAAAACAAAAACACATTCTCTGCGCAGCAACACCCCCCCCCCCACCCCCCACCCCAAATACTTATCTGACCCCAATCGCGATCCAGCAATGTACACGAGAGCCCCGGCTCTCCGATGAGCGAGAAAGGACGGGGGCCGAACCATAACTCTGTGTGTGAATGGAAATGCAGAGCCACAGCTCATTGCAAGCTGCTTGCTCTGGGAGCACTCGGCAGGAGGGCGGGGCCAAGAGCACCAGCGAGGGACTCAAGAATTAGGAGGATGTGGGCTGCTCTGTGCAAAACTACTGCACAGGGCAGGCAAGTATGACTTTTTTTTTTTTTTAAACAAAAGAAAGCCTTTAATATCACTTTAACCAGTACAACTAATGCACAGCCTGTAAACATCTCTATAAAATGCTGATGTAAACAAAAGGGTCACCATCTAATTCCTGGACCTAGATGCTGGTTCAGGCCGGGTTCACACTGGTGCGACACGACAGCCTTCCTACTTTGGATACGACTTTTCCCTGCGACTTGAAGCCGACATACGTTCGACTTTCAATGAACAGGGATCCGACTTGGATCCCCAATACCAGGCACTATGTTTGGTATGAATCTTGAGGGGGAACTCCACGCTAAATTTTAAATAAAAAACCGGCATGGGTTCCACCTTCAAGAGCATACCAGGCCTTTGGGTCTGGTATGGGGTTTAAGGGGAACCCCCTAAGCCAAAAAAAAACAAAAAACTAGACCCCTATCCAAGCACGCAGCCCGGCCGGTCAGGAAAGGGGGTGGGGACAAGCGAGCGCCCCCTCTTCTGAACCGCACCAGGCCGCATGCCCTCAACATGGGGCGGGGGGGTGCTTTGGGGCAGGGGGGCGCCCTGCGGCCTCCCCACCCCAAAGCACCTTGTCCCCATGTTGATGAGGACAAGGGCCTCTTCCCGACAACCCTGGCCGTTGGTTGTCGGGGCCTGCGGGCAGGGGGGCTTATCGGAATCTGGGAGCCCCCTTTAATAAGGGGGCCCTAGATCCTAGATCTGCCCTATGTAAATGAGTATGGGGTACCCCTACCCATTCACCTGGGGAAAAAAAAAAAAAAAAAAAAAGTATCAATAGAAAAAACACACTAGACAGGTTTTTAAAGTAATTTATTAGGGAGCTTCGGGGGTCTCTTCCGACTTCTCCGCTCTCTTCTCCCGCTCTCCGGTATCTTCTGCCGGGCTCCTCCGCTAACTTCTGCTCTTTTGCCCGCTCTTTCGCCAGCGTTGGCCCGGTCTTCTCGGTTGTCTTCTTCCGATGTCGACTCGACGCTCTCTCCCGCTGTAGTGCCTTGTGCGCAACGACTTATATAGGCATGGGGCGTGGTCACCAGGTGATGTCATCCGGTGACCCCCGCTCCTTATGACGTCTCCACCCCATCAGGCCGCGGGTGGTGACGTCATAAGGGGCGGGGTCACCGGATGACAATACCCGGTGACTACGCCCCATGCCTATATAAGTCATTGCGCACCGCGCGCACAGCATTACAGCGGGAGAGAGCATGGAGTCAACATCAGAAGAAGACCAGAGGGAAGAAGACGATGGAGAAGACCAGGCCAACGCTAGCTAGAAGATAGCGGAGGAGCCCGGCAGAAGATACCAGAGAGCGGGAGAACGGGAGAAGAGGTCGGAGAGAGCGGAGAAGTCGGAAGAGACCCCCAGAGCTGCCTAATAAATTACTTTAAAAACCTATCTTGTGTGTTTTTTCTATTGACACTTTTTTCCCCCCAGGTGAATGGGTAGGGGTACGATGTACCCCATACTCATTCACATAGGGTGGGGGGGCCGGGATCTGGGGGCCCCCTTATTAAAGGGGGCTCCTGGATTCCGATAAGCCCCCCCACCCGCAGACCCCGACAACCAACGGCCAGGGTTGTCGGCAAGGGGCCCTAGGCCCCCCTGCCCCAAAACACCCACCCCCCCCCCAAGTTGAGGGCATGCGGCCTGGTACGGTTCAGGAGGGGGGGGGGGCGCTCGCTCGTCCCCACCCCCTTTCCTGTCCGGCCAGGCTGCATGTTCGAATAAGGGTCTGGAATTGATTTTGGGTTCCCCTTAAAACCATATCAGACCGAAAGGGGCTGGTATGCTCTTGGAGGGGGAACCCATGCCAGTTTTTTATTTAAAATTTGGCATGGAGTTCCCCCTCAAGATCAGAGCACAAGTCGCATGCCAAAGTCGGATCAAGCAAGACGGCGATCCGACTTCAATGATAGTCAATGGGCTGAAGTAGGATCAAAGTCGGACCAAAAGTAGTACAGGGAGCATTTTAAAAGTCGGACCGACTTGTGTCGGACCAGTTAAGACGGCTCCCATAAGGAAACATTAATTTTCACACGTCATGCGACATGAGCTCCCAATGTCGGAGCGTTTGTTGCACCAGTGTGAACCCGGCCTTAGAGATGACACAATCATGTCAATTCTGGTGCCTGTGCAGTTTTTGCCTCCTGTCTGAGACAGATCAGTATCAGCTGCAGCCTCTCACCTTTGACTTGTTATAAAGTTACAATTTTGCAGTCTGATCACTGGAGGAGAGGAGACTGAGTGAGTACTCACCAGTTTAACTGAGCTGTGCCTGAGTTCGATTCTGCTGGCTTGCACTTTCACAAGTTGACAGGACGTAGTTTGAAGTACTCATACTATACAAACGAACTGGCCTGAAGGGGTGAAACCAGGCCTGGGAATGCTTAAAAAGTACTAGTGAGACTACACTTCCTCCTGCCTACAGCTGACTAATGACAAGTCAACTTAGTTAAACTTATTGGAGCTCATACATGGTTTGAAATTTTAAATCCGTACTGTTGCGGTATATTGTATCAGGAATGTAGTCATGCAGACTTATAATGTTACTGACGGGTCCAATTAAACAAGAAGGTCCAAAGTAAATAACAGTAATCTTTTGGATAGGTTAAAGTCATTTTCAGAGTGGTATGCAAACACGTGAGGTAAGCAGCTCCAATTGGACTCCCATCAAATGATCATCCATTTTACAACTAAATCTATTCCTATATGCAAACTGGCACACTCGGCCAAGTATGTCCTGTCAGGGTTCAGACATGCATGGCCAAATTTTAGAAGATTCAGTGACATTTATATGAAAGTTCAAACTAATTAAAGAATGATTGCCAGATTCTAGAACAGAATGACTGATAACATTGGACCAGTCAAAACGATTTCCCAACCTGTTCTCCATACAACCAATTTAGAGAAACATTAAGACAACTAGCTTGGCACAATGAGCTGCCATCATTCGTATAATAGGATTCCTTCAACAAAAAAAAAAAAAAAAAAAAAAAAATCGGTTGAGTAGATCTTTTAGAAGATAAAAGCTGATCTATGGTCAGCCTGTACTGAGGTAATCTGAGGAGACCTACACCCGCATTAAATAACAATGAAGAATGTATGACACTTCCCCGACGAGATGGCTGGCAAACCAGAGGGAATTGGTGATAAAGAACACATTGTGCAAGATGCAGAATGGACCGTTTGTGGGCAAGCATATAAATGCACCAGTCAGTGCATGTTGGGTTGTGCAAGCTGCTCTCGCTGTTTTGTTTGCACTGCGAAGAGAACAAAATATCCAGCTCATGTACAGTATATGTGCATATACAAAGAAAGTTCAAGAGTTTAAATCATGTTTTTTTTTTTTATGTGGAAGTTCTAGTTTCTATATTACTGTACTGAAAGATTTTTAGAAAGTATAATGTGTGCATACACCCCAACGAGCAACTTTAGTCAGGCCCAAAAAGTTACATTCAGGATTTAAGGCAGGCCATACACAGTTCGATTCCTGCTGAACCGGCCGAGATTTGAACCACTGAAGGTGCTTCCATCTTCACCCTGTCTTCAGCAAAATAAATGGCAGAGCAGGCGATGTCGTCACTCCCACGCATGCGTACGGGAGTCACTGTTTACGGTACGGCTCTGAAGGAACATCATGTGTATGCCGTTCCTTCAGAGCACATGCACCAGGTGACATCACTGGCTGCATTTGAAGTAAATATCTCCTAAACTGTGCACGTTTAGGTTTAATGTATCTATAGGTAAGCTTATTATAGGCTTACCTATAGGTAAAAATCATACAAGGGAGTTAACTCCCACTTTAAACTTGATGAAATCAATAGTCTGTCCACAATCCAAAAAGAAATACAGAAAGAAGCACAAGACCAAAACTGGATGAAAGAGTCAAAAGAGCTAGAGCTGCAACTAACGATTATTTTCATAATCGAATAGTTAGCGTATTATTGTTTTGATTAATCAGATAATAACCTTTAAAAAAATGTGGTGTATAATTTAGTTAATATGTAAAGTTAAAAAAAAAAAAAAAGGCAATTTATTTTTAAATACCGTATATCTCTGCAGTGGTAAATATAAATAACCAGCTATATGGAGCAAAATCTCTAATCCACTCTAATAATAATATCAGAAGAGCTATACTGTATATACTATTAGAGGTCGAATCTGGTAAATATCAGACTCAGATCAAATTTTTTATTTAAAAAGAAAAAAAAAAAAAATTTAAGACAGTTTTACCGATTTTCAGACAGAACTGTAATATATTATATTATATGCTGGCCATACAAAAACCATGTCTTTCTTAAAACAAAAAAGTCATTTTAAGAATGTTCGATTTCCTAATCATTAGTGGGGTCAAATCGACGGGAGATATTAATCTTATTAAAGTAGTACTAAAAGCTGAAACTTTTTTTTCATGGATTTAATCATTTTAAAATATAATGCACAATACTGGTAAAAAGTTCACTTTAACAGCTTCCCGACCAGCCGCCACAGTTATACTGTGGCAGGGTGGTACTGTTGCGCGAGCCGTTGTAGCCGTTTAAGACGCTATAGCGGATGCGCGCGCCCGCAGTATGTCCCCGGAGCGATGGCCGCTGGGCACCTGCCATCTATCGTGACAGAGCAAGAACCGGATAGGTGTGTGTAAACACACAAATCCCAGTTCTGTCAGGGGAGAGGAGACAGATCGCGTGCGCCTACTAAGTAGGAACAACGATCTCTCTCTAGTCAGACACATCCCCCCCCCCTCCCCCCCAGTTAGAAACACACATAGGGAACATAGTTAACCCCTTCCCTGCCAGTGACATTTATACAGTAATCAGTGACTACTTTTAGCTTTGATCACTGTACAAATGTCACTGGTCCCAAAAAAGTGTCCGATGTGTCCGTCGCAATGTTGCAGTCCCGATAAAATCACAGATCACCGCCTTTACTAGTAAAAAAAAAAAATAAAAAAATAAAAAAAAAAATACCATAAATCTATCCTATTTTGTGGATGCAATAACTTTTGCGCAAATCAATCAATATACGCTTATTGCGATTTTTTTTTTTACCAAAAATATGCAGAAGAATACATAGCCTAAACTGAAGAAATTAGTTTTACATTTTTTTTGGGGATATTAACCACTTAAGGACCGAGCCTTTTTCTGAGATTTGTTGTTTACAAGTTGAAAACAGTTTTTTTTTTGCTAGAAAATTACTTAAAACACCCAAACATTATACATTTTGTTTCCTAACACCCTAGAGCAGTGATGGCGAACCTATGGCATGCGTGCCACAGCTGGCACGCCAAACCCTCTCTGTGGGCACGCCAGGGGAATTCCCCAGCCAGGCAGTCCTTGCATCAGTGCAAGTGATGTCGGCGGGGGTGTGGGCAGCCAGTCATCTTGTCCCATGTGTGATGTTTAGGGGGGTGTAAAGTTCTTCCTCCACTGTCCTGAGGGTCTGTGCTGCAGCTTATTGCCTCCCCCGGACCTACACCTCTGGTAAGGCATTTGGGCATTCCTCTCTGCAGGCACCCTATTCCAGCTCCCCCCTGCTCCAGGACGACTTTGGTTAAGTCTGTCCCAATGTTATAGCCTGTAGAACAGCAGAGGGGGAGGGGAGGGGCGGTGCTCAGAGCAGATCATCCATGGCCATGGGAGAGGTGCAGTGGCTGCTAGCTGACCTCCCAGCGGCGGGGATATCGAGGAGCGACTGGATGGCAGGAACTACCCGGGGAGAGCTGGACGATGAGGACGAGGATAGATCCTCCGGTCTACATTGTACTGTGTGTGGGGGGATGGGGATGCGAGTAGTCCGGGAAGTATGGGTCAGGTAGGCGAGTGCATGTGTCAGGTAGGCGAGTGTATGTTGCACAGTGTATTCTGAGCACAACGCACTCCTGATCCCTGCATTCTGAGCGAATCTGGCAGATTTGTATGTTTTTAGTCCCTTAGGGCTCATGCAGAGGGATGATCAGTGTACAGAGCCGCTGGTAGATTTAATTCCGTGTTGGCACTTTGAAAGAAATAATTTGGTTTTGTGTCGCGGTTTGGGCACTCGGGCTCAGAAAGGTTCGCCATCACTACCCTAGAGAATAAAATGGCGGTCGTTGCAATACTTTGTCACCCGTATTTGCGCAGCGGTCTTACAAATCACACTTTTTTTTGGAAAAAAACACACTTTTTTGGATTAAAAAAAAAATAAGACAACAGTAAAGTTAGCCCAATTTTTTTATATTGTGAAAGATAATGTTGATACCCAACATGTCACGCTTCAAAATTGCGCCCGCTCGTGGAATGGCGACAAACTTTTACCCTTAAAAATCTCCATAGGCAAAGTTTAAAAAAATTCTACAGGTTGCATGTTTTAAGTTAGAGGAGTTCTATGGCTAGAATTATTGTTCTCGCTCTACCGATCGCAGCGATACCTCACATGCGTGGTTTGAACACTGTTTTCATATACGGGCGCTAGTCACGTATGTGTTCACTTCTGCACGCAAGTTCATCGGGACAGGGCGCGTTGAAATTTTTTTTCTCTCTTATTTTACCTTTTTTTTTTACATTTTTACACTGTTTTTTAAAAAAAATGTGTCACTTTTATTCCTATTACAAAGAATGTAAACACCCCTTGTAATAGAAAAAAGCATGACAAGACCTCTTAAATATGAGATCTGGGGTCAAAATGACCTCAGATCTCATATTTACATTAAAATGCAATTAAAAAAAAATAAATAAAAATAAATAGTCCTTTAAGAGCTATGGGCGGAAGTGATGTTTTGACGTCGCTTCCGCCCTGCAGTGATATGGAGACGGGTGGGGGCCATCTTCCCCTCACTCATCTCCTTACCCAGGCAGGGGACAGACGCGATCGCTTCCGTCGCTGCCGACGGCTCCGGTAAGAAGCGGAGGGGCACCGAATCACGGCAAGAAGGGGGGGGGGGGACCTCTCTCGCCAACGATAAAAGTGATCTTGCAGAGAATCCACCGCAGAGACCACTTTTATCTTAAACCGGACCGCCCGCTGAAGACGAGAATACCGGGGTTATGGCAGCTAGCTGTTGCCATAACAACGTTATTCTCCTTAAAAGTACCTATGTGCGGCAGTGGTTAATTATGGCAAAAAGGACAAAATAGTGTGTTTTTTTTTTAAATTGACGCTTTTTTTTTTTTTTTGTTTATAGCGCAAAAAAAAAACAAAAAAAAACAAAAAAAACACGCAGGGGTGATCAAATACCACTAAAAGAAAGCCATTTTTGGGGGAAAAAAGGACATACATTTTGTTTGGGTACAGCGTCGCACGACCGCGCAATTGTCAGTTAAAGCGACGCAGTGCCATATCGCAAAAAATGGCCTTAAAGCGCCTGTGATTAAACCCAAATAAAGTTCAGCTGTTCTAGTAGGGCTTTCCTGACATTTTCTTAGTCGCATCTTAGAGCAAAAGCCATGGTCCACAGAGAGCTTCCAAAGCATCAGAGGGATCTCATTGTTAAAAAGGTATCAGTCAAGAGAAGGGTACAAAAGAATTTCCAAGGCATTAGATATACCATGGAACACAGT
Source organism: Lithobates septentrionalis (assembly GCA_037952835.1). Classification (NCBI taxonomy): domain Eukaryota; kingdom Metazoa; phylum Chordata; class Amphibia; order Anura; family Ranidae; genus Lithobates; species Lithobates septentrionalis. The sequence goes on from JBBDGP010001275.1 coordinate 1,494,692, forward strand.
AAAGACAGTCATCATCAAGTGGAGAAATTATGACGCAACAGTGACATTACCAAGAACTGGACGTCCCTCCAAAAATGTATGAAAAGACAAGAACACTGGTCAGGGAAGCTGCCAAGAGGCCACAGCAACATTAAAGGAGCTGCAGGAATATCTGGCATGTACTGGCTGTGTGGTACATGTGACAATCTCCTGTATTCTTCATACGTATGGGCAATGGGGTAGAGTGGCAAGACGGGAAGCCTTTTCTTATGAAGAAAAACATCCTAGCTCAGCTAAATTTTGGAAAAACACATCTGAAGTCTCCCAAAAGCATGTAGGAAAAAGTGTTATGGTCTGATGAAAACAAGGTTGAAATTTTTGGCCATAATTCCAAAAGATATATGTTTGGCATAAAGACAACACTGCACATCACCAAAAGAACACCATATAAAAAAGGAGTGCCAAATATAAAAACATAGAAAAGTGGTACCCATGTCGAAAAGAGGAAAAAGTGGTATGAGGCCATTTTGGACTTTCATGGTACCATACAAAGGCTGGAAAAAAAAATAAATTATATTATATTATAATAGTGCGAGGTTTCGAACTACTGCTTCTGAGCGGATAAAGCTGTGTTTTTGGCTGTCTCTGGGTTCTGCATCGGAACTTTCAATCTTGTGTCCAGATTTTACCAGGTGCTTGCAGCCTAAGTACACAGGTGTGCAGTGTCGTTATATGCTCAAGCCTGAGTATAGCTCAGGGCTCTCAGTTTTGAGACAACTCCCAGTGTGGAAGACAAAAAGGTCTCACCCAGGGATCAGAGGTGCCCCAGCTGGCAGCCAGGAGATCTCATTCCAGGTGTAAGGTGGGCTCCTATTGGGCTGTCAGGAGAACTCCTATGCGGAGGCCAGGATTGGGCCATTCAGCAGGATGCTGCGACTAAAGGCCAAGAGAGCCATAGGAACCAGTAAAGCTGGACAACACAGTCAGAGGGACTGGTAAGAAGACCAGTGGTGTTTCCCACAAGGGAGCCAGGTGGCTTAGTATTTTCGTTTGACTTCATATTGACCGCTCATGTCCCATTGTGCAGTAGAAGGTATGTACTATTAAAAGATGAAAAGGAAAGCCACTAGCACCACATATATTGTTTTCCAAATGCTATAACTATTAGGAACAGGGGGCCTCACTTTCTTTCATGAACAGACACACCCAGTATAGTGAAGAGCATTCCTCACACAGATTAAGATTATAAATACATAATTTGAAGAATGACAGTATGTGGAATGTTTACAATCTATGTTCTATGGCAGAAAAGTACACAGCCAACATTCCAGTCCTAAGACGCACATACATGAGCCTCCAACAAGACCCAAATGCTTTCATATACCACTACTGTCATTAAACAAGAATTCCAACTTTTGAAAAAATAAATAAATAAATGTGACCAATTTTCCAAAAATTTGCATTGGTGTCGGCAAAGCATTGGTGCAATGCTATTGGTCCTACAGACTGGGCTTCTATCTCCAGGTACAGACTGTCAGATATGGAGCTGGGAGGGAGTATCAATGGACTACAAGCGTGGTGACGTCACTCCATGTGTGCTCCATTGGGAACTACAGTCCCTTTGCCGCTGTGGTAGATGAGACTTGTAGTTTTTTCATTTCATCAAAACTGTGATTGTATTACACGGCTGTGCAGGTGATGCATGCCGATTTCCAATCTGACAGTAGCCAGCAGAGAGAAGAATCTCCCGATTCTGTAAGAGGGGGCAGTTTGAATGGCTGTGCACACTGACCATGTTTCATGTCACATTCTAAGGCCGATTTCACACTGGGGCGGTGGGTGCGTCGGTGGTAAAACGCCACTATTGTTAGCTGCGATTTACCGTCGTTTTTGCGGCGCTATTTGGCCGCTAGCGGGGCGATTTTACCCCCCCCCCCCCCGCTAGCGGGCGAAAAAGGGTTAAAACCACCTGCAAGGCGCCGCCGCAGCGGCGCTATGCCGGCGGTATAGCCGCCCTGCCCCATTGATTTCAATGGGCAGAAGCGGTGTATACACCGTTCCTTCACCGCTCCAAAGATGCTGCTAGTAGGACTTTTTTTTGCGTCCTGTCAGCGCACCAGTGTGAAAGCCCTCGGTTTGCAGGCGCTATTTTTAGCGCAATAGTGCCTGCAAAATGACCCAGTATGAAAGAGGTCTAAATATGGATAGAACATGAAACATGCTCAGAAAAGGCAGAGTAAGCTTTTAGCAAGCAACTGGTCGAAAAATACAAAAGATTTTAGTGGAGTGGAAACAATCAGAACTATGCTAAACGAAAGATAACCGTACGCAGCTCAAATTTGAGCCAATTCTTGCTGAATCTGTCGAAAATGAAGCTGTGGGTGGCCTTGTTGGAACTACACTGCAAAACAAAACCTGACTAAAAAAATTGAGCCCGGTGAAAAATTGTCAGCCGAACAGTGCCTCAGATATAGTCACTATTGGGATATTCAGACAGCGCAAATGCATGCCCAATGTTTCCGCGCGTACCTGGTTAACGCTAAACTCATGAGCCGTAAAGGCGTTAAAAGCGTCACCTGTGGAGATTTGTTTATTGCACGATCACGGGTGCACACAGCTATTTGGAAAAGTTACCATGAAGTTACTAGGTTCCAAGGGAGCAGATTGCTTTTAGATTTGCACAAACCCCACAATGGCTGTCCCTTTTGTAGAAGTGACAGGTTCACTGTATCTGAGAAACTGATAAACTAATAAAGCTACCAAAGAAGAAACCCTCCAAGAATGAAAGTTGGTTTGTGTTAGTTTATCAGCAGAGAACTCGTTTTCTCCTCCATTCTGATCTGCTTAATGTTTAGCCAAGTATTACTCCAGTTTTCACACATGCTGGCCGCATGAATGTAAATGGAGAGCTTCGGGGTGTGAATGACCACTCTACTAACTGAAAACACCAGATGCAGAAATGCCAGATTAGACACGAACATTCACTTCAGCAAATTTACATTCCAGTCCTGCATAACAGATTCATGGAGGTGGACAAGGATTTTCAGGAATATCAGCCGCAGAATTCAAAGTTACCATTTACCCATTTAGAGGAAATAATCATGTTATTATGGGAGTCTTCCATAAAGCATACTTGCACATTATGGCAGGAAAATCTAAATTAAATGCAATTCTGCTTTAACCCTTTTACTTACACTGACATATGTCAGAGGTTGGCAACAGCAAGGAGCACCTACATACAAAACTTTTGGTTAACTGTAAACTAATGACCTTTAAGACCCCTTTCACACTGGAGGCATTTTTCAGGTGCTACAGCGCTAAATATAGCGCCTGAAAAAAGCCTCAGCTGCAAACCCAGTGGGAAAGCCCGAGTGCTTTCACACTGGGGTGCTGCTCTGGCAGGGCGTTACAAAAAGTCCTGCCAGCAGCTTCTTTGCAGCGGTGTAGGAGTGATGAATACACCGCTCCTGCCCATTGAAAACAATGGGGCAGCGGCGTTTTGCGAGCGGATTAAACCCCTTTTTGGCTGCTAGCGGGGGGTTTAAACCGCCCTGCTAGCGGCCGAATAGCGCCGCTTTACCGCTGGGGGGGGGGGGGGGGGTCAGTGTGAAAGGGTTCTTAAGGAAAATTTTGGGTACCAAAGTTGGTCTTTGTTTCAAGGGCAGACACAATTTGAAAGCCTGACATGTTGGGTTTCCATTTACTCGGCACAATCTCTCCTTTTATATGTTACCAAACTGGGTAGTATATTGTGTTTGAGTGCATTAAATGAATGTTAAAGCTGAACTCTACCTTTTCTTACTTTACATAGTTTGTTTGGGCCAAGCTGGCCCAAAGGAACTATGTCCCTCACCAACATGCAAGGCCGCTGGATGTGCGGTATAATCTGGATGTAGCTACATACTGCACTTTGTTCCAGGTTCGGGTCGAAACTTCCAGGAACGCATTAGTCTACCATAGTGGCACTCAGCCATTCAGAGAAAGCAGTGTATTTTAGCAATGAATGAGTCAAAGTCGGGCTGATAATGTCACAACCTCTGTCAGAGGAAGCTTTGTATTCATCGCTAGAATACATTGCTTTCTCTGAATGGCTGAGCGCCACTGTGATAGACTACTGTGTTCCAGGTATGAGACAGGAAGCCTCGGCTCAAACCCAGAACACTGCGGTAGGTTGTATGTGGCCTCAGCTACATACAGTTTATACAGCACATCCAGCAGCCTCACATGTTCGTGAGGGCTATAGTTCATTTGGGCCAGCTTGGTAAAGTGTAAAGTATATGAAAAGCTGGATCTTTGCTTTAGAGCCCTTTTACACTGAGCCGCGGGAAGCATTTACTATCATTTTAGAGCGCTGCCCACTCGCTTCAATGGGCAGGGGCGGTGGAGGAGCAGTGTATACCCCGCTCCTCCACCGCCCCAAAGATGCTGCTTGCAGGACTTCAGAGGCAGTTGGCTGCTTTTTTCAGCTGCCCCTGAACTCATCCAATGTTATCTTATGTGTACATGTACACAGTGTCGTTTAATGTCTTTTAGAGGCTTGTCTTTGAAGGCAAAAAAATGAGTTCAGACACTAAACGCGGTAGCGCGTATAGCAGCGTTTCGTTTACAGGTGTTTTTCATTTTCGGCTAATTAGAAAAAAAAAAAAATTCTCAAACAATTCTAGCCACTAAACGCAGCATGTAAACGCGGCCAAACGTTTGTTTTTATCTGTCAAGTTAAATCATTCAGGAGAGGTTGTAAAAACGTCCCGTGTACATTAGGCTTAGGCTCCAGTCACACCTAGGCGTTCCAGAATCGTGGTAGACTCAACCCACGATTCCAGAATCGTGGCAAAACACATGATGCATTTGTGATACCATTACTTCTAATGGCACCCCAATCACACAACACAATAAATCACGCTACAATTGTGGCAATTCGCAACGCACGATGCTGTCGCCCAGAAGAAGCTCCTGCTCCTTTGAGTGACAAGCTTTGCACCTTGTGATTTATCACGCAACAACAGCTACAGAAATTCCACATTTTGCAGCGATTATGGAATCATGGGCAGAATCGCCTGTGAATCTGGATCGCCCAGGTGTGAATGGAGGCTTAATGTATTTGTTATTGAATACTCTTACTTGATAATCTGTTGCACCAATATCAGGTGACAGAAAAAAAAAAATTGCAACTACCACTATTTTATTCTTATTGCCATGTTTGGCGTTTTCACTAAATGACCATTTTAACATATGTATAAAAAAAAACTCCCAAAATGCAGTGGCAGCAAAAGTTAATTAAAAGGCAGACTTGCTATTTATGTTACTGGGTGCTTTTTTTTTTTTTTTTTTTTTTACACACACACTGAAACCTTTTGCCAAGATTAAAAAAGTCCAGGCAACATGCACGCTAAACCTGCTCTGTACCACATTCTAAGCCTAATCTAACCCTGTAAAGCAAAACTTGCTGTACTTACCTATCCTGCACCCGATCCAGGCTGGTCTCCAGAAGCAGGTGCTGTCTGCAGGAGAGGACTGACAACTGTGAAATGAATAGGAAGTGACGTCACCCATAGACTTACTAAGGAGCTTCTGTTGTCGGATGCCTCTCCTGCACACGCCTACACAGCCAAACTGTGGCTGACAGCTGATGCTGGGACCAGATCGGCTGTTAGGCAAGTACAGTGATTTTTGCTTTACAGGGTTAGCTAGATTAGGTTTAGAATGTGGCACAGAGCAGGTTTAGCCCGAGATAGGTTTTTCCTGGACTTCTCCTTTAATGCCAAGGTAGCATTTCCTGCTCTCCTGACTGGGACTGGCCGATACAATGACTCCAATGCCTTTTCCGCCACTTGGACAAGCCATGAGACCCCATGTGTATATATATCTTCCAGGTCAGTAACAATTTATTAATTTACTGAAGTTACTGGATCAGCATGACAGCAAGGCACCTTGCATTCTTAAAGAGGAGTCAACACCGGCAGCCTACATTCTCCTCAGTGCACAAATTTCCCTTCATTTTCAGGAAGACTTTTGTGACATGCAAATCAGAGGGAAAAAAATGAACACAATCAAATAAAGTGGTCAAACAGTGGTAGATGCGAGAAGAGAAACCCTGCCAAGAAAAAACTCAGTATTTTTATACAGTTGTTCAATACTTGGTAGGCTACACAAGCTTAACCACTTCAGCCCCAGAAGAATTTACCCCCTTCCTGACCAGGCCATTTTTTGCAATATGGCACTGCGATGCTTTAACTGACATTTGTGCAGCGGCGGCACTGCCCATTCATTTTAATGGGCAGGGGCACTTTAGGAGGGGCGTATACACTAGAGCTGCACGATTCTGGGAAAAATGAGAATCACGATTCTTTTGCTTGGAATAAAGATCACGATTCTCTCACGATTCTCAAAAAAATAATTTTATTTTAAAGATAAAGCCTTGTCAGTGCAGCCATATCAGTGCAGCCATATCAGTGCAGCCATATCAGTGCAGCCTTGCCCCAGTGCAGCCTTGGATCGCCTGTACTTGCTTCCAGGGCTTCAAAATCGCCGACCGCGATTTGAAAATGGCGCCGCCGGCGCCGAAATACACAGAGCCGGTCCTCGGCTCTTTCCGGCGGCTCTCGTTCAATTTCGGCTCCACTCGTAGTCCCGAGCGGAGCTATCCGAGTAGGTTCGGATAGCTCCGCTCGGGACTACGAGTGGAGCCGAAAGTAAACGAGAGCCGCCGGAAAGAGCCGAGGACCGGCTCTGTGTACTTCGGCGCCATTTTCAAAACGCTGGTTCCCGGCGGCTTCTCCTCCGATCAGCCTGTTCAGGCTATTAAAAAAAAAAAATCGAGATAATCCAGACTGTAGATCGCGGGGGGGGGGGGTGAATCAAAATCGCGATTCTATGTACGATTAATCGTGCAGCTCTAGTATACACCGCTCCTTCACCGCTCCAAAGATGCTGCTTGCAGGAGTTTTTTTTAACGTTCTTCCAGCGCATCGCCTCAGTGTGAAAGCACTCGGGCTTTCACACTGAGACTGCAGGGGAGCCATTTTTCAGGAGCTTTTTTTAGCCCAAAAGTGCCTGAAAAACACCTCAGTGTGAAAGAGGTCTTAGTGCAGACTTCTGCAAAAATCAGTGAGCCAATCACACAAGCAGAAAATTATGACTTGTCGCAATTGTACACATACTTGCATCTCTATCTAGCTATTTTTTTCCCACTAACGTGGAGTTACCCTTTAACATTGAAGTCTATGGCCCTCAAGTCGCATCAATTTCACACCAAAGTCCCATAAATATGAACAGTACTCACTGAAAAATATGGGGTGTGACTTGTCATGCAACTTTGATGTACAAGTGTGAATAGAGCCCTAAAAATCTTACTTTGTAAGTATGAACAACATTGTCAAGACAAGATATACAATATTGTTTAGACAAGACAGAGATGCAAAGTAATATGAAAGCGTTTGTAAAAGGTGTTTTTTTTTTTTAAATTTAAAACAAACATGTTCTACTTGCCTGCCCTGTGCTCAGAGTGGCCCCAAACCCCCTCATATAGGGTGCCCTGCTGGTGCAGTCCACTCTTCTCCGTCTGCCCCAAAGCAAACAACTTGCTATGGGGGCAGACGTGCAGGCTCAATCTCGAGCCAGGCTGTGTGCATCTAATGACATATACAGCACGGCTCAGCCCCCCCAGGAGAGCTGCGGATGACGGAGGCACGTAAACTGACCAGTGTCAGGGCTCAGGAGCTATTATAAACCGTGGTCAGTTTACAGAGGGGAGGGCAGAAACTGGCAGGATCAGCCAGGTATTTCAGGTGATACTTGGGGCCAAATGACACAGCACAAGCACAGTGCTGTATAACATGCTTTAACCACTTCCCGCCCGCCCTATAGCGGATTGACGTCCGGGAAGTGGTTGTGTTATCCTGACTGGGCGTCATATGACGTCCTTCAGGATAACATGCCGCAGCGCGCCCCCGGGGGCGCGCATCACGGCGATCGGTGGAGCGGTGTGTCAGTCTGACACACCGCTACACTGATCTTGGTAAAAAGCCTCCGGTGGAGGCTCTTTACCACGTGATCAGCCGTGTCCAATCACGGCTGATCACGCTGTCAATAGGAAGAGCCGTTGATCGGCTCTTCCTCACTCGCGTCTGACAGACGCAAGTAGAGGAGAGCCGATCGGCGGCTCTCCTGGCAGGGGGGGGTCTGCGCTGATTGTTTATCAGCGCAGCCCCCCCGCAGATCACCCCACTGGACTACCAGGGATGCCACTAGGACCACCAGGGAAGGGGCAACGTGGATGGCCAGGTATGTACCCCATGGCCATCCACATGTGCCCAATCTGTGCCAATCAGTGCCAATCAGTGCCCACAAATGGGCACTGATTGGCACTATTATGCCAAAGATCTGCCCAGCAATGCCCAGATCTGCCCAGCAATGCTATATCAGTGCCACCTGTCATTGCCAATCGGTGCCACCTGTCAGTGCCCATCTGTGCCCATCAGTGCCCACCTATCAGTGCCCATCAGTGCCACACATAAGTACCCATCAGTGCCACCCATATATGCCAATCAATGCCACCTACGAGTGCCCATCGGTGCCACCTATGAGTGCCGCATACCAGTGCCACCTATCAGTGCCACCTATCAGTGCCCATCATTAGTGCCACCTCATCGGTGCCCATCAGTGCCGCCGTATCAGTGCAGCTATATCAGTGCCCATTATTGAAGGAGAAAGCGTACTTATTTACAAAAAAATTTAACAGAAAACAAAGAAAAACTTGTTTTTTTTTCGAAATTTTCGGTCTTTTTTTATTTGTTGCGCAAAAAATAAAAACCGCAGAGGTGATCAAATACCACCAAAAGAAAGCTCTATTTGTGGGAACAAAATGATAAAAAAATTGTTTGGGTACAGTGTAGCATGACCGCGCAATTGTCATTCAAATTGCAACAGCGCTGAAAGGTGAAAATTGGGCTGGGCGGGAAGGTGTCTAAGTGCCTGGTATTGAAGTGGTTAAAGGAAAAGGACTTTTTTTTTTATATATTGGTCAAAGTGGGGAGAGCAACGAGGGTGGGAATTCACATGAAGTGAGTGAATGCAATGAGATAAAATTGGGGTAACAAACGCTTTAAGGTAAAAGCAGTGATGTTTGATTTTGTTTTGTATACTTGGTGGTAAACTCACACTGGGTGTTTGCAGCAGCTGTGCTACATTTAAAGTTGTTTTCAGAACTTTTAAAGTGACAGTGCATACTTTTTTTTAGTTTATTGGCTTTCTATGGTAGTGTACCGAAAAAAGGAGATGAGTACCACAGGAGACGAGAAGAGGAGGTTTGAAACACCATTGCACAGAGCAGGTAAGTATATCATATTTATTTTTAAATTAAAACACATTTAACCATAACCACTTGCCTACAGGGCACCTTCACCCCCTTCCTGCCCAGGCCATTTTTCAGCGCTGTCGCACTTTGAATGACAATTGCATGGTCATGCAACATTGTACCCAAACTAAATTTTTATATATTTTTTCACACAAATAGAGCTTTCTTTTGGTGGTATTTAATCACTTTTTTTTGTTTTTTTTACTAGAAAAAAAGACCGACAATTTTGAAAAAAAATAAGTTTTAGTTTCTGTCAGTAAATTTTGTACACAAACAAAAAAATACTGAGCTACCTATAAAAACTAACCCCCCGAAAAGCAGCAGTTAAACAGTGAGATGTGCACTAAAATAACTAATAAAAAAGAAATAACCGCGCTAAATATAAGTGAAACACATGAAACAATCTCAAAAACTTCCGTGAGGAAGTACATATATAAATGCAAAAATGTTGAAAAATATTAAAAATTAAATTGCGAAAAGTGCATGGGTCAACACATGTATGCATGAATCAAACATGAGTGTCCATATATAATATTTGCGAATAAAATTAAGTGTCCATATATAGTAACAAAAAATAAAAATGTGAAGTAATGATCTGAAATAAGTCCAAAAAAAGACCCCTTGGGTGAATCCAACCAGAGTCAATGGTGTAAAAAAATACGAGTGACAACCCATACAGTATCAACAAATAGCCAATAATTGAGCTTACCGCAAGGCAAGCGAACACCAGCCTGTATCACGTCTTGGTGTGGAGAATCCAGATGGTGCTCTTATATACTCATGTGAGTTTTCTACCTTTATCTATTAAATCGTTTTTATCAGTATTACACTATGGCCAGTTCGTTTTTATTTACATGCCTGTGAGATGTCATTTTGGAGTCTCTGCTGTATCCCCCGGTTCCTGCCGCAAGCAGTCCAGAACGCCAATGGATCTCTCATACTGCTATTGAACACAAGCTGTGGTTGGCTTGCCTTGCGGTAAGCGCATTATTTGCCTGGTGGTGGATCACGTAGTGTGGTGTGGTAAACTGATACTGAACACAAGCTGTTGTTGGCTTGCCTTGGGGTAAGCGCATTTATTTGCACGGAGTGTGGGGTCTCATCTTCACTACGGAGTTTGCTAGTGTTCACTTTAAGTTCCTTTTTCTTCCTGCTGTATCTTTATGCACTAGTGTAAGTTTTCTACCTTTTCTAAACTTTAATTAGTTTGGCAGTATTACACTATGGCCAGTTTCTTTTCATTTACATGTTTATGAGATGGAAGTTTGGTGTTCTCATTACATCCTTTCAGCTGCGATGTATACAGTCTAAGAGCACCATCTGGATTCTCCACACCAAGACGTGATACAGGCTGGTGTTCGCTTGCCTTGCGGTAAGCTCAATTATTGGGTATTTGCGGATACTGTACGGGTTGTCACTCGTATTTTTTACACCATTGACTCTGGTTGGATTCACCCAAGGGGTTTTTTTTTGGACTGATTTCAGATCATTACTTCACATTTTTAGTTACTATATATGGACACTTAATTTTATTCGCAAATATTATATATGGACACTCATGTTTGATTCATGCATACATGTGTTGACCCATGCACTTTTCACAATTTAATTTTTAATATTTTTCAACATTTTTGCATTTATATATGTACTTCCTCACGGAAGTTTTTAAGATTGTTTCATGTGTTTCACTTATATTTAGCGCGGTTATTTCTTTTTTACTTGTAAATTTTGTAAATAAGCAATTTTTCTCCTTCACTGATGGGCGCTGATGAGACTGCACTGATGAGGAGGCATCAATATGCTGCACTGATATGCGGAACAGATAAGCACTGGTAGGCACCGATCGGCGAGACTGGCCGTTCTGGGCGCCGTCATATGACGCCCACCCAGAACGAGAGACGCACCGTCCCTCTGTTAATCACCTTAACCACTTGAGCCCCGAAAGGTTTTACCCCTTTAAAAAGGGATTGTAAAGGCTCTTTTGTTTTTTTCCCCTATAAAAATAACAAACATGTTATACTTGCCTGCTCTGCTGCAGTGGTTTTGCACAGAGCAGCCCGGATCCTCCTCTTCTCAGGTCCCTCCCTCCTGTTCAGTGCCCCCACAGCAAGCAGCTTGCTTTGGGGGAGCCTGAGCTGAGTCACAGCTCCATGTGTTCAGACACTGAGCCCTGACCCGGCCCTGCCCCCTCTCTCCCCTGATTGGATCTGCTGCTGTCAGCTAGCCAATGTCGCTGCTTCTGTGTCTCAGCCAATCAGGAAGGAGAATCTGAGATGGCTGAGACACTCCTGGATATCGCTGGACAGAGAGGGACCTCAGGTGAGTATTGAGAAAAAAAAAAATTCTGCCTTTACCCTTTAATGACAAGGCCATTTTTTGCGACACGGCACTGCATTACTTTAACTAACAATTGCGCAGTCATGCGACACTTTACCCAAATAAAATTTATGTCCTTTTTTTCCCCACAAATAGAGCTTTATTTTGGTGGTATTTGATCACCTCTGCGGTTTTTATGTTTTGCGCTATAAATAAAAAAGCGACAATTTTGAAAAAAAAATAAAGGTTTTACTTTCTGCTATAATACAAATCCAATAAAAAATGAATTTCTTCATCAATTTGGGCCAATATGCATTCTGCTACATATTTTTGGTAAAAAAATCCAAATAAGCATATATTGATTGATTTGTGCAAAAGTTATTGCGTCTACAAACTATGGGATATTTTTTGGGCATTTTTCTTCTATTTATTTTTTTACTACTAATGGCATCCATCAGCAATTTTTAGCGGGACTGCAACATTGTGGCAGACAAATCAGACACCTGACACTTTTTTGGGAACCAGTGACATTCTAGTGATCAGTGCTAAAAATATGCACTGTTACTGTACTAATGACACTGGCAGAGAAGGGACAATCAAAGGGTTAAGTGTGCCCCTAGAGGGTGCTTGCTGTGTGGGGATTTGTGTGACACTGGTGCTAATTGTCATGTGATTTGACAGTTCCAAAGTGGATGACAAGTTGCACCTATTGTCAGCAATGGAACTTTTCAAATCGGTGCGACTTTGTGGTGCCGCACCAATTTGAGGAAGCGGTTTCTGCACTAATTTTTTGCGATTTCAGGTGCGACTTCCATAGACATCTGTGCATGAAACTGCATAGATGTCAGCCAAACTCCACCTGAAACCACACTGACCTGCAGCTTTGAAATTGTGCAACTTCAGGTGAAAAACCTGTGCTGTAAACCCCCCCCCCCCCACCCCTCCTCCTCATACTTACTTGAGCCTGATCCAATCCAGCAATGTCCACGAGAGCAATGGCTCTCGCCGCTGTTTCCCTCCTCCCTGGGCAGATTGATAGCAGCGAGAGCCAATGGCAATGTCAATCAAATGCTGTGCTGAGCAGGGCCCAGCCACCCGCTCTGTGTCAATAGATGCAGAAAGGGTAGCTCAGGAGCGAGCATGCATAGGTGCCCCCATGGAAAGCGGGTTTCCATGGGGCACTTGCTGAAGAGGACCTAGAGCACTGGGGGGGGGGGGGGGGGGGGGGGCTGCAAGAAGAGGATCAGGGCTGCTCTGTGGAACACCATCCAATGTTTGTTATTTTAAGAAAAATAAAATAAAAATGAAGCTTTAAAGGGCTCACATAACGTGCTTAGGAAATCAGGGTTACTTTGCATGTCAAAGAGGAAGTTAGGGGTATACTATATTTCTGGCACATCAACAATCTGTACTTGTGTGTTGAAAGGGAATTCTGCATGTTTTCTAGAGTTGTATGAATTTTTTTTTTTTTCTCTTTGCCTTGGCATACGCTTTAAATATCAAAAATAACTTTTAAAATGCCATTAACATGTTAAAGCCTATATGAGATTTTAGGGATTAGGTTTAGAGCGATGAGGTAGAGGTTTAAAGCTTCAAACTCTACCTGCGATCGATTTTGTGGGTCTAGCCAACATTTTGTGCAAGACTACCAATTCACTGTAAAAAAAGTCTAATGCCGCGTACACACGGTCGGACTTTCCGGCATGCTTGTTCCGGCGGACCAGAGTGTGCCGGACAATCCGCCCGTGTGTGGGCGCCGGCGGACTTTTCCGGCGGACTTCTTCCCAAAAGCCCGCCGGACCTAGATTTGAACCAAGTTTCAAATCTTTCCGTCGGACTCAGTTTCGGGCGGAAAGTCCGCTCGTGTGTGTGCTGGTCCGACGGAAAGGCCGCTCGTGTGTAGGCTGGTCCGACGGACCAGATACGACGCGAGGGCAGGGTATTGCATCTCGCGCTCGCTGCAATAGGAAAAACAAATTTTCCTATTGCGGCGAGCGCGGGGCATACCAGGCCCTTAGGTCTGGTATGGATTATAAAGGGAAGCCCCTACGCCGAAAAACCGGCGTGGGGTCCCCCCTAAAATCCATACCAGACCCCGATCCGAGCACGCAACCTGGCCGGTCAGGAAAGGGGGTGGGGACGATCGAGCGCCCCCCCCCCTCCTGAACCGTACCAGGCCGCATGCCCTCAACATGGGGGGGTGGGTGCTTTGGGGGAGGGGGGCGCCCTGCGGGGCCCCCCCACCTCAAAGCACCTTGTCCCCATGTTGATGAGGACAAGGGCCTCTTCCCGACAACCCTGGCCGTTGGTTGTCGGGGTCTGCGGGCGGGGGGCTTATCGGAATCTGGGAGCCCCCTTTAATAAAGGGGGCCCCCAGATCCCGGCACCCCACCCTATGTGAATGAGTATGGGGTACATGGTCCCCCTACCCATTCACCTAGGGAAAAATTGTAAGTAATAAAACACACTACACAGGTTTTTAAAATATTTTATTAAACAGCTCCGGGGGTGGGGATCTTCCTCCGGCTTCGGGGGTCCCTCCGCTTCATCTTCTCCCGGCGTCCGGTTGGTTCTTCTCCGCTCTCTTCTCCCGGTGTTCCAGTTCTTCGGCCGGCTCCTCTGCTGTGTTCAGGTAGCTCTCTTGCCAGCAGAGGTCCGGACTTCTGAGCTGCTGGGCTTCTTCTCTTCTCTTCTCCAGATGTTGACACGACGCTCTCTCCGGCTGGACTGCTCTCCGAGGGCTGCGTTGTGACTTATATAGGCGGAGACCCCGCCCCTTTTGATGTCCACAGTCCTGGGCATGCTGGGACTGTGACGTTTTAGGGGCGTGGTCAACATCACCCAGTGACCACGCCCCCTAAAACGTCACAGTCCCAGCATGCCAGGGACTGTGACATCAAAAGGGGCGGGGTCTCCGCCTATATAAGTCACAACGCAGCCCTCGGAGAGCAGTCCAGCGGAGAGAGCGTCGTGTCAACATCTGGAGAAGAGAAGAGAAGAAGCCCAGCAGCTCAGAAGTCCGGACCTCTGCTGGCAAGAGAGCTACCTGAACACAGCAGAGGAGCCGGCCGAAGAACTGGAACACCGGGAGAAGAGAGCGGAGAAGAACCAACCGGACGCCGGGAGAAGAAGAAGCGGAGGGACCCCCGAAGCCGGAAGAAGACCCCCGAAGCCGGAGGAAGATCCCCACCCCCGGAGCTGTTTAATAAAATATTTTAAAAACCTGTGTAGTGTGTTTTATTACTTACAATTTTCCCTAGGTGAATGGGTAGGGGGACCATGTACCCCATACTCATTCACATAGGGTGGGGTGCCGGGATCTGGGGGCCCCCTTATTAAAGGGGGCTCCCAGATTCCGATAAGCCCCCCACCCGCAGACCCCGACAACCACGGCCAGGGTTGTCGTGAAGAGGCCCTTGTCCTCATCAACATGGGGACAAGGTGCTTTGAGGTGGGAGGGCCCCGCAGGGCGCCCCCCTCCCCAAAGCACCCACCCCCCATGTTGAGGGCATGCGGCCTGGTACGGTTCAGGAGGGGGGGGGGCGCTCGCTCGTCCCCACCCCCTTTCCTGACCGGCCAGGCTGCATGCTCGGATCGGGTCTGGTATGGATTTTAGGGGGGGACCCCACGCAGTTTTTTCGGCGTAGGGGCTTCCCTTCCCCTTTATAATGCACCGCGACGGGGCTCGCAAGGTGTCAATCTCGCCGATAAAAGCGGCAAGATTGACATCCTTTGCTAGTCCCGTCGCACCTGAGTCACGTTCAAAATGAACGGACTTGTCCGTGTGTGGGCAAGTCTGTTCATTCTGAAAGTCCGCCGGAACTCCGGCGAAAGTCCGTCGGAAAGAAGGGCGGACTTAGCCCGCCGGAAAGTCCCGGCGTGTGTGGGCAAGTCCGTCCGTTTTAAAGTCCGGCGCACCTGGCGGACAAAGTCCGTCGGAAAGTGTGCCGGACCAAGTAGGATAGAAAGTCCGACCGTGTGTACGCGGCATAAGTCCTTCATCATGAATGAGGTGGTGTTGCTATGTCCAGTGAACACCGGATTGAACCATTATCTGCTACAGCCTGCTAGGATTCCTCCTAAATGCTAAAAAGGATGTGCACAAACTCTTCCTGGGTCATTGTATTGACTAAAAGGAAGTGTATTATGCTCGCCGGACAGAATCCCTGATGCTTGGAGCATTAACGCGTGTTAGCAAAAACCCATCAATGCACGTTTTGTCATGCGTTAACATGTGTTGTATAAAAGCAGCCTATTAATTTTGAATACGCTGCAACTGTACAATGTAGCCAAAAAATGCACATGCATCAATTCTTTCAACACAGTGCAGGGCGCCACACCATGACATGCGTTTTACATTAGCATTAGTACAACGCATTGATCGGAAATATGCCCTAAACGTACGTACTGGTCCATAGCACTGAGAACATCACTAGTTTCTAAAACTGGTTATATTCCAGGCCTGGAGAGGAAAATAAAATAAACCACTAATAGACTGCTATAGCGGCACTGCTACCTAAATGTGTGTTCATTACACGCTAAACTCCTACATTGCTCCAACCAGTTCCAGTTTTCTTCATGCCGCAGGAATAAAAAATAAATAAAAACATGCAGATAGAAATGGAAAGGCTGCATGGAGAAAATGATCATTAAAGGGGGAGAATATTATGTGTGAGGCAGACGCCAGTGTTTGCGGAGTGATGAAAGTCCTTGGAGAGAAGAAAAGGGAAAGGAAATATGTGAGCAGAGAGGTGACAGGGCCCAGGATCTCCAGCACCATATACATAACTGCACTGCAACTCCTGACCTATGGACTCCTGCTGACTAAAAAAGTCTTATCTTCATTCCACAACACAGAGCTCTTACACTGCCATTACGTAGGTTGAACACGTGTCAGGTATGACAACAATTGCCTCCCAGGGGAGACAACTCAACCTGACCGTGCCTACAAGACTCATCTACACCAATGGCATGAGCTGGATACATGCACAGAGCAGACAGCAGGTGTGTAGAGCTGTGATAGAAGATCTAGTAGAAAACCGTCACAGTCCAGTCTGTGTGTATAGAAGGAGCTGTCTTGTCTCACTGCCGGGGACAGCTCTCATGTACAGCAGGTAATACACAGCCCATCCCCACTACTGGCCTGTGGCAGCACCTCACATTCTGAGAACACCTCAGCTATGCAGTTTGGAGCATCCCCACAATCACTGCAAAATATGTGTAAACGGGTCCAGAAGCCCCAGGGTTAGTGCACCCCCTAGAATCCCCCCCCCCCCCCAGCACCTCCAAAATTCCCCTCCATCTTTTGCACCCCAAGAAGTCCCCCTCATCTCTTGCACCCCTAGAAACCCCCCCCCCCCAATCTCCTGCACCCTCCAGAACCCCCCCCCCCACACCCCCCATTTTTTGTACCCCTAGAAACACAAACCCCCCCCCCCAGAACCCCCATCTTTTTTTTGCATGGTTGCATGGACACACATAGTGCAGACCATTGATTTTAATGGGTTACCCTGCACACAAAGTCACTCATGGAGCGTTTTGCCACGTTCTGGTTTGCATGTTTTTCAACAAACTTTTTGGCACATTTGTCACATGTTTGCTTCCTGCATTTGTAGTGCTATTAATAATTAATGGCGACGGGTGGGTAGGTACCTGTGAGGTGTACTGCCCCCCCCCCCCCCCCTGCAGGTATCATATGATATTATTACAGTAGTTACCTGTGGATTGCTTCCACCTTCCTCAGGTAGGAGCCTTATTGTTGTGTAGCAGCCATTCAGTAGGTAATACTGTAGGTACTTATACAGGGGTAGGGGAGCCCACCTATGAAGTTCCTCCAGTAGATACTCACCTGTGCAGTGCTTCCCCTCCCCCAGCAGGTAAGTACTCATTGTAGTTAGGTAACCACCTTAGTTGTCCCAGGAAACAGTGGTAAATGCCCACCAAACTCTAGGAGGGGCTCTCCTGTGTAGTGCTCCTGTAGGTGGGTACCTCAGTAGGTTCTCATCTGTTTGGTGCCTTCTGTAGGTAGGTAGCCCAGTAGGTTTTCATCTGCATAGTGCCCCCTGTAGACAAGTACATCGCTATGTAGGTTGGTTCTCTCCTGTGTGGTACCTCCTGTAGGTAAGTACCCAGCTATATAGATGGGTTGTCTGTGTGGGGCGCCCTAGAGGTAGTTAGCCAGCTAGGTAAGTGGATTCTCTCATGTGTGGTGCCCCCTGTAAGTAGTCACTCCGTTAAGCTGGTAGGATCTCTCCTTTTAGGTAGGGAGCCCACTATTTAGGTGGGACCTCTCCTGTGTAATGCCCCTGTAGGTAGGTATCCCACTATGTAGGTACCATTGCCTCTGTAGTGCCCCCTGTAGGTAGGCACTCTATTAAGTCGGTGGGTTCTCTGATGTGTGGCTTCCCCCTGTAGGTAGGTACTCCACTAAGTTGGTGGATTCTCCTCTGTGTAGTACCCCCTGTAGGTAGGTATCCTAGTATGTAGTTAGGTTGTACCTTATCTAATCCCCCCTGTAGACAGGTAACCCAGTAATGTAGGTAGGTTCTCTCCATTGTGGAGCCCTGTTTAGGTAAGTAGTCAAGTATGTAGGTGGGGTCTCCTTTGTGTGATGCTTCTGTAGGTAGGTACCCAGTTATGTAGGTAGGTTCTGCCCTCTGCAGTGCCCCTTACAGGTAGTTACACCACTTTTTAGTGGTTATCTCCTGTGTGCTGCCCCCTATCAGTAGGTACCCCAGTATGTAGATGGGTTGTGCACTGTCCCCTATAGGTAGGTACCCTACTATGCAGCTGGGCTCGCTCCTGTGTGGGGCCCCCCCGCAGGGAGGTACCCAGTATGTAGGTGGGTTCTTTCCTGTGTGGTCCCCACTGAAGGTAGGTACCCAGATATGTAGGTGTGTTCTCTCATGTGTGCTGTCCCACTGTAGGGAGGTACTCCGCTAAGCTGGTGGGTTCCCCTCTTTGTAGTGCCCCCTGTAGGTAGGTATCCCAGTATGTAGTTGGGTTGTGCCTTAAGTAGTGCCCCCTGTCAGCAGGTACCCCACTATGTAGGTAGGGTTTCTCTTGTGTGGTGCTCCTGTAGGTAAGTACCCCGGTATGTATATGGGTTCTGCCCTGTGCAGTGCCCCCTATAGGTAGGTAACACCACTATTTAGGTAGGTTCTCTCCTGTGTGGCACCCCCTATCAGTAGGTACCCCAGTTTGCAGGTGGTTTGTGTCATGTGTAGTGCCCCTTATAGGTAAGTATCCCACTATGTAGGTGTTCTCATGTGTAGTTCCCCTGTAGGAAGGTACTCTGCTAAGTTGGTGGTCTCTCTTGTAGGTAGGTAGCCTGCTATTTAGGTGGGTTTGCTCCTGTGTGGTGCCCAATGTAGGTAGGTTTCCCACTATGTAAATACATTCTCCTCTGTGTGAAGCCCCCATCAGGTAAGTAACCCAGTATGTAGTTGGGTTCTGCCTGTGTAGTGCCCCCTGTAGGTAGGTATCCCGCTATGTAGGTGGGTTATCTCCTATGTAATACCCCCTGTAGGTATCCCAATATGTAGGTGGGTTGTGCCCCTGTAGGTAGGTACCCCTCTATGTTGGCGAGTTGTTCCCTGTGTGGAGCCCCTTACAGACAAGTACCCCAGTACGTAGGTAAGTAGCCCAGGCTGTAGGTGGGTAGATGCTGACCTGTGTGGTGACGTCCTCGGGCCTCCAGTGCGGTCGCAGATCCTTGAGCAGTACCATGGCCCCCTCTCGGTAGCCGGTCACCTCCAGGCACGGTGACATCCAGGCGGGGCACCTCGGGGGAGCCGGGGAAGATGGATGTAATTGGCCATGAGCGGAGGACGAGGGAAACAGCCGGCCAGGAGAGCCCGTCCGAACCGCCCGCACACCGCACCGCCCGTCCTGGGGAGACTGTCTGAGGGAAATCCGGGGAGGCCTAGGTGAGGGCAGAGCGGGGCTGGTGGAGTGTGTTCGGGTTCCGGTTCTCTCCTCGCTCGGTACTTCTCTGGTTCTCTCGCAGCTCTGTACAGCTCAGTGACCGTCTATCTAACGTTCTTTCGCCGGTCTGAGTCGGCGCCTCTCCTGTCAGGATGGAAAATTCCACCGCCACTCCCCCACTGACACTCTACTGTCGCCTGATCCCTGACGTCACCGCCCCGCCTACTGAAGGCGCGCCCCAAGAGGAAGCGTTAAGTGTAATAGCCTAGGAACGCCGGAACAGGTGACTGTGCTGTCACCCGTCCGGGGGCAGCTCAGAGCGCTTGTCACCGGAGTACCTTATATAATATAATATACTGGACTCAGGGCCAGATTAAGAGCAACATGGGCCTGGTGCTAAGGATTTTGGTGGGCCTTTTTATGAAAATAAATAAAATGAAAACGCAAACAATTTTTTGTTAAATTAAATTAAAGAGAGAGAGGGGTGTGAGAGAGTGGTTGAGAGAGAGAGGGGGGGGGGGGGTGATAGCGAGATAGGGGGCTGAAAGAGAGGGGATAAGAGGGAGGGGAAAAGAGAGAGAAAGGCGTTGAAATGGGGACTAGAGAGAGGGGGTGAGAAAAAGGGGAATAGAGAGAGGGTGAAAGAGAGAGAGGGTGGTAGGAAAGAGGGGGTTGAAGGGGGCGAGAGAGAGAGAATGGGGGATGAAGGGGGTGAGAGAGAGAACAGGGTAAAAGAGAGGAGGTGAAAGAGAGAGGGGGGGTGAGAGTGAGGGGGTGAGTCTGTGGGGGGCACAGCATAGTACATTACACGGGGGGGGGGATAGCACAGTACATTACATGGTTGGCACAACACGTTACATGGTGGATACATGGATACAGCACATTTAATGGTGGGCGAAGCACAGCACATTACATGGCGGGCACAGCACATTACACTGTTGGCACTGCCCAATACAGCACATTACAAGGTAGGCACTGTACATTATATGGTGGGCACAGCACATGACATGGTTGGTACTGCACAACACAGCACATTGCATGGTGGGCACAACACAGCACATGCACACGGTGGGTACAGGACCTTATATGGTGGGCACAGCACATGACATGGCGGGCACAGCTGAGCACATTCCATGGTGGGCACTGCACATTACAAGTGGGCACTGCACAGCACATTATATGGTGGGCACAGCATATTATATGGTGGGTACTGCACATGGCATGGTGGGCACTGCACAGCACATGACAAGGTGGGCACTGCATGACACCACATGATATGGTGGGCACTGCATGACACAGCACAGCACATTACATTGTGAGCACAGCACATTAATTGGTGGACACCGCACATGACATGGTGAGCCCTGCATAGCGCATTCCATTGTGGGTACTGCATGGCACATGCCATGGTGGACAATGTACAGCACATTACATGCTGGGTACAGCACATTACATGGTAAGCACTGCATGGCGCAGCACATGACATGGTGGGCACAACACAGCACGACAGGGTGGGCACTGCACAGTAATTTACATGGTGGGCACTGCACATGACACGGTTGGCACTGCATGGCACAGCACATTACATGGTGGGTACAGCGCATTACATGGTGGGCACTGCATGGCACAGCACATGACATGGTGGGCACAGCGCATTACATGGTGGGCACTGAATGGCACAACACATTACATGGTGGGCACTGCATGGCATAGCACATTTCATGGTGGGCAATGCAACTGCACATTACATAATAGGAACTGCACATGACATGGTGGGCACTGCTGAACAGCCCAGCACATTGCACAGTGGGCACAACACACTACATGCTGGGCACAGCACATGACATGGTGGGAACTGCATGGCACAGCACATTACATGGTGGGCACGGCACATTACATGGTGGGCACTGCAATGTACAGCACATTACATGGTGGGCACTGCAATGTACAGCACATGACATGGTGGGCACTGCACATTACATAGTGAGCACTGCAATGCACAGCAAATTACATACTGGGCACAGCACACTACATGGGGGGCACTGCAATGCACATGACATGACATGGTGGGCACAGCACATTACATGGGGGCACTGCAATGCACATGACATAACATGGTGGGCACAGCACATTACATGGGGGGCACTGCAATGCACATGACATGACATGGTGGGCACAGCACATTACATGGGGGGCACTGCAATGCACATGACATGGTGGGCACTGGGCACAAGAGAGCACATTATATGGGGGAAGCAGCAGTCTTTCTCCTAGCACAATAAAAAACCTCCCTAACAAATGTACTAACCTTATCTCAACAACAGCATGGGAGATGTCCTTCCTCCCGGGCTCCTGCTAGTTAGGAGAACATCAGCGCCCCTCCCCCAGACAGCTCCCAGACACAGAGGATCTGTGTGAGTGGAACAGATCCTGTGATAGGAGACAGGCATTGGCAGACAGGACTCGGCTGCAATAACACTTGTCTCCTCCATGTGTGCACAGAGGGCTCCTCTTCCTTCAGGAAGGCACACAGATATTCATAAGTCACTGCCATGGGCCTATATTGAGGGAGGGGCCTGGAGCTGCAGCTCCACCAGCCCCTATGTTAATCCGGCCCTGACTGGACTAGAACTCAGGCTTGTCACTGACTACCGTCAACACCATAATACATTACAATATAATGTCACTGGGAAACCGTACATACCATAACACACTGGAATACAACCCAGACCTGTCACTTGGCTACCATATATACCGTAATACAATGGAATATCTAAGAGGCCTGTCTCTTGGTTACCGTAGATGCCACAATACATCAATATATCAACCAGGCCTGTCACTGGGGTACCATATATACCATAATATATCACTCAGGCCTGTCACTGGGGTACCATATATACCATAATATATCACTCAGGCCTGTCACTGGGGTACCATATATACCATAATATATCACTCAGGCCTGTCACTGGGATACCATAATATATCACCCAGGCCTGTCACTGGGGTACCATATATACCATAATATATCACCCAGGCCTGTCACTGGGGTACCATATATACCATAATATATCACTCAGGCCTGTCACTGGGGTACCATATATACCATAATATATCACCCAGGCCTGTCACTGGGATACCATAATATATCACCCAGGCCTGTCACTGGGGTACCATATATACCATAATATATCACCCATCCTGTCACTGGGGTACCATATATAACATAATATATCACCCATCCTGTCACTGGGGTACCACATATACCATAATATATCACCCAGGTCTGTCACTGGGATACCATATATACCATAATTATATCACCCAGGCCTGTCACTGGGGTACCATATATACCATAATATATTACCCACCCATAGTTGCCAACATTGCAAAAAAAAAATTCGGGACACTTTTTTGCATGTAGGCGGAGCCTTGCTATAATTAGTGGGCATGGCATTCTTTTGTAGGCGGGGCATACCGTAACAGAAAAATGCAGCATGGTTTGAGCGGAATAGTGGGCGTGTCTTAAATGGGCATGGCTCGGAAGGGGTGTGGTATCAGATGAATGAGGGATGGAGGGAGAAAGAAAGAAAGAGGGAGAGAAAGAAAATGAGGAAGCAAGAAAGAGGGAGAGAAAGAAAAAGAGAGAAAGAAAGAGGGATGGAGTGACAGCAGGCCCAGATCCTACACAACAGTAGAAATATGTGTATTCCAGAAAGTTTAACAAATCAGCAGATAAAGATACTCCAAACACCTGGTGTTGGCGCTTCAATCATCCTGGCACCAAGGTTGTTATGGTGTCAGGATGATTGAAGTGCATTATTTCTATTATTACATTGTAATATAGAATAAAATTATTTGACTCACCATAATGCAGAGTCAGTGGAAGCCCTGAGCGTGTCACCTGCCACGTCCCTGCCACCAGATGCCATCAGGTGTCCCCAGTGGAGTCCCCCCTTACATCAGGCATTTCCAGCTGACTCCTCCCTTACATCGGGCATTGCCAGCGGAGTCCCCCCTTACATCAGGCATTTCCAGCTGACTCCTCCCTTACATCGGGCATTGCCAGCAGAGTCCTCCCTTACATCAGGCATTGCCAGCAGAGTCCCCCCTTACATCAGGCATTGCCAGCGGAGTCCCCCCTTACATCAGGCATTGCCAGCGGAGTCGCCCCTTACATCAGGTATTGCCAGAAAAGTTCCCCCTTACATCAGGCATTGCCAGCGGAGTCCCCCCTTACATCAGGCATTGCCATCGGAGTCCCCCCTTACATCAGGCATTGCCATCGGAGTCCCCCCTTACATCAGGCATTGCCATCGGAGTCCCCCCTTACATCAGACATTGCAGCGGAGTCCCCCCTTACATCAGACATTGCAGCGGAGTCCCCAGCAGAGTCCTGTCCTTACACCAGGCATTGCCCAATGGAGCCCCCCCTTTCCTTACATTAGGCATTCCCAGCAGTGGAGACTCTCTCTGCCGCCAATGTATTTGTCCAATACTAAATAGTATGGGACAAAATAGCCAGGTGGCTGCCAATAGCAATTGAGCTGCGGCACCGCCCACCCCCGCCCCTTCCCACATCAGGTCACAGACAGACGGCAGCGGGGCGGGAGGTGGGCGGTGCCACAGCTCAAATTCTATTGGCAGCCACCCGGCCATTGCTAAACAGTAATTGATTATTTTGGTCTTCGGGAAAATGGCGGCCGGTGGAGACATTGTCTCACTTTCGGCCACAGACCTTTAGTGGCGGCGTCGAAAAAAAAATTCGGTAAAATAAGAATTTCCCGGGACATTTCCTGGGAATGCCTAAATCCGGCAAAAGGGTCTAAATCCCGGGAATGTCCCGGGAAATTCGTGACAGTTGGTAAGTATGCCCATAGACGTCCTCAGCAAAGGTCCGCCATAGGACATCTATGACGAAACGCGTACTACGGAGCCATGCACACTACGTCACTTCCGTGTTTACGAGAGGGTGGAACGCAGCTGGAGCGCAATAGCTGCCGCTATCCCCCATCTCGGTACATGGTTGCTTTTTACTCATTGGAACCGGCATTACATGCACTTTCACCTACATGTGATACCGATCCTAGGAACACACAGACTTATTTTGATTTTACTACACAATGGGAGCTCGCTCTTCTTTTTTTGGCATATGAGGGATTTCACCTAAGGGCACATCAGAATTCACCAACCAACAAGGATACACCTGGGACATCCACCAAAAACACTAGGGAGCAGTGACCTCCATAATAAGCACTACATGCCTATTACCCCTGTAGGGGTGTCTGGATTCGGTGAGTAGGAATTCTGAAGGGGGAGCACAGAAGTCACCTGGAATCACCTTTAAGCACTAAAGTCACCTTGATGCTGTTTTAGATCTGATGCAGATATTACTGTGCATGTGGGACTATTACACATCATCCTATTTTGCATATTATAGACTTTTTGGTTTCCACCTGACAGCCCCATTGTCTAGGG
This sequence comes from Lithobates septentrionalis, assembly GCA_037952835.1. Taxonomy (NCBI): domain Eukaryota; kingdom Metazoa; phylum Chordata; class Amphibia; order Anura; family Ranidae; genus Lithobates; species Lithobates septentrionalis. The sequence continues at coordinate 1,519,746 of JBBDGP010001275.1, forward strand.
GTTATTGTACCGACTATTAAACACTGGCTGCAAGGCCCTACCTGGATGGTACCATACTCTCATATAGATGTGATAGCTATATTGATGTATGTGTATGGTGTTCTTTCTTGCATGTATATTGATTTATCTCCTATACATAGCATTGTAACACTTACACCTGACATACCAGGCCTTTCCTTTACCACATAGCATTTCATCACTTGGAGCCACTACTTGGGTGCATAGGCTCATGTGACATATTTTTCTCTATCTTACCTATTGTGTATGGTTCATATTGCCAGGAAGCATCCATAATCATGTATCCCCTAGCCCTACATAGACTGTATGGGCTTAGCTGGTTAATAACTTTCATACATAATAATATCCTTTTTGGATTTTTCCCCACTATGCAGCAGCATCTGGGGTTTTCCAGGTAGCCCAATCACCCCACATTCTCTTTTTATATTACGTATCGGGGCACCCTTCGGGAGTGCTCTGTTAGGGGAGGCAGCAACCTTATATCTATTTATATTTTTTTCTCCTGTGTAGGCTTATCCTAAGCTCAGTTTTTCCCCCTTTTTTTACCTAGTACTTTTTTTCAAAATTGTCTCTCTTTTTTTTGTTTATAGAAAAAAAAACAAAAAACGCAGAGGCGATCAAATACCACCAAAAGAAAGCTTTATCTGTGGGAAAAAAGGACCTCAATTTAGTTTGGGTACACTGCAGCATCACACGACTGCGCGATTGTCAGTTAAAGCGACGCAGTAAAGCTTCTTGAGAAGATTTAACATAGCAGCAGAATTTGAAAGAAGCACGTTGCAGGCAAAGGGCACGTATAAACCTGTGGTTATTTCAATTTACACATACAGATTATTACATCTTATACTCAAGAAATTTCTACAAAGCAAATGGGTCACTACTATACAGAACAATAAACATACAAGCAGAAACTGCATTTAATTCTCTCTTTATGTACAGTTCATGTACAGACTTAGATCACATGTACAATATACAAACCTGGAAGTTTGGCTGGGGGGGCCCCCCCTCAGGCACTCAGTTGGGCAGCTCGGGGCGCGGCCCTTGTGGGCAGGAGGAGAAAAGTCGGGCTGCGGGCAATTCGCTGCAGGTAGCAGGAGTTGGCCCCTGGGATGGGAATGGGCACAGGCTGCAGTGGATCTAAGCCAGCCAGCAGTGCCACTGCCAGCACTGCAGAATGCCGCTGGAGAAGACAGGAGGACTCAGGAGGAGATACAGATGCTCTGACTGAGGTGGAGAAGGAGAGTAGGTGGGCGGACTTGGAGCGATGCGCAGGGCAGCTCTGGGTAAGTAAGGTGCCCACGTGTCCCGGATTGCCCGGGATTGTCCCTAAATTCATTTGTGTCCCGGGCACCTTCATTCCGGGACAATACAGTGTCCCGGAATGAAATAAGGACACACGGCCACCCTGATAAACGATTGCCAAACTGGTTGCTAGGGCCGCCCCATCTCACGTCTAGCAACCAGTGACGTCATATCCGCAGAGTCAGTCAGAGGCTGAGCGAGGCCTTATGTACAGGGGGGGAACTATATACAGGGGGGATACTATGTACAGTTGGGGTTACAATGCACGGGGGGTTACTATGTAGAGGGGGGGGTAACTATGGCTCTGCCTGGGACACTGATGTAAGGACTGAGGCTGGGAACACTGGTGTAAGGACTGACTCTGCTGGGGGCACCTGATGCAAGGAGGGACTCTGCTTGGGGCACCTGATGCAAGTAGGGACTCAGCTGGGGGCACCTAATGCAAGGACGGACTCTGCTGGGGGCACCTGATGCAAGATGGGACTCTGCTGGGGGCACCTGATGCAAGGACGGATGGACTCTGCTGGGGGCACCTGATGCAAGGACGGATTCTGCTGGTGGCACCTGATGCAAGGATGGGCTCTGCTGGTGGCACCTGATGCAAGGACAGACTCTGCTGGGGGCACCTGATGCAAGGACAGACTCTGCTGGGGACACCTGATGCAAGGACGGACTCTGCTGGGGACACCTGATGCAAGGACGGACTCTGCTGGGGGCACCTGATGCAAGGACGGACTCTGCTGAGGGCACCTGATGCAAGGACGGTCTCTGCTGGGGACACCTGATGCAAGGACAGACTCTGCTGGTGGCAGGCGACGTGGCTAGTGACACGCTCAGGGATCCCACTGATTCGGCATTATGGTGGATATTACAATGTAATAATAGAAATAATGCACTTCAATCATCCGGACACCATAACAATCATGGTGCCGGGATGATTGTAGCGCTAACACCAGGTGTTTGGAGTATCTTTATCTGCTGATTGTTAAACTTTCTAGAATACACATATTTCTATTGTTGTGCAGGATCTGGGGTTGCTGTCCCTTCATTCCTCTCTCCCCCTTTCCCTCTCCATCCCTCATTCATCTCAGACTCTAACCACACCCCCTTCGAGCAACGCCCATTTAAACCACGCCCACTATTTCACATAAACCACGCCCGTTTTTCAATGCGCGCAGACCGCAGTTTTCTTTTGTGGCTATGCCACGCCTACAAACGCATGCCTCGCTCATAATTATTGTATGGCTCCACCTACAGCCAAAAAAGTGTCCCGCTAATTTTTTTTGGAATGTTGGCAATTATATGCTGGAGATGTTAAGGAGAGATAGTCTGCAAGCAAGTGTTGTGCTGGAGCTGAAGTGTGGAGGTGTATATACAGAAAGTGTATACAAGTTGAGTCCCGTTTACATGTATTTCAATTAAGTGGGCATCCCATACTCCTTTACCCCATGCAAGTTTAATACACCTCAATAAAACAAAAAAAACAAAGTTCAAGACTTGGTTTTCTGCCTGAGGGTGAATGTGAACTGTGTGCCTGGCTGGGCAGGGTGAGAGATGGACCACAACACTCAGCAGCCCAGTATACTTATACACTACATATAACTGATAATTGTCTGATAATAGGGACATTTCACATTTCAGCTAAACGCATTAGAGCTGAGGAAACAGGTGAACCTAAGGTTTTCTTCTCTTTTTTTATAAAGGGTTAGTTCACCTTTACCAAAAAACTGCCTATGCAGATAGGGGGTGTCTGTAGATAAAAACAAACTGTGCAACTTTGACCATAGTTGAATATTGGCCTTGCTATAGGTGTAGGCCATATATGAACCACATGAAGCCTGACTGGAATTCACCCAGTACGTTGCCAGGAAGACTAGTTGTTAACTCCTCCATCACAGGAGTAAGCGCTGTCTCTGACTCAACCCCCCCCCCCCCCTCACACACACACACACACACACACATGCACTTTCTCTCACTATTGCAGTAGCTATGAGCTCAGCATTTGAGAGCGCGCCCTGGTCGATGATGTCATACCAGGGCGGGGTCACCTGGTGACATCATCAGGTGGCCCCACCCCTTTGTTTATCTAGCAGCTACTATGTACCCCATACTCATCGTATAGGGTGGTGTCGAGATCTGGGGGCTACTTTGTTAAAGGGGGCTTCCAGATTCCAATAAGTCACCCCCCCACACTCCCACAACAACCGGGCCAGGGTTGTGGGGAAGGGGCCCTTGTCCTCATCAATATGGGAACAAGGTGCTTTGGGGGGAAGCCCCCATGTTGGGGGCATGTGGCCTGGTATGGTCCGGGGGGGGGGGGCACTTGCTCGTCCCCCCCTATTCTGGCCTGCTGGGCTGCATGCTCGCATAAGGGTCTGGTATGGATTTTGGGGGTACCACATGTCATTTTTCTTTTAATCTTGGTGTAGGGTTCCCATAAAAATCCATATGGTCTGGCATGGAATGGGGGGAACCCTACGCTGGCAGGACACGGCGGCCGCTCATTCCTTAACAACAGCTATTTATTTAACAGCCAGGTAAAATGAAACACATTACTTAACTATCACATGCCTGTAACACTACTTATTTACTGCATGCATTTATTTATTTATTTTCTTTAGTGAATTGACTTCATCATTGTTTTATGTGGTATTTACCAAGCGTTTTTGCTTTTTGAGGTGAATACTGTATAAAAGCATAGTGAATTGACATTTTCAGCTTTGCATGCAGTAAGTGGAAAAAAAGTATCAGATCACCTAAATACCGCACACGATCTGCTTTAGTGAATGGAGCCCACTAACGCTTATCCCAATGCTAACCCATTGCTAACTTTAACCCTAATGGTAACCCTAATAAGAACGCTAGTCTTTATGCAAACCTTAACACTTACCCCATGCTAAACCTGTTGCTAACCCTAACACTAACCCTAATGCTAACCCTAACCTTAACTCTAATGCCCCGTACACACGGTCAGACTTTGTTCGGACATTCCGACAACAAAATCCTAGGATTTTTTCCGACGGATGTTGGCTCAAACTTCCCTTGCATACACACGGTCACACAAAGTTGTCGGAAAATCCGATCGTTCTGAACGCGGTGACGTAAAACACGTACGTCGGGACTATAAACGGGGCAGTGGCCAATAGCTTTTATCTCTTTATTTATTCTGAGCATGCGTGGCACTACGTCCGTCGGATTTGTGTACACACGATCGGAATTTCCGACAACGGATTTTGTTGTCGGAAAATTTTATATCCCGCTCTCAAAATTTGTGTTTCGGAAAATCAGATGGAAAATGTGTGATGGAGCCTACACACGGTCGGAATTTCCGACAACAAGGTCCTATCACACATTTTCCGTCGGAAAATCCGACCGTGTGTATGGGGCATAACACTAACCCTAACTGTAATGCCGTGTACACACGATCGGAAATGCCGCCAGCAAAACTTCGATGAGAGTTTTTTGTCGGATAATGCGACCGTGTGTATGCTCCATCGGTCTTTTGCTGAATTCCAGCCAGCAAAAAATTGAGAGCATGTTGGGAAAAGTTCCTAAGTCTAACGTTAATCCTAATGCTAAATGCAACTCTAATGCCGCGTACACACGATCGGACATTCCGACAACGAAATCCTTTATTTCCGACGGATGTTGGCTCAAGCTTGTCTTGCATACACATGGTCGCACAAATGTTGTCGGAAATTCCGATCGTCAAGAATGCGGTGACGTACAACACGTACGACGGCACTATAAAGAGGAAGTTCAATAGCCAGTGCGCCACCCTTTGGGCTCCTTCTGCTATTCTCGTGTTTATCTTGTGTTAGTAGAAGTTTGGTGAGAGACGATTCGTTATTTTCTGCCTCGTGCTTTTCAGATCGTTACTGCTCTTCAGTTTGTGCTTGTGGATTCGTATCTGGTTTTCAGCGCGTGTAGTCAGTTCGTATCTGGTTTTCAGTGCGTATTTTTATATTAAGTATTTGATTTTCAGTGCGTTCTGTTAGTTCGTTCTGACAAGCCAACCGTTTTTAAGCAATGTTGCGGGTACGTACTCATCGTAGAGTTTGTGCTGTGCAGGGGCTTGGTGTTGGGGTTCTTACTTTGACCCAAGCCCAGTCCATGAACAGGGTAAGGAGGAGTTCATGGACGAAGAATTGGTTGCTCCAGCGTGACCAATTCTCACACATGCCTTTGTTGCGTGAGATCCGTGAGAATAATCCTGATGATTTTAGGATATATCTCTGGATGATGGACCCCGTTTTTCACTGTCTGTTGGCTTTGCTGTCCCCTTATATTACGAAGCATGACACCTACATGCGGCAAGCCATCACTCCCGAGCAAAGGCTCGTCGCCACCTTGCGGTACTTGGCGACGGGGAGAAGTCTGCAGGACATCAAGTTCTCGACAGGCATCTCCCCCCAGGCTCTGGGGATCATTATTCCAGAGACCTGTTCTGCCATCATTCAGGTCCTGCAGAAGGACTATATTAGGGTAAGTTTTATCCTTTAACATCACATATGTACTGTATTTAAATAAATGTATTTTTTAAATAAATTTGTATTTTAAACTGAAAAATATTTCCTTTGATTTACTGCTTGTATTTCTTTTAGTGTCTCCTAGGTTCTCCAATGGGCTTTTTTTGCCATTTTCTTCACTAGTGCAAATGTAATTTCTTGGATACATGAGGTGACAATCTCTTCTTCAGCTAACTATTATGTTGTGGTTCTGCTACACACACACACACCTTGTTTTTGTTGTTAATGTATATAATGCATTAATGATAAAAATATTCATCATTTTCAGCACCCTGAATTAATTTTTTGGAGTGACGAAAATGGCCTGATTGATGAAAATTATAAAGCACTGTGTTTATTATTTGCTAAAGGAAAATCCACTTTGCACTACAAGTGCACTTCAAAAGTGCACTTGAAAGTGCACTGAAACTGCACTGAAAGTGCACTTGTAGTGCAAAGTGGATTTGCCTTTAGGAAATAACCCCCATTGTCACTGTAAACACCAACTTAAGCAAAAAACTGCTATTGAGCATTGAAAGAAGAAGCCTCACATTGTTGAGTAGAAAATTTTTTACACTGTGCACATTCACATGTGCGTTTAGAAAAGAGTTTTTGAACGAACCAACATTTTTTTTAATAGAAAAATTTTTTTTTTGGACAGTAGAAATATCCTTTTTTGTGGTAAACAGGCATGGTTTTAAAAACATAAAACAATACACAACCCAGGAACTTACAAAGTTCAACTTTGATAAATTGAAGGCAATATCAGACATTAGTATGTCCAAACTGTGTTGATCTTGCCTTCATCAGATGGGGTGATATCACCCCTGTGAAAGCCAAATTTTGAAGATGCACACAAATTGGGAGTCAAAATTGGGATTTCCCTCCTGATCCCATGCCTAATGTCAACATGTGCTAGCTCCCATCATGGGAGATCAATGGATGTGTTTTGGGGGTACAACTCCCTTGCTCTCAGCTACTTTAGTACCTTGATATCCTGTGATGGCAGATAGCACATGTTGACACACTGTGTACACCTTCAAAATCTGGCTTTCAACATTTTTTAGAAAAGTTATGATAAAAAAAAAAAATCAAACATTTTAGTGTGTTTTAGATTCTGCCTAAAACATCAATGATGTTTTTGAGTCTTTTTTCCACATCATTGATGTCTTCCTTGATCTTCTGTAAATCCCGATTGCACACCATGATCTCCCCGATGAGGACGTGTGCACTTGCACTTGTGAAATGAGATTCTTCTTCCACAACATCCACATCACCTAAAATAAAAAAAACACACCATGTATTAGAAATATGCAGGCATACATCTATTACCTGAAGCTGTGGTCTCAGACACTCACCTGTTGTGGTCACTATTTCTCCCACGTCATAAACCTCTCCTTCCTCCACATCCTGAGGTTGTGGTTTTTGGATTTCCCCTTTTTTAGGAGGTTGTGGGTCCCTGGTGTCCTCTGATGGCTCGATTCTTTTCTCCCCTATGTGAATAAAAAAAGGTATACTTAGCACACAGATATTTGAGGCAAGAAATAGGAAAATGAAACATTGCTTGGAAGTTTCGTACAATTGTCTGTTTTGGCAGATATCCAAGCTGAAGACATGATTTTTTCTCTTTATTAAAGCTGGAATACTTACCTTTTTGGGTAAAGTTTCACACATGGAGACACCCCTAGTATCCACTGGAGCACCTGTGTGGGACACCCTAAAAAGTCGTTCTGGTGTCCCACACTAGTGCTCCTGCGTCCAGATGTGTAAACAGCTGCTGAGTGTCCTCTCCTTACACCGAATGCATTTCATTCTAGTTACAAATGTAGTTAACCTGTGTAACGAGCCCCTTGCTCGCTCGGTTCCACTCTCCCGACACTCCTCTGCAGCTATAGAATCAGATTGCAGATCGCAACATCTGATTGCTCGGTCATCCAATGCTCTGGGATTAGAACTACAGCTATGTGCCGTTCTAACCCAGTTGTGATAGCTCAGAACAAACACCAGGCAGCCTGTATGTAAGTTCAACCAGGAATCTCTTTTATTGCAATATACAGGCTCTTTTATACACTAAAAGAGGAGGTGCAGACCTCCTGCTCATATTACTCTAACAATACAGCTGTAATCTAATTAACCTAATTAACATGAGCTAATTAACTAATCCCTTTAGACAGCCTAGATGACTCAGACATGACCTTTAGGCCAGACTGGCCGTCTTGTAGTTCAGAAAATCCAATCAACATTATCACAATAGCAGAGTTAATTAAACACAAACAACAATGGGGATCTAATGACTCTTAGATCCCATACTAGAGACTTATTTACAATACACATTTTAGCAGGCAACAGACAGGTAGCTGGAATTGATGACATTAGCATTTAACAGTAGGAGTCCCAACGGTATGAATCAGTCACTATTCCAATATGGCAAATCCAGTGTCCCCAGAGTCTGTGTGTCCTGGGGGACCAGGACCCGAATCCACAGTAATAACGCCTCAAGTGTCCCCAGGCATACAGCTCACAAAGAGCACCGTTCCCCCAAATGCCAGGGCCCACGATCGATCGGCAAGTGGCTAGCATACAGTCCCCTCCAAAAGTCTCTCTCCTGGCTAGGTCTGTCACAACCTGCATCTGCCAAAAACATTGTATTAGTAGGCGAACGAACGATGTTTAATATGAACGATTTACTGTGCCCACGAACCTGAAACTTGCCATTTTAAACTGTACAGCAGTAAAGAAAAGCACATGGAGCAGCACGAACGTAATAAGAATAATAGGAACACACGACAAATACTTACTTTTTTGCAGCACTCTCTTGATTCTTCTGTACTGATCCTGCTCCCTCAATCTGAGGTCTGACCATCGTTTCCTCAGTTGATCCTTGGATTGTCATACCCCAAAATTCTTCTGCAGACTTTTCACAACTTGATTTTGGCCTTTCTGACATCTGGGTTTGGGTAAGGTCCATGCTTTCCATCATAGTCGGCCCTCTTCAAGATGTCCACCATCTCCACCATCTCTACAAAGGACATATTAGAGGCTTTAAATCTCCTCCGTGATCGGGACGTTCGTGGCTCCGGGCTTTCGTCGTTGCTGCTATCTTCATGCCAGGTAGCTGGAATTGATGACATTAGCATTTAACAGTAGGAGTCCCAACGGTATGAATCAGTCACTATTCCAATATGGCAAATCCAGTGTCCCCAGAGTCTGTGTGTCCTGGGGGACCAGGACCCGAATCCACAGTAATAACGCCTCAAGGATCCCCAGGCATACAGCTCACATAGAGCACCGTTCCCCCAAATGCCAGGGCCCATGATTGATCGGCAAGAGGCTAGCATACAGTCCCCTCCAAAAGTCTCTCTCCCGGCTAGGTCTGTCACATTTCTCCCCTTTCGGCAGGAGACTAACACAGGAGGAGACCCCAGACGGGTTGACTCCGAAGTTAGTCAGTAGTTCCAGTCCTCTAATGCCTGTACCCACACAGTACCCCAAACAAATTGTTCCAAACAAAGCATTACTCACCCAGCCAACCTCTGCCTCTCTCAGAGAACATATCTGCCGCTGGGGAGAGGCCAGGACTGGCCCTTCTCCCTGGAGTCCTTTCTGCCGCTGGAGAGAAGACAGGGTGTCTGGGCTCACTCCGTCATGCTGTTGGGGATCTGGGCCGACTGCCCAGCATCCCTGGGGTATACAGGTGGAGACTGAAGTCCCATCCACCTTCACAGGAAATCCATCCTCTGTTAGTTGAGGGCAGAGTCCAGCAGTACTCGGCCCTGTTGCCAGCCCTTCTGCTGGAAACCCCACACCATCTGCTCCGGCTAACTGTTGGGGAGGGACGACGAACACCTCCTCTCCCTTCTCCCCTGGTATCTGCTGCTGGGAAGTGATTGCCACCTTCTCACCCTGAGCCTCCGAAACTGCCACAGGTGTGGGGCAGAGGTCTTGGACCCTCTGTCCGGTTGCCAGCGCTTAAGCTGGGGAAGTTCCTTGTAACTTCACAGATACTTCTGTTGGTGCTGGGCAGAGCACAGTGAAGTTTGGCCCTAATAACAGCTCCTCTTCTGCTGGAGGCTCACCAGGTTGTTCTTCCTCAGCAGAAAAGTCTATCAAATCCCCTGTCTCTGCAACTGGTGTCTGGGGATAAAGGTTCACCATCTCCTCTCCGTGGAACCCAGAAGATGCTATCAGTGCTGGGCAGAGGTTAGCAGAGCTCTGCCCTGTTGTCAGCACTTCAGCTTTGGGGATAGCGATCTCCAGATTTTCCACTGCCGATTCTCTGGCATTCTGCTGGGAAGGCACATTCCTCCATCCAAGATCATCCAATGCAGAAACAGGTTCATCAAGGTCAGTCAGCACTTGCTGCATCCGCCATAAGACCTCCGCCTCCATAGCTGCGGGTGCAGGTTGGCAAAGCACACCGTTACTCTGCCACATTGTCAACTCTTCAGCCAGGATTTCAGAGTTGTCAACTGGTATTTCCTGATAGTCCCAGGCAAAGGGAGCACCACCCTGCTGCTGAGCAGAGTCTAACAGCTGTTTGTAGGAGATCTCCAGCTCCCATTCCTGAACAGCCAGAAACTCCAAATCTTCCTGTGCCCAGTGCACTTCTGAGACATTCAGTCTCCACTCTCTGTGCTCCATTATTTCCTCCGAACGCCACTCCTGATCACTCCCAAAGTCAGGGTCCCTGGACAGCCTCCAGTATAACAATCCCAGGCCATCGTAGTCAAAGCCTTCCGTGGGGCTGTCATACGCTGTCCACTGGCACACTTGGGCTACATACCACTGGAGGGCTCTGTAGCTCTCGTCCAACCGCATTTCTGCCCGGATCAGCCTGCTTAACTTGGCTGTCCACTCCTGGTTCGGCTGTTCCCCCAAAAACAGCATTCGCACTTCATACTGCGACCAGTACCTCACATGGATGGAGGGGAGAACTTTTCCCTGGTGTCGCTGCTCACGGGCTAGCGCTTCCTTCCAGAGTTCCCAGCGGATAGAATCAAACCATCCTAGCAGGACCTGCTCTGATACTGGTCCTCTATGCTGTATCTGCATCTCTCCCAACCTCCTTCTGAATTCCTCATCCATGGTGGCTGGTATCTCTCCTCTCCTGCTATCTGGACCTTGGATCCAGGTGATGGTTTGGATGTGTTCATGGCAAGGAAGCACGATCCCACCATTCCCTCCACGGCTCTTAAGTAAGCCTTTCAGCGTGGCTCTCCTGCAGACTGGTTTTGAGTGTCCCAGTAACTGGAGAGCAAATCCCATCACTGCCACCAATGTAACAAGCCCCTTGCTCGCTCGGTTCCACTCTCCCGACACTCCTCTGCAGCTATAGAATCAGATTGCAGATCGCAACATCTGATTGCTCGGTCATCCAATGCTCTGGGATTAGAACTACAGCTATGTGCCATTCTAACCCAGTTGTGATAGCTCAGAACAAACACTAGGCAGGCTGTATGTAAGTTCAACCAGGAATCTCTTTTATTGCAATATACAGGCTCTTTTATACACTAAAAGAGGAGGTGCAGACCTCCTGCTCATATTACTCTAACAATACAGCTGTAACCTAATTAACCTAATTAACATGAGCTAATTAACTAATCCCTTTAGACAGCCTAGATGACTCAGACATGACCTTTAGGCCAGACTGGCCGTCTTGTAGTTCAGAAAATCCAATCAACATTATCACAACAGCAGAGTTAATTTAACACAAACAACAATGGGGATCTAATGACTCTTAGATCCCATACTAGAGACTTATTTACCATACACATTTTAGCAGACAACAGACAGGTAGCTGGAATTGATGACATTAGCATTTAACAGTAGGAGTCCCAACGGTATGAATCAGTCACTATTCCAATATGGCAAATCCAGGGTCCCCAGAGTCTGTGTGTCCTGGGGGACCAGGACCCGAATCCACAGTAATAACGCCTCAAGGGTCCCCAGGCATACAGCTCACAAAGAGCACCGTTCCCCCAAATGCCAGGGCCCACGATCGATCGGCAAGAGGCTAGCATACAGTCCCCTCCAAAAGTCTCTCTCCTGGCTAGGTCTGTCACAACCTGCATCTGCCAAAAACATTGTATTAGTAGGCGATGTTTAATATGAACGATTTACTGTGCCCACGAACCTGAAACTTGCCATTTTAAACTGTACAGCAGTAAAGAAAAGCACATGGAGCAGCACGAACGTAATAAGAATAATAGGAACACATGACAAATACTTACTTTTTTGCAGCACTCTCTTGATTCTTCTGTACTGATCCTGCTCCCTCAATCTGAGGTCTGACCATCGTTTCCTCAGTTGATCCTTGGATTGTCATACCCCAAAATTCTTCTGCAGACTTTTCACAACTTGATCTTGGCCTTTCTGACATCTGGGTTTGAGTAAGGTCCATGCTTTCCATCATAGTCGGCCCTCTTCAAGATGTCCACCATCTCCACCATCTCTACAAAGGACATATTAGAGGCCTTAAATCTCCTCCGTGATCGGGACGTTCGTGGCTCCGGGCTTTCGTCGTTGCTGCTATCTTCATGCACTTGTTCTTTCTCCGCCATGTGCTCTCCCACTGCGCCGAAAGAGAAGGGGCGGGGAATATACTATAAAGAAGGTCAGGGGCGGGCGGAGTTTCACGCATGCGCAGTGTATATAAAGAGTAACACGCGTGCATCGTACGTATGATCTGTGAGTGGAGGACGGAGTAGCGGAAGCAGCGATCGTTCTAATGAAGGTACAATTGGGGCATCAGTGGCCTATACTACTTATAGATTGAGGTCTATATTGGGACAAGATTATGCAAGTTTAGCCTGACATTAGGGCTTGTCTTGTGTTGTGTTTTGCAGATAAAATGGTTCAATTCAATGATCATGATTTCCTCCCACAATTCATTGATTTGTACAGAGAGCTGCCCTGTCTGTGGCAGACAAAATACCTTTTATACAAATCGACTAAAGAGGAAGGCAGCACCGGATAAATTGCTGGAATTTGTGAAGCCGCAGATCCCCATGACAGACATCAACTATTTGAAGTGCAAAATTGGTGGCCTGAGAATCACATATAACAGGGAGCTCAAGAAGGTTCAGAATTCCCAGAGATCAGGAGCAGCAGCAGATGACATTTATGTCCCCAGGCTGTGGTTCTACAGCAGCCTGCGATTTCTGTCAGACCAGACTGAAATCAAGCCATCACTCTCAACCCTTCTTTCCACTCTTCCTTCCACCCCAGCTGAGGCTTCCAACATCCAACCTGGGCCTTCCACCCAGGAAGAAGATGTGGAGGAGCCCAGCTTGAGTCAGGTATAGCATTGCTCAACATATTTCTCAAAATTGTGTCTGATTGATGAACAATAAACTAAAACTATGTCCCTTTTTCATACACAGGAAATCCTCAGCCAGGGGGAGGCTGTAGAAAGTGGCAGCCAGGAGGTGGCAGGGGAAAGTGGCAGCCAGGAGGTGGCGGGGTTAAGTGGCAGCCAGGAGGTGGCGGGGTTAAGTGGCAGCCAGGAGGTGGCGGGGTTAAGTGGCAGCCAGGAGGTGGCGGGGTTATGTGGCAGCCAGGAGGTGGCGGGGTTATGTGGCAGCCAGAAGGTGGCGGGGGAAGGGGCAGCCAGTAGGTGGCGGGGGTAAGTGGCCGGCAGGAGGTGGCCAGGCCCAGTAGCCTGACCGAATCCCAGGTCCCTCCCCTCCACCTTCAACAAAAAAGGCCCAGGAAGGGGAGAAGAATGGAGGAGTCAGAACTTGGGTTAATTCAGCAGGCTTTTGCGGCCCTCAGACCCCCCCCCCCAATCTTCTTGAGGCCTATGCCTGCATGGCTGCCAACAAAATGCAGGAAATGGAGGTGGGCCAACGCCTCTTTTGTAAGGAAGTGATATATATGGCCCTAAATAAGGGGTTGAGGGTTGAACTCACAAGCAAAACCCATCTGTGTGAGTTGTACCATCCTCCTCCTCCTCCACCTCCTGCCACATCTCCAACACCAGAGCCACAGCCTGGAAGCAAGCGTGAAAGGAAGCGTGGAAGGAAGACAAGAGAGTGATAGCCTGGGTTCGGTCTGGTCTGGCAAAAGACACAGGCTGTTGTAGGCCCACAGCCTGAGGACATATGTCACCTGCTGCTGTTCCTGATCTCTCGGAGTCCTGGACCGGATTGTGCTCTCTACTAAATGGACTCCTCAGGCTCCCAATTTTGCCTGTCAAATAGTTGATGTGTGCCCTAGGGTACAAAGGCTTCGCTAATTTCACCAGTTTATCCAGCGTTGCCTTCCTTTTTATTTTGTTATGACCCCTAATAAATGTATATTTTTTTTCTTAAATCACTGGCTGTGTTATAATTAATAAAGGACAGTTTGTTTGTGAGTAGGCAGGTACATTTCAAAAACACAATGTCAAATTAACAACGGACACCAGCACCAACCAATCTCTTTGAGGTTAAAAAATACAAGATAATAATAGTGTTGTGGTAACTTGACACACAAAACGAGAAAAAATATTATAGAGATCACTAGAAAAAAAATTAAAAACAGGAGATCTTGATTTAAAAAAAAAAAAAGGAGATCACTATAAACAAAAATTCTAAACATTATTCTGGAGATCTGGCGAAAAAATAAAAAATATTATTCATGAGATCAAAAGAAATAATAAAGAAATCAGTTAGTCAGAACTCTGTGTGAATATCAGCAGCAAAACAACTTCATAATTCTAGCATTATAAAGAAGAGAATGCCCTGCGTTGAAAGATTTAAAAATTTGCAGCGTGACGAATGTGCTATCTCCATTACGAACGCTAGTTTTACCAGACCGAGCGCTTCCATCTCGTACTTCATTCAGAGCATGCGTGGAATTTTGTGCGTCGGAATTGTCTACACATGCTCGGAATTTACGACAACGGATTTTGTTGTCGGAAAATTTGAGAACCAGCTCAGAGAAAATTGAGTACTGTCCGTGATACTTTTTTTATTTGCACTAACATACAATTTTTCAGGACAAGCTTTCGGGGTATGTCTCCTTCTTCAAGGTCCAAGCAGTACTGATTCACAAATTTTTAAGCAGAATGTTAAAGAAGAAGAAAAAAAAAAAAAGAGAGAAAACCAAACACATACAAATCAATGGTAATAAAGATAGCAGCAGAGTTAGTGAGATAAGACAGAGGGAGAGCTAGGGGGAATGCAGGGGGGGATACTAGTCACAGAGCGGTTGTAAAACTTTAGCATAATGTGTAAGGAAACCAATATCTAAATTCAGGCCATTATTCTTCGTGTCAAAAAGAAGTATCATTCTTAGTTCAAACGTTTTCCTTTCCTGGATAGTTCTGAAATTCCCTTTAAGAACTAAGACATTGAGGTCTTCTATAGTGTGGTCCGATTGTGAGAAATGATGTCCCACAGGTGTGCATAAACTGTCTTCTTTATGTTCTTTGATGGTATGTCTGTGCAAATTCATCCTCGCTTGCAACTTCTGTCCTGTTTCACCAACATAAGATGCTTTGCTGCACCTTTTGCATTGGATGAGGTACACAACATTACTTGAGGTACAGCTGTAAGATCCCATGATATTGAAGGTCCCATTTGTGTGTGTTACACACACAAATGGGACCTTCAATATCATGGGACAAATGTTCACCCCTTCTGGGAACAAGTGTGGAAACAATGTCCCTAACGCTAACCCTAACTCTAATGCCCCGTACACACGGTCGGACTTTGTTCGGACATTCCGACAACAAAATCCTAGGATTTTTTCCGATGGATGTTGGCTCAAACTTATCTTGCATACACACGGTCACACAAAGTTGTCGGAAAATCCGATCGTTCTGAACGCGGTGACGTAAAACACGTACATCGGGACTCTAAACGGGGCAGTGGCCAATAGCTTTCATCTCTTTATTTATTCTGAGCATGCGTGGCACTTTGTCCGTCGGATTTGTGTACACACGATCGGAATTTCTGACAACGGATTTTGTTGTCGGAAAATTTTATATCCTGCTCTCAAACTTTGTGTGTCGGAAAATCCGATGGAAAATGTCCGATGGAGCCCACACACGGTCGGAATTTCCGACAACACGCTCCGATCGGACATTTTCCATCGGAAAATCCGACCGTGTGTACGGGGCATAACACCAATTTAATGCTAACTCCAGCACTAACCCTAATGCTAACAATAACCCTAACAATAAATCTAAAGCTAAAGATAATACTAACTCTAAAGCTAACACTAACTGTAATGCTAGCCCTAACTGTTTGCTAATAAAGCAATCACCATTTCAGAAGACAGGATGTGATTTGAGTTTAGTAGTGTCAGTGTTGTACCCATAATCCCTTAACCACTTCAATACTGGGCACTCTCACCCCCTTTCTGTCCAAGTGAATTTTCAGCTTTCAGTGCTGTCACACTTTCAATGAAAATTGCGCGGTCATGCAACGCTGCACCCAAACCAAATTTTAAAAAAATGTTTGAGACAGATAAAGCTTTCTTTTGGTGGTATTTAATCACCACTGGGGTTTTTTTGGGGGTTTTTTTTGCTGAACAAATGAAAATGATCGAAGATTTAAAAAAAAAAAACATGTTTTCTTCATTTCTGTTATAAAAGTTTGTAAATAAGTACGTTTTCTCCTTCACTGATGAGGCGGCAGTGATGAGGTGGCACTGATGGGCACTGATGAGGAGGCAATGATATGCAGCACTAATGGTCACTGATAGACAGCACTGATATGCAGCACTGATGGGCAGCCTGTATGGGCACTGATAGGAAGCACTAAATTGCACTGATAGGCAGCACTAATAGGCGACACTGATGGGCGGTACTGATGGGCAATGATGGGCGGCACTAATGAGCACTGATAGACAGCACTGATAGGCGGCACTGATGAGGAGGCACTGACAGGCATCACTGATGGGCACTGATTGGCATCACTGATGGGCACTGATTGGCATCACTGGTAGGCACGGACTATTAGTGTAGATCCCCTCTTTCCGGAGAGCCACTTATCGGCTCTCCTCTACTCACACACTGTCAGCCTGAATAGAGGAATGCCGATAACCTGTACTTCCTAGTTACGCTGTGATTGAACACAGCTGATCACATGGTAAAGAGCCTACGTCATAGGCTCTTTACCTTGATTGGAGATGCGGTGTGTCGGAGGGACACACTGCACTTCCGATTGTTGCACTGCGCGCCCACGGGGGTGCGCACGAGCGGCTTGTTCTGAAGGACATTATGTGATGTCCATTTAAAACGGGAGAGCCACCATGTGGTTAAAGTGGTTGAAAAACCCTTACATATACCAACTGAAGTGACTGGCCTCAGGTGGTACACAGAGATTACATAAATATTCCTACATAAGTTGTACTTGTTTATCTGCAGCCATCTTTTCTCAACAGCCACCTAAAGCACACATTTTACACAGAGAAGAGAGCTGAGTGTAATCTGAGACCCGGGTGGAGGGAAAGGACACACTCCCACTACACCTTATAGAGGAACATGCACAGCTAGGGAGTCAGTCATCTGCTGTGTGCTGGAGCAGGGGCGGGGCCATCCCCTGGGATGCTGTGGCATAACCTGTCAGAAGTGACTCATGTATGTAGCACTGCTACTGCTAATGTATGTAGGGGCCACTGCTACTAGCTGGTTCCCACCTTAAAAACTGCAGAGACTGCCTGTCCACCCAAGCACTAATCCTCTTGTTCCGGCTCCAATAAACAAAAACCTGCGCTGGCAACTCTCACCATGAAGATAAATATAAAAAGAGCAAACAAAAGAAACATTAAATATGCAAAAAATGACAAAAAACTGTGTATAATTGGCAATAATGCCACTAGGAGCAGTGCGACTAGAAAAAATGTGATGTCGCTACGCTAGTGCGATTATCAGAAAATGTGACAAATTATTTGTTGTTGTTTGTGACCACAAATAAAATAAAAAAATGTATAGACCTCCTAAGATATAAATACCAAATATTTCTAAGTGAAAGGTATAGGAGAATACAGGATATAGAGATTAAATAATAACTTCCAAACTGTTAGCGGAGAGTCCTTTGCAACAAGGTATTCCTTCACAGAATCAGTCAATAGACTTCAAACTTCCCATCCACAAACTAGGTTAGGCATGGAGATAGGCTGGTGCTGCTGATACTATAACGGGACCTTGGGAGCCACGGACCTCACGTTCCACCCAGAGAATGAAAGAAAAAGCATATAGTGTAAATCCTATAACACCGTAAGATCACCTGCGCATAACAGTGCTACTCACGGAACAGACGTGCAGAGCAGGCATTCAGATATCCAGTCAGTGTTCGCCGATGAACGGCGTGCGTTCCACCGACTACAGGAAGTGATGTCACTGGTTCTCAGGCGTAAGCCGGATGTTGCGTCGACGCGTTTCGCCCCTCCCCCAGGGCGTTATCAAAGACTGGGGAGTCCTGGGGGAGGGGCGAAACGTGTCGACGCAACATCCGGCTTACGCCTTACGCCTGCGCCCCCCCCCTCCCAGCAAGCCTCATAGCTGAAGACCACGGGGCAAGTCTTTGGCGCCTTGT
This sequence comes from Lithobates septentrionalis, assembly GCA_037952835.1. NCBI lineage: Eukaryota > Metazoa > Chordata > Amphibia > Anura > Ranidae > Lithobates > Lithobates septentrionalis. The sequence goes on from JBBDGP010001275.1 coordinate 1,538,101, forward strand.
TACCTTGCACCTTGGCACAACTGCTGGTACCCAGTGCAATCACACTACGCAGACACAAGATCAGTTTGGGGTATTTACTTACAAGTCTCTAGGACAGCTGCCACCTTCCAGTTTCCTCCAGACACAGGTCAGTGAGTGAGACCACAGCTTTCTAGACCATATCCCCTGTGGTGTGGTTCTACAATTGGCTACAAGCAATGTTCTTCCAGGCCCTCAGCCCTGACACCGCTGAGGCCACTAGGGCAGCCATATAGTCCACCCTATGGCTCTGGCTCTGGAACCCACCTGGGACCAGCAGTCCATGCTCCAGCCCCTTTTGGACACTCCACTCCAGAGAATGGCTGGAACATGATAAATATTCAGGTTGGTTATTTGAATCTCCCACCCTAAACTCTGGAATTTTCTTCCAGAGGCAGGAGGACGCAATCAAACTCCCAGCCTGTGAACAGACCTGACCAAACAAACATTGCTCCCTTGATTACAGAAGGAGCTAAACACTAAATGTTCCTAGCATCCTACGCTAGGAGACAGCTACATGCAGATGGCAGTGCGAGGAAAGAACAGATAGGAGCCACAAATGCTTTGGATTGAAGCTAGTACACACCATAGAGGGATATGCTTCGTTCATTTTTCATTTCAGAGGTTTGCAAACACTTTAATGGTCACACGAAAGTCTCAGAAGGAAGGGAATGTTCATCTCAAGGAGACTGAAAAGGTGAATTTGATTGGTTATTGTGGGCAGCCTGGACAGCCCAGTCTTCAAACTCGCCTATACATGAAGTAAGATATGAGAGCGTGGCCAGGGAATGACCGAAATCTCCGTCTGATATAATAATAACAGCCAGCGCATACACATTGTCGGTCTCTCCTCTCTCGCTTACTCAGGTTTCCATTTCACCCAGTTCCGTCTCTGAGCTATTTTCAGCGTCAGTAAATAAGGTTTCCTTGGTTACTCCATCACCCTCCCTCTGCAGATGATAACAGGAGGCTTAATAATAAGTGATTCTGAGAATCCACCCAATCCCAGGCTGGGGTCTGTTACAGTGGCTTGCACAGAGTTAGGAAAGTTCAGGTGAGTTTTTTCCTTATGTACCCAAGAAAGATGAAATGGCAGAGAAACTCAACACCAAAACAGAATGTCATTTATTGCTGGATTTATATAACAGGATATATATACCCCTACTGTATGAACCTACAGAAATAGATAGACAATACTGTATTTATGTCATGTTCCTGTAAAGGACAAGAAGAATTGTCATTTTCGGCTACAGTATAAATAAAGCTGTCTGATATAAATTCTGCACATCTCGAGCCATCCCATTCTAAAGTGTAAAAAGCTAAACTATTAGTTTTGCATGACGCTGCCACATCCACACAAATAGGACACCCAATGTTAGAGGTGATTTATTCTTCCATAGCCAATACATCTTTGCACGCTGATGCTGACTTGTATTCCAGTGTTTTTCTTCTCCATCAGTTTCTTTCCCTCATCCAGCTAATGTGACCCCAGTGCTGACTGAGAGGGGCAAACAAAGATGCGGTTCTGGTGCCTAGGGATGGGCGAACGATTCGGCCCGAAAATTGGCTGTTCGCACGTTCACTGAACACCTGAATTATCAGGGCACTCGACCGTTTTTTCGGCTAGCTGAACGACCACAATGCACTACGCTACCGCAGAGTGCATTGAAAGCCCCGATTGGCTGAAGCAATGAAAACTTTGCCCAATCAGGGCACAGAGCACTTTTAGAGCCATGATTGGATGCTGTCATGATGACTCTATCCAATCATGGCTCATTGCTCTTAATCCCGCCCTACACTATAAAAGTATTCTTTCAATAGCGGCCATTTTTAGTGTGATATCGGCATGGAGAGAGCTAGAACAGGGCTCTGTTTAGTGCTACTAGACAGTTAGTGTGCTATTTTTGTGCTATTCTATTGTCAGTGTAGAATATCAGTTTAGTGTGAATCTAGAGATTGTTCAGTCAGTGTGAGTGTAGTGTGAACACCATTCATCTTTACATTAGTGTGAATCTAGGGATAGTTCAGCCAGTGGCGGCTGGTGCTCAAAATTTTTGGGGGGGCGCAAACGAACTGAAAAATTCTGAAAAATAGTGAAACAAAAACATCAATTGCAGCCACTGTGCCATCAATCATATGCAGCGAACTATGCCCATCATATGCAGCCACTGTGCCCATCATATGCAGCCACTGTGCCCATCATATGTAGCCAACTGTGCCCATCATTTGCAGCCAACTGTGCCCATCATTTGCAGCCAACTGTGCCCATCATATGCGGCCTCTGTGCCCAGCAAATGCAGCCAACTGTGCCCCATCAATTGCAGCCTCTGTGCCCATAACATGCAGCCACTGTGCCCATCAATTGCAGCCTCGGTGCAAATAATATGCAGTCACTATGCCCAGAAAATGCAGCCAACTGTGCCCCATCAATTAAACCCTCTGTGCCAATATTATGCAGCCATTGTGCCCACCCGCCCGCTGTCTGCCCGGCACCTACTCCATCGTGGTGGCGGGTCAGGCAGAGGGTTAGGTGGCAAGCTGTGCATTAGTGCACATTTAACGCAGAATATTTCAGTGCGTTCCTGCAAGTTTAACGCTGTATATTTCAGTGCGTTACGTGCCGTTTAATGCAGTATATTTCTGAGCGTTAGTGCACATTTAATGCAGTATATTTCAGTGCGTTACTGCAGGTTTGACGCAGTAAATTGCAGTGCTTCAGTGCAGTTTTACTGCAGTATATTATAGTGTATCAGTGGAGTGTGTCTGTGTAGTGAGTACTCAAGTTAAAGTGCACCAAACACCACTTTCCGATGACTAAAGTGCATCCACGTACACATTTACACACCTTTATTATTTATCATGTCTGGGAGGACAACAAGGAGGGGCAGACATTCCCACGGCACTGTGAGGGGGTCATCAGCATATGTGTCCACAGGCAAAGGTGGACGTGGTCAGTCTTCAGGCAGGGCATCATTTCCTCTGTTTAGTGATGTTGCCCGTGCTATCTAGCCACAGCATGCAGAGGAGGTGGTGGACTGGCCTACTAAACCATCCTCATCCTCCGTCACCCAAGCAGAAACTAGTGCGCAGTCCACTGCAGCTGCCAGAGCGGCTAAACCTGCCTCCTTCTCCACAACTATTCCTGCCATTGCCCCAGCATCAGGCATGGAGGAGTCAGCTGAGTTATTTGAACACAGCGTCAGCCACTTGCTCCTTGACGATGCACAGCCATTACTTGATTCAGATGTTGGTTCTGAGGTTGAGGAAGGCAGGAGCATGAGCCTACAAAGAGGGAAGAACACTGGTACACAAATTGGCAGTCATGTTCACCCAGCCGTAGCATATTGCCAAGTTGTCTCCAGTGGTAATGTGGATAGAGATGATGACGATGAGGTCAATGATGCAACTTGGGTGTCAGATAGAGCAGAGGAGGAAAGTGAGGGTGAGGCACAACCTCAATGAGGCAGCCATTATGGAAGAGTAGAGAGCAACCACCCTATTCCATCACATTGTGGAGCTGTTATCTCCCGGCCCACTTACCACAGCTAAGCTGTCCGGGTCTTTTTTAGCACATGTGCAGCTAATAGCACTGTTGCAATTTGTAAAATTTTTCTCAAGCACATCAAAAACACCAGCCATCTGTTCCTCCTGCTTACTCACCTCAGTCTGCCCTTGTTATACCTCATGACCTCCCAGCAGCCTCCACTGACAGGGATGATGGCATAGCACAGGGTGTCCCATGTCCTTGCAGCACATCTGCCATCAGCACACCACCAGCTGTAGACTATAGCCGGGAAATTTCTCTTCCCCATCTGCTGCAATGAAAAAAAAATACAGTCACTGTCACCCACATGCCCAGCGTCTAACGGCAAGCTTGTCAAAGCTGCTGGCTCTACATCTTCTGCCTTTCCATCTGATGGATTCTGCCCCCTTCCGTGAATTTGCAGAATATGCTGTACCACAATGGCAGGTTCCCAGTCGCTATTTCTTTTCACATAAGTCCATGTTACTGTTGACATGTTGTCAAGCAAGCATGGTCAGAGACGATATATTTTGTTCACAGCATACTGGGCAACTCTGCTAGCAACTCAGAAGGACAGGGCTCAGTGGTGCAGCTTGTTGTGCTCCCACATCTCCATACAGCTAGTGGTGATGATGCGAGATTTGTCAGCTCTACCCCCTCCTCCTCCTCCTCCATGCCCCCCTCTGCTGAATTGTCCTATGAACCACAAGTACCTCCTAAGCGTTCAAGGGGCTATTCAATGAGTCAGGCTAAAAGGTGCCATGCAGTGCTTCAGCTGGTGTGTCTAGGGGACAGGAACTACACTGGAGCAGAGATTCTTGCAGCTGTGCAGAGACAGGCCCAGAGGTGGTTCACGCCACGCCAGCTGGAGCCAGAAATGGTGGTGTGTGATAATGGCACAAACCTCCTGTCCGCCCTTAGACAGGGAAAGCTGACACATGTGCCATGCCTGACACATGTCCTCAATTTGGTGGTGCAGCATTTCCTAAATAGGTATCCAGGGTTGGAAGATTTGCTAAAGCTAGCCAGAAGAGTTTGTAGCCTTTTCAGGTGGTCATACACAGCCAGTGCTCAGTTGGCAGAAATTCAGCTGGAATTTCACCTGCCCATAAACTGCCTGATTTGTGACATGTCCACCAGGTGGAACTCGACTTTGGCAATGCTGCAGCAGCTGCACATGCAGCAGAGGGCAGTCAACGAGTACCTGTGTGAGTATGGCACAACGACAGGCTCAGGCCTGCTCAGCTTTTTTTCCCCACGCCAATGGCTGCTCATAAAGGATGCATGCACTGTACTGTCACCATTTGAGAAGGATGGTAAACCGTGACAATGCATACTTTAGTGACACAATACCTGTTGTGTTCATGCTGGAGCAGACTCTGCATGGCATTATGGACAGGGCACTCAAGGCAGAGCAGCAGGAGGAAGAGGAGGATTTAATTTCCTCTCAAGGCCCACTTTATGCAGACACCATTGTTCCTACACCACAGAACACACAAGAGAAGAGGGAGGAGGAGGAGGAGGAGGAGGAGGATTCTGGCAGTTTTGGAGGCATTGAAGCAGAGGAAGACATACGTTAAACAGTAAGAGATTGTTTTCCATCCTCAGAACCCTTGGGAGTAGTAGGTGGCTGGGAGGAGGCAGTTCCAGATACTATAATCCTCCGTGACCCAGAGGAGTCTGCTTCTCATGCCTCCACCAGTTTGCAGTGCATGAGGTCCTTCATGCTTCATAGCCTGTGAAAGTACCCGAGAATACGTGTCGTAAAGGAAAAGGATCACTATTGGTTGGCAACCCTCCTTGACCATTACCTTACCCGTTACAAGGGGAAAGTCTCAGAGCTCATCCCGTCCCCTCAGAGAGTGCAGAAGATGTAATCTCATGATGACACATTAAAGAGGAGTTGATTTAATGCTTTTCCCGACTCTGGTAGCTTTTAGTGTTGTGGAAAACTTAGTTTTGAGGCTTCTGTTGGTCAAGAGAGGAGCAGTGGAGAAAGCGGCTGCCTAAATGATGCATTTTACAATTTCTTTAGTCCTTGCCGCCCAGGACTGTCAGCTTCCACATATCATCGGCAGCATCTGCATCACATGGTGGACGATTATCTAGAGGCAAAAACAGAGATGGAGAGCTTTCCCAGTGACGATCCACTGGCTTATGAGAATAGACCACTGGCCAGAACTTGCCCAGTATGCAATTGAGCTGCTGGGCTGCCCTGCATCTGGCGTGCTTTCCGAACGGGCATTTAGTGCTGCTGGTGGTTTTGTTACTGATAATAGAACGCGTCTGTCCACAGACTCTGTGGACCGTCTGACATTTATCAAAATGAATCAGTCATGGATTACCAGCAGCTATGAAGCCCCTGATGCCGATGTTGCTGATTAAGTGTTTTGGGGATTTGGAATCTCTGCAGGACTTCTAGGCTGTGTAGCATTGTGGGTGTTGATTTAATATGGAATAATGTTTTTTTGTGTAGGTTTCATCGGCACCCAAAGACCAATTTTTCCGCACCTGTTTGACAGGTGCATATCATTGCAATTTTTGACAGCAAGGCCAATTCTTGCTTTCATGAAGAGTACCTCTTATAGGGTTATGGTGTGAAGGCGCCACCGACACCCAAAGACCCATTTTTTCACACCTGTTTGACAGGTGCATAGCATTGCAATTTGGACAGCAAGGCCAATTCTTGCTTTCATCAAGAGTACCTCTTATAGGGTTATGGTGTGAAGGGGCCACCAATACCCAAAGACGAATTTTTCCGTACCTGTTTGACAGGTGCAAATCATTGCAGTTTTTGACAGTAAGGCCAATTCTTGCTTTCATCAAGAGTACCTCTATAGCAGGGATATGCAATTAGCGGACCTCCAGCTGTTGCAGAACTACAAATCCCATGAGGCATAGCAAGACTCTGACAGCCACAAGCATGACACCCAGAGGCAGAGCATGATGGGACTTGTAGTTTTGCAACAGCTGGAGGTCCGCTAATTGCATATCCCTGCTCTATAGGGTTACGGTGTGAAGGCACCACCTATTAGAGCCATAGGCTCTAATAGGCTTCAAAAAAGATGCACTGCAAGAGCAAACCATTGCGCTCGCAGTGAACCCAGGTGTGTTAGCAAAACAAATGAATATTTGCTTTGCTAACACAGAACCGCCTCTCAGCCAATCAGGAGACCCAGATGTAATAACCGGGCACCTGATTGGCTGAAGGCAGAGGCGATCCCATTGGCGCCAAGGAATACAGGAAGAAGACACGCACAGAGGAGTCGGAGGACATAGCATCCATCACCGCGCTACCATCCCACAGCTCGCCACCTGACCAGCTGCCGGACACACCACCATGATGGGGTAAGTGCCGGGCAGACAACGGGCAGGCACAGTGGCTGCATATTATGGGCACAAAGGCTATAATTGATGGGGCACAGTTGGCTGCATATTATGGGCACAGAGTCTGCATATGATAGGCACAGTGGCTGCATATGATGAGCACGGAGGCTGCATATTATGGGCACAGTGGCTGCATATGATGGGGCACAGTTGTCTGCATTTGATGAGCACAGAGGCTGCATATTATGGGCACAGTTGGCTGCATATGATGGGCGCAGAGTCTGCATATGATGGGTGCAGAGTCTGCATATGATGGGCACAGTTGGCTGCATATGATGGGCCCAGTTGGCTGCATATAATGGGCACAGTTGGCTGCATATGATGGGCGCAATTGGCTGCATATAATGGGCACAGGTGGCTGCATATGATGGGCACAGTTGGCTGCATATGATGGGCACAGTTGGCTGCATATGATGGGCACAGTTGGCTGCATATGATGGGCAAAATGGCTGCATATGATGGACAAAGTGGCTGCATATGATGGGCAAAGTGGCTGCATATGATGGGCACAGTGGCTGCAATTGATGGCACAGTGAGGCTGCAATTGATGTTTTTGTTTCAGTATTTTTTAGAATTTTTCAGTTCGTTTGCGCCCCCCCCCCCAAAAAATTTTGAGCACCAGCCGCCACTGGTAAAAACACCACACGTAGTACACACAAACACTGGTTAGGCACACATTTAACCCCTAGATGTTTAACGCCTTCCCAGCCAGTGTCATTAGTACAGCAGTGACAGTGCATATTTTTAGCACTGGTCACTGTATTAGTGTCACTGGTTCCCACAAAGTATAAAAAGTGTCAGACTGTCCACTGCAATATTGCATTCCCGCTATAAGTTGCTGATCGCCACCATTAGTAGTATAAAATAAATAAATAAATAAAAATTCCAGTATATATCCCATAGTTTTTGGATGCTTTTCCTGGACCTCCCCATGTCAGCCTACTATGGGTCAGCTCCGCCCCCTCTGACCTCTTCACGACCACCTCTTTTCTAGCCCATAAAAGGGCGACTGTCTGCCCACACCAGTGTTCTTTTTCCGTCCTCGCTCCGGACGCCTTTAAAGTTTATTTTTATTTATTTATCTGTTTTTATCTGTCGGGTTCAGCCTCTCCCGGTTCAGAAGACCCCCCCCCCCTCCATATAGGCTGTAAATCTCCTGAGGAGGTGGGTTCCCGTGGTGCTGGGATTGTATGGTACAGTATAAATGACTGTGTATTTCTGGCAAAGGTCACTGGCAGTATAAATGACTGTATATACCTTCGTTAGGCAGGTGCTGGCACTCTCTCCTTCCATGTTTTTGTGTGTTCAGGCAGTGGTGTGGCTCGCTGGGACTTGTAGTTCACCGCCTCCACATGTACTCCTTTCAGGCAGCTCAGAGTTGAGCAGGTGAGGTCAGAGGCAGCTTCCTCTTTGGGTTGCCTAGCAAACATCAGAATGCTCACTGCTGATTAGGGATGAGCTTGGAGTTCGAGTCAAACTCATGTTCGACTCGAACATCGGCTGTTCGCCAGTTCGCCGAACAGCGAACAATTTGGGGTGTTTGCGGCAAATTTGAATGCCGCGGAAGACCCTTTGAAAGTCTGTGGGAGAAATCAAAAGTGCTAATTTTAAAGGCTTATATGCATGGCATTGTCATAAAAAGTGTTTGGGGACCTGGGTCCTGCCCCAGGGGACATGGATCAATGCAAAAAAAAGTTTTAAAAACGGCCGTTTTTTCGGGAGCAGTGATTTTAATAATGCTTAAAGTCAAACAATAAAAGTGTAAAATTCCTTTAAATTTCGTACCTGGGGGGTGTCTATAGTATGCCTGTAAAGGGGCGCATGTTTCCCGTGTTTAGAACAGTCTGACAGCAAAATGACATTTCAAAGGAAAAAAGTAATTTAAAACTACTTGCGGCTATACTGAATTGCCGGTCCGACAATACACATAAAAGTTAATTGATAAAAACGGCATGGGAATTCCCCACAGGGGAACCCCGAACCAAAATAAAAAAAAAAAGACGTGGGGGTCCCCCTAAATTCCATACCAGGCCCTTCAGGTCTGGTATGGATATTAAGGGGAACCCCGGCCAAAATTTAAAAAAAAAATTGGTGTGGGGCCCCCTCAAAATCTACACCAGACCCTTCAGGTCTGGTATGGATTTTAAGGGGAACCCCGCGCCAAATTTTTTTTAAAAAAATGGCGTGGGGTACCCCCAAAAATCCATACCAGACCCTTATCCGAGCACGCAACCTGGCAAGCCGCAGGAAAAGAGGGGGGACGAGAGAGTGCCCCCCCTCCTGAACCGTACCAGGCCACATGCCCTCAACATTGGGAGGGTGCTTTGGGGGTAGCCCCCCAAAACACCTTGTCCCCATGTTGATGGGGACAAGGGCCTCATCCCCACAACCCTTGCCCGGTGGTTGTGGGGGTCTGCGGGCAGGGGGCTTATCCGAATCTGGAAGCCCCCTTTAACAAGGGGACCCCCAGATCCCGGCCCTCCCCCCTGTGTGAAAAGGGGGTACAAAAGTACCATTTCACAAAAAAAATGTCAAAAATGTTAAAAATGACAAAAGACAGTTTTTTACAATTCCTTTATTTAAATGCTTCTTCTTTCTTCTATTTTCTATCTTCTTTCATCTATCTTCCTTCGGTTTCTTCCTCCATCTTCTTCTTCTTCTGGTTCTTGTGGGGGGTCCCCTTGTTAAAGGGGGCTTCCAGATTCCGATAAGCCCCCTGCCCGCAGACCCTCACAACCACCGGGCCAGGGTTGTGGGGATGAGGCCCTTGTCCTCATAAACATGGGGACAAGGTGCTTTGGGGGGCTACCCCCAAAGCACCCTCCCAATGTTGAGGGCATGTGGCCTGGTACGGTTCAGGAGGGGGGGGCTGCTCTCTCGTCCCCCCCTCTTTTCCTGCGGCCCGCCAGGTTGTGTGCTCGGATAAGGGTCTGGTATGGATTTTTGGGGGTACCCCACGCCATTTTTTTTAAAAATGTTGGCGCTGGGTTCCCCTCAAAATCCATACCAGACCTTAGGGGTCTGGTATGGATTTTGAGGGGGACCCCACGCCAATTTTTTTTAAATTTTGGCCGGGGTTCCCCTTAATATCCATACCAGACCTGAAGGGCCTGTGTCAGACTTACACGTACCTGACTGACGAACCCGGTATAGCAGGGGAGGCCTCCCGTACGTACCTGGTTCCTGGCCCCTGGTAGTGTAAACAGAAGGCACAGGAGCGCAGAGTGGTAAGAGAGCCTGGCAGGTGACTTGCGGAGGTAAGGCCCAGGATCCTGATGCGTATGGTCTGGAAGTCCTAGAAAGTAAGGGACTAGGCAGCTGGTGCAGAGCAGGAGCAAAGTGGGCTGGTCCGGTCACAGGCAGAGTTGGCAACAAACGGTAAGCGAGGTACAGAGGAGCAGGCAGGCTCAAAGTCCGGGTCACAGGCAGGGTTGGCAGCAGGCGGGCAGCGTGGTACAAAGGAGTAGGCAGAGTCGTAGTCAAGGAAAGCTGTGGTCAGGTGCAGGCGGATAACAAGAGAAGTCCAAAGGCAGGCCGGGGTCACTTAGGCGATCAAACAGGCAAACAGGAAGCAAACAGGAAGCAAACAGGAAACAGGAAGTCAGGAACTGGGAGCTGCAGATCGGACAGCACCGAGCAGAAGATTCCAGCAGACTAAATAGGGCGGCTGGCGCCAAGCGCCGTGCGTGCCCGCACAGCGGCGCGGACCAGCTTGAACCGGCGCACTCTGGAGCGCCCACTAGCCAATCTATTCAAGGAACTCCTCTGACAGCCTGGTATGGAATTTAGGGGGACCCCCACGTCATTTTTTTTTTAAATTTTGGTTCGGGGTTCCTCTGTGGGGAATTCCCATGCCGTTTTTATTGTCGGGACGGCAATTCAGTATAGCCGCGAGTAGTTTTAAATGACTTTTTTCCTTTGAAATGTCATTTTGTGCAGGGACTGTTCTAAACACGGGAAACATGCGCCCCTTTACAGGCATACTATAGACACCCCCCAGGTACGAAATTTAAAGGAATATTACACTTTTATTGTTTGACTTTAAGCATTATTAAAATCACTGCTCCCCAAAAAACGGCCGTTTTTTAAACTTTTTTTTGCATTGATACATGTCCCCTGGGGCAGGACCCGGGTCCCCAAACACTTTTTAGGACAATACCATGCAAATTAGCCTTTAAAATTAGCACTTTTGATTTAGAACGTTCGAGTCCCATAGACTTCAATGGGGTTCTAACGTTCGTGCGAAGTTTTGGTCTGTTCGCAAGTTCTGGTGCAAACCGAACCAGGGGGTGTTCAGCTCATCCTTACTGCTGATTTGCAGCAGGCTCTGTCCTCTAGGCTGATCTCAGTCTCCAGCTGGTCAATCTGCTCTGCTCTGGTAAGCCTCCTTCCAGGCTCATTACTTGTCTGTCAGAGTATTTTTATTATCCTGTACCTTCTAGGACTGGGGAATTTTGCATGCCTGCCTAGCTGCCTTAGCACTGAAGATTTGAATAGAGAAGTTTATTTTAATTGTATTTATTTATTTTATTTATTTTTGTTTAAAAAAAAAATGTTGCACATCCTCTGTGTTTTACAAAGAGAAGGGCCCAGTGCGGCATAAACTCTCGCAAAGAGGTTCCAAATCAGCATTCCAGCCTCAAAAGAGTAAAGAAGGGACTAGACATGAAAAATCACAGAGTCGCATGGAGCTGGATAGACACAGCATTCCAGATCTCCCTCACTCTTACCTCACTTTAGTCGTTCGGACCCTAGCCAAGAGAGGTCAAGACATTAGATGGCTCAGGACAATGCTCCGAAAGCACGCCAGGTTAAATCCTACATTAAGCACGCAGTCAAGGAACGGTTAAAGAGTGTTTCAGAGAATCCTGCTCATCCTGCTGTATCTTCACCATCTGCAGATTCAGATCATGTGTTTTCAGTGCGTTTTAACTCTGAAGTCGATATCGATTTGGATCCATCTGAGGCTGAGATGGTCTCAGAATCGCATACGTTTGATTTTTGCACTCGTTCCCCCCTTGTGGAGGCTGTTAAGGATACGATGAAGTGGAAGGAAGAATCATCGCCTCCAAAGAAACAGCAAAGATACTACCCATATTTAAAGAAATCATTACCTTCCTTCCCATTTAATTTCTGAAATTAAAGAAGTAATTGACGATGAGTGGGGGGGCCTGAGAAGAAGCTCAATGTGCATAATGGAGTATCGAAGCTGTACCCCTTGGGACACTACGCCTAAGGTGGATGCTTCATTACGTGTATTCGCCCACCACATTACGCTTCCGCTGGAGGATTCGGTCTCTTTTAGGGATCCTATGGATCGCAAAATAAACGCAGACCTAAAAAGGTTGTATAGTTTGGCCGCAGCAGCCTGCAGATCGGCGGTAGCACTCGATCCTGTGGCAGCAGCACTTGGGCTGGGTTCGCACCTGTGCATTTTTTGGTGCTTTTTGCGGATTTGCACTACTGTCCATTTATCATGGTCTCCTATGGAACATGTTCTGTGGTGCGGTTCTGCGGAATGCGGGGAGCGCTGGGAGTGCACGGGTGTGAATCCAGCATTAGAGTGTGGGTAGCGGAACTGGTGGATGGATGTTTGGATGAAAGTCTGGGAATTGGCAGTTCTTCTCCTTTGCAGTTTTTAAGACTGCTGTAGAGTTGTGGCTGAAGTGGCTGTCGAGCAGGTCAAGATGACAGCAAAGATAATGGCTCATTCTGTCACAGCCCGCAGAGCCTTATGGTTGAAGCATTGGTCGGCCGATAAGGCTTCCCAGCACAGTCTGTGTTCGGTTCCATTTGACAGGAAGCTACTCTTCGGGAAGACTTAGAATCAGCAATTCAGCGGGTTTCCGGCGGCAGATCTGGCCTAATCCCGCAGAAGAGAAAAAGACACAGCAGCCCTTTCGGTTTAACAAGGGATCCAAAGAAGGATTCAGAGAGGCCAGGGCTTACAGACAGTTTTTCAGACAGTGGAGGGGAGCCTCTTCAACCTTCCAGAAACCTTCCAAGCCCAGGGCCAACAAAGCTCCTAAGGCTTCAAATAAGTCCTTCTGAAGCTGTCTTCGCTTAACCCTCTCAAGTAGGAGCAAGACTAGCCCAATTCAGGGGGGGTTTGGGTGGACAAATTACATGATGCCTGGATTGTAGCCGTCATTCGATCACGTTATTGTCTCGAGTTCAGAACAAGGCCCCCTCAGACCTTGTTCATAGAAACTGGACTTCCTACAGATTTGGAAAGGAGGCAATGTTTGCAAGGATATATAGGGGAGCTCTGGGCAGCAAGGGCCATCCTTCTGGTTCCAGGGCACGAATTGGGTCAAAAAGTATGTTCCCCTCTGTTTTTGGTCCCAGAGGCTTCAGGGGGTTTTGGACCAGTTTTTGACCTCAAAGTCCTGAATTCTTACATGAAGGTTCCACCATTCAAAATGGAGTAATTGGAAATGATCGTTTCGGTTGTGGAGTCAGGAGACTGGATGGTTTCCATCGATCTGGCGGATGGGTATCTTCATGTCTCTATAGACGCATCTCACCATCGCTTTCTCAGGCCTTCCGTGGAAGGTTCTCATTTTCATTTTTAATCTCTCCCATTCGGTCTCTGCGCGACTCCGAGAGCGTTTTTAAAGCTACTGTCTGCTGTCGTTGCGGCTCCCCGGGTCATGGGAGTGCAAATATTCCATTATCTAGACGACATGCTACTTCTGGGTCCGTCAAATGAGCTCCTTCTAGTTTATGTGAATTTCACCTGCAAAACACTAGCTCGTATCAGTTGGTTGATCAACTTTCGGAAGAGCCAGATGCATCTGACCCAAATGTTGGAGTATTTAGAAGTACAATTCAACACGGATCGGGGTCATGTTTCTCTTCCTCAGAGGAAGGTCCAGGAGATCCAGTCTCAGACAAAGCAGTGATGGCCAGGCCTTCTATGATGCTGAAGGAATGCATGCAGTATCTGGGGGGTTTATCAGCCACAGTCCCAGTAGTCCCGTGGGTCAGGTGGCGCAGAAGGAGGTTTCAATGCAACTTTCTTCTTCAGTGGGATCGTCTGCCAATTCCGATAATCTGGTCCCTGGTTTGGTGGTCAGTAGCTCGCAGGGTTCCGTTGAAATCGTTTTTTCCAAAAGAGGACTTAACACTAGTCTTGGGAACATTGCTGGTTCCTCAGTTTGATCAAGCTTTCTCTTGTTCATTATTTCTTTTAACAGTTGTTTTTGTTTTTTACTAGCCGTGGCCCCGGCCAGAAGAGTCTCCGAGTTGTGCGCCTTCTCATCTAAAGAACCATATTGTTTGGTGCTCCCAGACAAGATAGTCCTTAGGTGACCACATAATTTCGTATGAACTGGGAGGTCATTCTCCCAGCCTTTCCGGGGGATACAGCTGATGAGTGGAGTAGGTTAGACCTGGTCTCTGCGGTTTCAACTTACCTGAAATGGACTAAAAGCTTTTGAAAACAAGATCAGCTGTAGGCTTTTCCAATGGGGCCTAAAAAGTGTATGCCAGCAACATCCAGAGTTGTGTCTTCCTGGTTTGTCAAGACCATGCATATTGCATACAAAACGCTGGGCCATCCTCCTCCTTCAACAATTTTCCTTAATTTAGATTTTTATTTATTTTTTTTACCAAAATTATGTAGCAGAATACATATTGGCCAAAATTTACAAAGAAATTTGATTTTAAATTTTTTTTAGTGGATATGTTTTATAGCAAAAAGTAAAAAATGTTGTTTTTTTTTTTTTCAAAATTATAGCACAAAAAATAAAAAACCCAGAGGTGATCAAATACCACCAAAAGAAAGCTCTATTTGTTGGAAAAAAAGGACACAAATTTAATTTGTTTACAGCGTTGCATGACCGTGCAATTGTCAGTTAAAATAACGCAGTGCAGGGCCAGATTAAGAGCAACATGGGCCTGGTGCTAAGGATTTTGGTGGGCCTTTTTATGAAAATAAATAAAATGAAAACGCAAACAATTTTTTGTTAAATTAAATTAAAGAGAGAGAGGGGTGTGAGAGAGTGGTTGAGAGAGAGAGGGGGGGGGGGGGGTGATAGCGAGATAGGGGGCTGAAAGAGAGGGGATAAGAGGAAGGGGAAAAGAGAGAGAAAGGCGTTGAAATGGGGACTAGAGAGAGGGGGTGAGAAAAAGGGGAATTGAGAGAGGGTGAAAGAGAGAGAGGGTGGTAGGAAAGAGGGGGTTGAAGGGGGCGAGAGAGAGAGAATGGGGGATGAAGGGGGTGAGAGAGAGAACAGGGTAAAAGAGAGGAGGTGAAAGAGAGAGGGGGGGTGAGAGTGAGGGGGTGAGTCTGTGGGGGGCACAGCATAGTACATTACACGGGGGGGGGGGGGAATAGCACAGTACATTACATGGTTGGCACAACACGTTACATGGTGGATACATGGATACAGCACATTTAATGGTGGGCGAAGCACAGCACATTACATGGCGGGCACAGCACATTACACTGTTGGCACTGCCCAATACAGCACATTACAAGGTAGGCACTGTACATTATATGGTGGGCACAGCACATGACATGGTTGGTACTGCACAACACAGCACATTGCATGGTGGGCACAACACAGCACATGCACACGGTGGGTACAGGACCTTATATGGTGGGCACAGCACATGACATGGCGGGCACAGCTGAGCACATTCCATGGTGGGCACTGCACATTACAAGTGGGCACTGCACAGCACATTATATGGTGGGCACAGCATATTATATGGTGGGTACTGCACATGGCATGGTGGGCACTGCACAGCACATGAGAAGGTGGGCACTGCATGACACCACATGATATGGTGGGCACTGCATGACACAGCACAGCACATTACATTGTGAGCACAGCACATTAATTGGTGGACACCGCACATGACATGGTGAGCCCTGCATAGCGCATTCCATTGTGGGTACTGCATGGCACATGCCATGGTGGACAATGTACAGCACATTACATGCTGGGTACAGCACATTACATGGTAAGCACTGCATGGCGCAGCACATGACATGGTGGGCACAACACAGCACGACAGGGTGGGCACTGCACAGTAATTTACATGGTGGGCACTGCACATGACACGGTTGGCACTGCATGGCACAGCACATTACATGGTGGGTACAGCGCATTACAAGGTGGGCACTGCATGGCACAGCACATGACATGGTGGGCACAGCGCATTACATGGTGGGCACTGAATGGCACAACACATTACATGGTGGGCACTGCATGGCATAGCACATTTCATGGTGGGCAATGCAACTGCACATTACATAATAGGAACTGCACATGACATGGTGGGCACTGCTGAACAGCCCAGCACATTGCACAGTGGGCACAACACACTACATGCTGGGCACAACACATGGCAGGGTGGGCACAGCACATGACATGGTGGGAACTGCATGGCACAGCACATTACATGGTGGGCACGGCACATTACATGGTGGGCACTGCAATGTACAGCACATTACATGGTGGGCACTGCAATGTACAGCACATGACATGGTGGGCACTGCACATTACATAGTGAGCACTGCAATGCACAGCAAATTACATACTGGGCACAGCACACTACATGGGGGGCACTGCAATGCACATGACATGACATGGTGGGCACAGCACATTACATGGGGGCACTGCAATGCACATGACATAACATGGTGGGCACAGCACATTACATGGGGGGCACTGCAATGCACATGACATGACATGGTGGGCACAGCACATTACATGGGGGGCACTGCAATGCACATGACATGGTGGGCACTGGGCACAAGAGAGCACATTATATGGGGGAAGCAGCAGTCTTTCTCCTAGCACAATAAAAAACCTCCCTAACAAATGTACTAACCTTATCTCAACAACAGCATGGGAGATGTCCTTCCTCCCGGGCTCCTGCTAGTTAGGAGAACATCAGCGCCCCTCCCCCAGACAGCTCCCAGACACAGAGGATCTGTGTGAGTGGAACAGATCCTGTGATAGGAGACAGGCATTGGCAGACAGGACTCGGCTGCAATAACACTTGTCTCCTCCATGTGTGCACAGAGGGCTCCTCTTCCTTCAGGAAGGCACACAGATATTCATAAGTCACTGCCATGGGCCTATATTGAGGGAGGGGCCTGGAGCTGCAGCTCCACCAGCCCCTATGTTAATCCGGCCCTGACGCAGTGCCATATTGCAAAAAATAGCCTGGTCATCAAGGGGGGTAAATCTTCAAGTGGGTAATGGAACATTATCAAATGTATTTTTATTTGCAGACTGTGATGATCTAAGAGCACAGAGAGAGAGAGAGAGCATATGGAGACAAATAACACAGAACATGATGTGCAGGGGGTTTATTGGGTAACTTAAATATATGGAAGGGGTGCAGCGAGAGGTGGGTCTACAAGTAGAAAACCGGGGAGATGTGGATAGCACACAGAAGGTATAATTCAGCTGGGGGTAAATCCAGGACAACAGCGCTGGACCGCAAGTCCAAAATCCACAGGGCAGCAATATGACACAGCGAGGAGAAAAGTCCACTGGAAAAGTAATATGTTATAGCAAGAAAAAATGCAGGGTCCGTAGTAGGGTTGCCACTTTTTCTTCAAGCCAAACCCGAAAAAAACATTTTTGGTGCGTTTTTTTTTTTTTTGTATACACTATAGCAGGAGTATACAACTTGGGGCCCTCCAGCTGTCCCATCATGCCACTGGGAGTAATTGTAACTGCCAGCCTTGTAATGCCTCATGGGAAATGTAGCTTCACAACAGCTGGAGGGCCCCAGGTTGCCTACCCCTGCACTAAAGGATAACAGACTTGGGACACCTTTGGGGGCTCCAAAGAGAATAGCAATGCGGGGCGCATAGTGCACCCTAACCCTTCTGTCAGGCCCTGTTCCATGCCACATTCCTGTCTGAATATTGTGTCCGGGTTTCAGGGGCATAGAAACCCGGACACATGATTCAAAACCCGGACTGTCCAGGTGAATCCCGGACAGGTGGCAACCCTAGTCCAAAGTCTGATGCTGCAAATGCCCCATTATACCAGGTAGCTGGTGAGGTGGTTTTGGTGGAGGGAAGTCCAAATAGGATAATTCAGGAAGGTCTCAGGAGAATGCTGGGCCCAAAGAAGGGGAGCCCAGGGTGTCCTGGTCGCAAACTCAGATCCACCAAGCGGCAAAGGCTACAGGTAAGGAGACTGCTGGAAAAGTAGAGACAGAGGTGGACAACTCTTGGAGGCCCAGTCACAGTCTTGGATCCTCACGGGGGGCATACAGGGATGACAGCATAGGGACTGCTTTACTGGTCTTTTGGCTTACGGAAAATGTACCTGAGCAAGGGTGTGATCCCGCAGCTTAGCACTGGATTACCCTGGCAACATGCCTTACCCTTCTTACGGTGCAGCCACATCAGGAGCATGGCTGGGGTGAGCTTTGTCTACAGTGAAAAACAGCGCAGGAAGGAGAGTGCACTGTGCCTGCCAAAACTCTGGTGCCTGCGGGAAGGAATTCTGCAGTCAGCATGAGAGAATCCACATACTGGCTGCAGCAGAGATTAGACTGCCTGTCACCTTGCACACAGGAGATGTAGAAATTAGGGAGCTGTGGGCAAGGTGCTAGGCAATGGCTGCATGTCTCTCTGCACATAAGAGGTGTGGGCTGGTGGGGATGTGCAGGGAGTGGAGGAGGCTCCGAGTGCCTGTGACGCAGGTAGTTTAAGCACTTAAATCTGACCTGGTATCAACCTCCTGCAGTCCCCATACAGCAGAGCTTAGACAGTGAGAGGGAGAAGCAGCACAAGGAACCAATCAGCACGTTGATTGGAGGAGACATTAGAGTGAAAAAGAAATGAGCTCATTAGTTTGCTAGTTCTTTCACTGTCCTGTCACAGACTTAGGGCAGGTACTTGACAGCCTTGGCTCAGAGGAAGTTTGACTGAATAATACTGCGGCTCTCATCAGACCTGGAAGACAGAGGACAAGTGTGGGGAAAAAAGGTAAGTTCTGCAGCAAACGCTGCTCTTCTTTTTTAAATCCTTTAATGGGCTTGTGGGTGGCACTTACACGTGGCTATGGTGCAGAGGGATCAGGCAACAGAAGTTTTCCTTCAAACTTTCTTTTCCTATGCCAAGTAATCAGCTGTGGAACACTCCCCGAATCAACTTTAGTAACTAGTCACTTAACCACATGAAACATTAGGCAGTTTTAGTAGTTCAGTAAGCATGTATAGCTCCCAACTGTCCCCAGTGGCGTCTCCAGCTTTCATATTTAGGGGGGGGGGCACATGGGGAGGGGACAGGGACAAAAGTAGGGGAGCCAACTGTAAAACGCAATATATTTGTGTGTGTGTGTGTGTATGTATATATATATATATATATATCTCAATATTGGGCTAACATAGATGCTCATCAATGCCCCCTATCAGTGCCACCTATCACTGCTCATAAATGCCGCCCCAGCAGTGCAGTTTATCAGTGTTGCCTATCAGTGCCCATCAATGCTACCTATCAGTGCTCAATGCCCATCAGTGCCGCCTCTAGGTGCTCATCAATGCATGATATTGGTGCAGCATATCAGTGCCTATTAATGCTGCCTATCAGTACCCATTAGTGCCTCCTATCAGTGCTCACCAATCTCACCTATCAGTGCCCATTAGTGCCTCCTATCAGTGCTCATGAATGCTGTCTGCCTTCCAGCACAGCTCTGAGCTTAGAGCGTTTCTCTGACTGTCCTTAATTTGGAGGGACTGTCCTTGATTTGGAAATTGCATAAGCCAGTATAAAGGAATAGTAGTGGTAAAAAAAAAACACTTGTGGGTTTAACTAATGTTATTAATTTTTTTTTTTATTCTCCTTTCAGGGGTTGTGACAAGGGGTGTGTCCTATGCCTACATACTTTTGATAATAGGTGTCCCTCGTTCCCATCTCAAAAAGTTGGGAGGTATGGACATGGAGGTATGGACATGCAGTGCAGTCTGCAGCTGCTGACTTTTAAAATATGGACACTTACCTGTCCAGGGCGCTTGCCATGTCGGCACCCGAAGCCGATCCGTCCCTCGGCTCTCGGGTGGAGGTGCCGCCATCTTCGGTAAAGGAATCAGGAAGTGAAGCCTTGCAGCTTCACAGCCTGGTTCCTTACTGCGCATGCGCGAGTCGTGCTGCACGTCCTCACTGGTCCCTGCTGTCTTCTGGGACCTGTGTGTCTCCCAGAAGACAGCGGGGGGGTGGGGAGAGAGGAGGGGCCGGACATGGTAAAGGTCGCTGCGGAGCCTCCGGTGATCTATGCCCAGAAGTGGGAGCAAATACCTGTATTAGAAAGGTATCTGCTCCCCCCCCTCCTCCCTGAAAGGTGCCAATTGTGACACCGGAGAGGGGTGAGGAATCCTAAAAGCGTAAATTCCATTTTTGGAACTCCGCTTTAACCATTTGCCTACTGGGCACTTTCAACCCTTCCTGCCCAGGCCAATTTTAACTTTTAGGCTGGGTTAACACCAAGGGCGTTGCTAGGTCTGCAAAAGATCTGGGGCTAGAGCCCATAGCAGCGGTCACCAACCTTTTTGCAGACCGGGGGGGGGATGCGGCGGTGGTAAACAATTTTTCGCGGGCAAAGGCTGGTGTTGCGTTTCCATCATCATGGCACCATGGTTGATATGGTGTCAGGGTGATCGAAGCGCATTGTTTTCTATTGTTACATTCTAATATATATTTAAGTGGTTTTAGCCCTGGGCATGTCACTTGCCACATTTCCTGCCACCAGATGCAGCATGTCACTTGCCACCGTCGCCTGTCACCAGATGCAGCTTTTTAACTTGCCACCGTCACCTGCCACTAGATGTGGATTGTCACTTGCCACATCACTTGCCACCATTTGCAGATTGTCACGTCACCTGCTACCATTTGCAGATTGTCACTTGCCACCATTTGCAGGTTGTCACTTTCCACGTCACTTGCAGATTGCCACGTCACCTGCTACCATTTGCAGATTGTCACTTGCCACATCACCTGCCACCATTTGCAGATTGCCATGTCACTTGCCATCATTTGCAGGTTGTCACTTTCCACGTCACTTGCCACCATTTGCAGATTGTCACCTGCAACCATTTGCAGATTGTCACTTGCCACATCACCTGCCACCATTTGAAGATTGCCACGTCACCTGCCACCATTTGCAGATTGTCACCTGCAACCATTTGCAGATTGTCACTTGCCACATCACCTGCCACCATTTGCAGATTGCCACGTCACCTGCCACCATTTGCAGATTGTCACCTGCAACCATTTGCAGATTGTCACTTGCCACATCACCTGCCACCATTTGCAGATTGCCACGTCACCTGCCACCATTTGCAGATTGTCACCTGCAACCATTTGCAGATTGTCACTTGCCACATCACCTGCCATCATTTGCAGATTGCCACATCACCTGCCACCATTTGCAGACTGTCACTTGCCACGTCACCTGCCACCATTTGCAGACTGTCACTTGCCACGTCACCTGCCACCATTTGCAGACTGTCATTTGCCACTTCACCTGCCACCATTTTCAGACTGTCACTTGCCACGTCACCTGCCACCATTTGCAGACTGTCACTTGCCACGTCACCTGCCACCATTTTCAGACTGTCACTTGCCACGTCACCTGCCACCCTTTGCAGACAGTCACTTGCCACATCACTTGTCACCATTTGCAGATTGTCACTGAGTCATGATCCTGAGTCATTTTAGGGACGGGCCTATTACTAGGTAACATCGGCGCTAGTGCAGGGAAGCATTCGTTTTATTAAAACGGCAATCACAGATCATGCATGTGAGATGCTGCGGCAGTAACCAGGCAACAGAGACGCTGTGGGGCCGCCGATGCCATGGAACTGCATGATGTCGGCGCCAGCCGGCGCCCATGTGGGGGTAATTGTTTAGACTACCGCAGTCATCACCGGCTGCACGTGCGTGATGCGCGGGCGGTGACCAGGCCACAGAGGTCGCTGCATTGTTGGGGCCGCCAATGTCATAGAAACGAATGACGCTGGCTGGCCCCACCCATCAAGGCAGACTACATCCAATCGAGGGAGGTGGGGAGGAGGAGTAGATGTGGGCAGCGTGAATGATGTGAGACGAGAAGAACAGGAAGTGGAAAAAACTAAAGAAAGAGAGAGAAACACGGAGGGAAGAAAGGGGGAGACTCGGGGCTATTGGCTCCAGATTCGGGGCTACAGCCTCGATAGACAACCCCTGGCGACGCCCCTGGTTAACACTATCGCCGCATGCGGCTCACAGCAAGAGTCCGGTGCATCCCCGTTCATGTGGAAATCCACATCCAATTCGTATAGGTGTGAACCCAGCCTAAGTGCTCTCAAATTTTGAATGAAAATTTCTCAGTCATGCAACACTGTACCCATATGAAATTTTTTTTGGTGGTATTTATTCACCACTGAGTTTTTGAATTTTTTGCTCTATAAATGAAAAAAGACTGAAAATTTGGTAAAATAAAATGCATTTTTCTTTGTTTCTGTTATAAAATTTTGCAAATTAATAGTTTACAAGGTATGGTGCCAATCACTGAAAATTCATCACACCTGATTACACCTGATGTATTGACAGCCTATCGCCCCTTCCACATGGGCTTTACGATCAGGTCCGCCTGCCAGTTTTTTTATCCGATCTTCCCATAGAGGAGAGCAGGGCTCTGACAGGTCCATCCCAGTACAGTGAGCAGAGACGGACCTGTCATCCGCTTGCTCAGCAGATCTATCCCCTGCTGAGCAAGTGGAGTCCGCCAAGTGGACAAGCCCATGTGAAAGGACCCTATCTCATTTCTTGAGACACTAACAAGCCAGGACAGTACAAATATCCTCCAAATGACCCCATTTTGGAAAATAGACATTCCAAGGTATTTAGTAAGAGAAATGGTGAGTTTTTTGAAGTTGTAATTTTTTCTCACAATTCTTTGCAAAATGAAGATTTTTTTTTTCTTTTTTTCACAAAATTGTCATATTGACAGGCTATTTCTCTCACATCAACAAGGAGAGGGGCGCCTCTGAGTATAAATCATAAATACATTTTATTAAAACAACAATATCCACTCACATGGAAGTTGGAGAAGTTGCATTAGGGTCGGTTGGCTGGGCTGGAGAGATGCGTTGGAACTACAGGTCACAGCGGTTCCTGCAGGGCATGCCAGGTCCAAAGAGGATTAGTTCTTGCAGCCAGGTTCAGTCTCTTGCAGCGAACAGTCCAACACAAATCCTGCTGGGTTGGGAGCCAGGTTATGTCCCAGATGCACAGATAGGGGTTCCAGGGAAGGAAGGGAGAGATGTGTAGGACGCCAGAAGCATCCGTTCAGCCGTGCTGCTGCTCACTGATAGAATGGTGTGAAGCCTCTAGGAAGGGAAAAAGGCCGGCCGAGCCGAAGATCTCAAACGAGGCTTGGAGAGCAAGTACAGCGTGGCGCCCGGTGATGACGTCACACGCATGCGACGCGTTTCAGAATAGGCTTGCCATTGGTGGACGAATGGCCGCATTCCTTTGTCAAGCATAGGGAGAGGAGGACACAGTGGGCTTATATAAGCTGAAAAGAGGGGGGGCGGGAAAGTCCGTGATTTGCATAAAAAATAGGTAATGGGCGGCATTAGATGGCAGGGGGGATAAAAACAAAAGGACCTTACAATGACATAGTGCAGAAAAAATAAAATAAAAGGGAGAATATATGTATATAATTTTACAACAGGGCTCCAATTAAGACAAAAACATTGTGAATAAAACCAGATAAGGTAAGATAAATTCAGGAACAAGCATTTAAAACCTCATGAGGAAATAAATCATAAGGTACAGTGCAATAAAATAGATCAAATAAATATAAATAAATATACAGTAAATACAATAGACTGCCATAAGATGTTATGTATAGAGAGTGGGAGATGACTGTCAAGGATAGGGGATTAATAGTTGTAGTCTGCACCATCTGGCGTGCAATATGGAATAAAACAATGTAAATTTAATTAATAAATTATAAATTGATCCTGGGACTATGATTACAGAGAATATGGAAATAAACACTGATGGATTTTACTAGTATTTCAGGGTAAGTGGGGGGAGGGGGGGAGATATGTACATATATAAATGTGTGAGGGGGAGATGCACATGCACATATAAAAAAAAAAAAAAAAAAAAAAGGGGGGGGGGGGGGGTTAAAAAAGGGGGGTAAAAAGAGGGGGGGAAAAAAAAGGGGGGGGGGTAAAAAGAGGGAAAAAAAGGGGGGTAAAAAAAGGGGGGTAAAAAAAAGGGGGGGGGGTAAAAAAAGGGGAAAAAAAAAACTACAACTGAGACAAAATTTCATAGTAGCTGTAAAGTGGTAAGAGGAAAGGTTGTTATAGGACTGTGGATATCTCTATTCCTTCATTGAGGCCGCCAGGGGAGAGTACATCTAAGCAGTATATCCAGAAATTCTCTCTGGCGCAAAGCTTTTTGAACCGTTCAGCTTCTGACATGTGTTTAGGGATTTGTTCAATAACCCAAACAGACAACCCGGTGGTAGATTTGTTGTGACACTCGGCAAAGTGCCGAGGGACACTGTGTTTGTCCTTACCACCCTCAATGAGTCGTCGATGCTGGCCGAACCGCTGCCTGAGTGGGCAGATAGTTCGCCCAACATAGATTAACCCACAAGGGCACGTGAGGCCATACACTACAAAATTAGACGAGCAGTTATAGAATTGTTCCAATGTATAAATTCTGCCTTTAGATAGAAAATTTTTTTTGCCATGTTCCACAAACATACAAGTCTTGCAGCGGGCTTTCTTACACTGATACATGCCGACTAGTGGTATGAGGGTGGTGGGGTTGGAAATGGGCTTGTCGATGGGCAATTTACTTGGGGCAATCCTATTTTTGAGACTCGGAGCCTTTCGGTACGTGATTCTGGGTATAAGCGGAAGGGAGGTTTTCAGAAGTGGATCCTGTAGCAAAATGGACCAGTGTTTCTTTAGTATATTTTCCATTTTTTTGTACTGAAAATTGAAGGTAGTGATAAAATTTTTGGCGAGGTTTGCCTTTAGCGTAATAGTTGCATGCTTGATCAACTAGATCTTTAGGATAGTCCTTGTCGGCGAACTTCTTTTTAAGTTGTATACTCATGGTGTCATAGTCGCTGTCTAGGGTGCAATTCTGTCGTAGGCGGCAGAACTGACCTTTAGGTATGTTTTGTGTCCATTTTGGATAGTGGCAACTCCTATAGTGCAAATAGGAGTTGCCAGCGGTAGGTTTGATGTGGTTTTTTGCGATAATCATGTTGTCTAAATGACCCAGATCTAAATCTAAGAAGGCCAGATTAGTAGGATCGACAACGTGAGTGAGGAAAGACAAGCCGTATGGATTGGAATTGCAATGTTGGACAAAAAAGGGAAACTAGGTCGACAGGGCCATCCCAAATGATGATTATGTCATCAATGTAGCGGCCAAAAAATACAATATTGGCACAGTGGGGGTTGTTTTGTATAATGAAATTCTTTTCCCAATAACCATGCCAGGTTGGCGTAGGAGGGAGCGAAATTCGCTCCCATCGCAGTTCCCTTAGTTTGTAGGTAGAAGTCGCCATTGAAATCGAAATAGTTATGGGTGAGGCAAAAATTGGTTACCTCCAAGATGAATGCAGCTTGTCTGGGGTTGATAAAGGGATCTTGTGCGAGAAAAAATTCTAGCGCAAGTAAACCAAAAGAGTGTGGGATTGAAGTGTAAAGTGATGTGACGTCCAGAGATAACCAGAGGTAAGATGGTTCCCACTTGTAAGATGCAAGTAGTTCCAACAAGTGTGAACCATCTCTGATATAGGACGGTAATTGTTTACAATGGGCTGGAGATATAGGTCAATATATTGACTAAAACCAGTAGTAACACTCTCCATGGCAGCCACAATGGGCCTGCCAGGGGGAGAAGTGAGACTCTTGTGGATTTTAGGTGATAGAAATATGGGATCTGGTAAAAGTTTTTGGTTAAGAAAGAGGCTTCCGTTTTGTCGATCACTCCGCCATCAAGGGGCTGATTTTACCAAAATGTTAACTTCAGCGGCAAATTCAATGGTGGGGTCCTTGGAAAGTTTTTTATATGTAGTCTCATCTGAGAGGAGTCTCTAGGGCTTCGTTAATGTAATCTGCCTTGTTTAGCAGGACAATACCTCCCCCTTTATCCGCTGATTTGATGATAATGTCAGCCGAATGTGTTAGGGAATCCAGAGCCTGGATTTCAGAAGCTGAAAGGTTGTGTATATGAGAAGGTATCGTGGTAGAAGTCTGGCAAAGTTTCCGGAAGTCAGCATATATTACCCTGTAAAAACTTTCCAAGGGTAAGGGCCTTTTGACTGGGCCGGATAGAAGGATGGATTTAGGTTTTAGTGATGAGTGTAAAATAGGTGGTGACGTAGCAAGGTGTTGAGTAAAGAGGCCTAAGAGTGTCTCCTTCATTCGTTATGGAATCTAGTATGTCTATGATGTCCCCATCATATTCAAACATATCTGTGGAAGGACTGGTGGGAAGAGGGGTCCAGGCACACTTCAGTAGGTTTGTGTGATTTGGCATGGAAAAACCTTTTGAGGGTCAAGTTGCGAATGTATCTGTTTAAATCTTTAAATAAAAGGAAAGGATTGGGCTTATTAATAGGGGCAAAATTAAGGCCTCTGCTAAGTAGGCTAATGTCTGCGGGGGAGAGTTCGAGAGATGATAGGTTGAAGATTTTTACAGTTTGCGGAGCTTCGGTGTATTTGTTTCGGGACTTTTTTCGTCCTCCTCTGCAGCCTCTCCGGCGAGTTTTCGTTTTTCTCCGGTTGGCTCGAGGAGGACTGGGGACTAAAAAAGTGTTGGACTCTGTGGTGGTGGGGGAACCCGATGTGTGAGGTTTAGGACATTCAGTCGAAGGTTCGATAGTAACAATGGGGGTGTTGGAGGCAGATTGGACATCCATAGCTAAATCTAATGATTTCCTGACTGAGATAGATGTAGACATCATTTTGGAAACAGGGTTGGGCACAGGGGCAATATCATTTGTGATGTTATCACGTCCCCTTCCTGTATGGGAGGGCCTGTTATAAAAATTATTAAGATCATTAAGCAGTTTTCTGGATTTGGTTGTAGGAATTCTGTTAGTTGGATGTCTAATGCGAGTCATAGGAACAGTACCAAGTGAAGAATTTCTATAGGGAATAGAAATGCTCATAAGGGGTGGAGGCTTCAACTTCCATGTGAGTGGATATTGTTGTTTTAATAAAATGTATTTATGATTTATAC
The DNA here is from genome assembly GCA_037952835.1 of Lithobates septentrionalis. Taxonomy (NCBI): domain Eukaryota; kingdom Metazoa; phylum Chordata; class Amphibia; order Anura; family Ranidae; genus Lithobates; species Lithobates septentrionalis. Next base: position 1,565,274 of record JBBDGP010001275.1, read on the forward strand.
TCAGAGGCGCCCCTCTCCTTGTTGTTGTTTTAGCTTGCTGGACCCTGCTTTTGGTTCCTTTGGTGGCCGCCCTGACTGACCTCTTGTATATACTCCCAGTATATATGCATGAACTTACACATGCATTTTTACAGTTTTCAGTTTCTGGACTAATCGGTTTTACTTTCAAGGTAACTGTGCTTTGCGCCTTTTTACTTGTATTATCCTTTTTTCAGAAGCTCTAAGTGCCGCATGCAATATTGCCAAAGGAATATACGTGTGTATATATGTATATTTTTTACCGTGTCCATCAATATTAATCTGCACCACCACCATTTTTGTTATTCCAATTCTGTGTATATATAATTTTGTGTATACCTGCAACAAACGGTTCCTTGTTGTTTTATCGTATATTGAAACTGCACTTGTATATCTGTTTATAAGGTAAATTTTCCTTCTAATACTACCCCCACAGATATTGATCCTAAGTGCCTCCTCCCCCCCCCCCCTTTTTTTTTTTTCTTTTTTTTTTTTTTTCTTTCTATTGCCCTATCCCCCCGGTCTATTTATAATAATCCCTTATATAGTTGAAAGTACCAATATTTTATTGTTAAAGGTTTATTTTTACATCATGGACCTTCTTAAAGATATAGAGACATATAGACACAATGTCCTGGAGGATATGTACTCCATCCTCCCATCTACCATTTTTTCTAACGATATAAAATTAACAGGTGCCACTAGATATACCCTTTGCGGGAAATTTAAACACCTGGAGAGAATCATCAATAACCTAAATCAGCAATGTGGGATAGGTTTTCTTGGAAAAATATATCTCGACCAAAATCTCCCCTCGAGGCCTCAGAATTACAAAAGACTGCCCATTTTTAAACTCCACCAGTAAAAAAGAATGGGAAACCATATCTGAATTTTGTACATCCAAATGGATGGAAATACTCATTGAGCATAGATTACATCTCTTCGAGAAACTTAAACTTGAAGCTAACACCATAGCTACAGAGATCACAGATCGTAGGGTTACAGTCCCACTCACTTGGCTTGATATCCTCAAGAAAAACACCAAATCTGATGAGGACTATATGATTCAAACAAAATTGGGCAAATTCAAAAGAGATCTAGATGACTTTAATTTGAATAGAATTTTCAGCTGGAAATCTAAATCTCAACAACCCCCTCCCCCATCTGATACCAGATTACCCTGTCCCCCTCCCTTCCCTTTCCCCCCCGCATCCACCACCAACCAACCACCTTTTGTACCCTCTTCCTCCCATCCCCCCTGGCCCCTTCTTCCCACAGACCCACTTGTCCCCCCCGCCCCCGCCCATTACTTCCCACCACACCCTTGTCCCAACATCATCCGCCTCCACCCTTATGAGCATTTCTATTCCCTATAGAAATTCTTCACTTGGTACTGTTCCTATGACTCGCATAGTCATCCAACTAATAGAATTCCTACAACAAATCCAGAAAACTGCTTAATGATCTTAATAATTTTTATAACAGGCCCTCCCATACAGGAAGGGACGTGATAACATCACAAATGATATTGCCCCTGTGCCCAACCCTGTTTCCAAAATGATGTCTACATCTATCTCGTCAGGAAATCATTAGATTTAGCTATGGATGTCCAATCTGCCTCCAACACCCCCATTGTTACTATCGAACCTTCGACTGAATGTCCTAAACCTCACACATCGGGTTCCCCCACCACCACAGAGTCCAACACTTTTTTAGTCCCCAGTCCTCCTCGAGCCAACCGGAGAAAACGAAAACTCACCGGAGAGGCTGCAGAGGAGGACGAAAAAAGTCCCGAAACAAATACACCGAAGCTCCGCAAACTGTAAAAATCTTCAACCTATCATCTCTCGAACTCTCCCCCGCAGACATTAGCCTACTTAGCAGAGGCCTTAATTTTGCCCCTATTAATAAGCCCAATCCTTTCCTTTTATTTAAAGATTTAAACAGATACATTCGCAACTTGACCCTCAAAAGGTTTTTCCATGCCAAATCACACAAACCTACTGAAGTGTGCCTGGACCCTCTTCCCACCAGTCCTTCCACAGATATGTTTGAATATGATGGGGACATCATAGACATACTAGATTCCATAACGAATGAAGGAGACACTCTTAGCCTCTTTACTCAACACCTTGCTACGTCACCACCTATTTTACACTCATCACTAAAACCTAAATCCATCTTCTATCCGGCCCAGTCAAAAGGCCCTTACCTGGAAAGTTTTTACAGGGTAGTATATGCTGACTTCCGGAAACTTTGCCAGACTTCTACCATGATACCTTCTCATATACACAACCTTTCAGCTTCTGAAATCCAGGCTCTGGATTCCCTAACACATTCGGCTGACATTATCATCAAATCAGCGGATAAAGGGGGAGGTATTGTCCTGCTAAACAAGGCAGATTACATTAACGAAGCCCTTAGACTCCTCTCAGATGAGACTACATATAAAAAACTTTCCAAGGACCCCACCATTGATTTGCCGCTGAAGTTAACATTTTGGTAAAATCAGCTCTTGATGGCGGAGTGATCGACAAAACGGAAGCCTCTTTCTTAACCAAAAACTTTTACCAGATCCCATATTTCTATCACTTACCTAAAATCCACAAGAGTCTCACTTCTCCCCTGGCAGGCCCATTGTGGCTGCCATGGAGAGTGTTACTACCGTTTTAGTCAATATATTGACCTATATCTCCAGCCCATTGTTAAACAATTACCGTCCTATATCAGAGATGGTTCACACTTGTTGGAACTACTTGCATCTTACAAGTGGGAACCATCTTACCTCTGGTTATCTCTGGACGTCACATCACTTTACACTTCAATCCCACACTCTTTTGGTTTACTTGCGCTAGAATTTTTTCTCGCACAAGATCCCTTTATCAACCCCAGACAAGCTGCATTCATCTTGGAGTAACCAATTTTTGCCTCACCCATAACTATTTCGATTTCAATGGCGACTTCTACCTACAAACTAAGGGAACTGCGATGTGAGCGAATTTCGCTCCCTCCTACGCCAACCTGGCGATGGGTTATTGGGAAAAGAATTTCACTATACAAAACAACCCCCACTGTGCCAATATTGTATTTTTTTGGCCGCTACATTGATGACATAATCATCATTTGGGATGGCCCTGTCGACCTAGTTTCCCTTTTTGTCCAACATTGCAATTCCAATCCATACGGCTTGTCTTTCACTCACGTTGTCGATCCTACTAATCTGGCCTTCTTAGATTTAGATCCTGGGTCATTTAGACAACATGATTATCGCAAAAAACCACATCAAACCTACCGCTGGCAACTCCTATTTGCACTATAGGAGTTGCCACTATCCAAAATGGACACAAAACATACCTAAAGGTCAGTTCTGCCGCCTACGACAGAACTGCACCCTAGACAGCGACTATGACACCATGAGTATACAACTTAAAAAGAAGTTCGCCGACAAGGACTATCCTAAAGATCTAGTTGATCAAGCATGCAACTGTTACGCTAAAGGCAAACCTGCCAAAAAAGATAAAGAGATAACAGATCATTCTACTAGGTTTATCACTACCTTCAATTTTCAGTACAAAAAAATGGAAAATATACTAAAGAAACACTGGTCCATTTTGCTACAGGATCCACTTCTGAAAACCTCCCTTCCGCTTATACCCAGAATCACGTACCGAAAGGCTCCGAGTCTCAAAAATAGGATTGCCCCAAGTAAATTGCCCATCGACAAGCCCATTTCCAACCCCACCACCCTCATACCACTAGTCGGCATGTATCAGTGTAAGAAAGCCCGCTGCAAGACTTGTATGTTTGTGGAACATGGCAAAAAAATTTTTCTATCTAAAGGCAGAATTTATACATTGGAACAATTCTATAACTGCTCGTCTAATTTTGTAGTGTATGGCCTCACGTGCCCTTGTGGGTTAATCTATGTTGGGCGAACTATCTGCCCACTCAGGCAGCGGTTCGGCCAGCATCGACGACTCATTGAGGGTGGTAAGGACAAACACAGTGTCCCTCGGCACTTTGCCGAGTGTCACAACAAATCTACCACCGGTCTGTCTGTTTGGGTTATTGAACAAATCCCTAAACACATGTCAGAAGCTGAACGGTTCAAAAAGCTTTGCGCCAGAGAGACTTTCTGGATATACTGCTTAGATGTACTCTCCCCTGGTGGCCTCAATGAAGGAATAGAGATATCCACAGTCCTATAACAACCTTTCCTCTTACCACTTTACAGCTACTATGAAATTTTGTCTCAGTTGTATTTTTTTTCCCCTTTTTTTACCCCCCCCCCTTTTTTTTACCCCCCTTTTTTTACCCCCCTTTTTTTCCTCTTTTTACCCCCCTTTTTTCCCCTCTTTTTACCCCCCTTTTTTACCCCCCCCCCCTTTTTTCCCTCTTTTTACCCCCCCCCCCCCTTTTTTTTTACCCCCCTTTTTTTACCCCCCTTTTTTTCCCTCTCTTTACCCCCCTTTATTTTTTCCCCCTCTTTTTACCCCCCTTTTTTACCCACCCCCCCCCCCCTTTTTTTTTTTTTTTTTTATATGTGCATGTGCATCTCCCCCTCACACATTTATATATGTACATATCTCCCCCCCCCTCCCCCCACTTACCCTGAAATACTAGTAAAATCCATCAGTGTTTATTTCCATATTCTCTGTAATCATAGTCCCAGGATCAATTTATAATTTATTAATTAAATTTACATTGTTTTATTCCATATTGCACGCCAGATGGTGCAGACTACAACTATTAATCCCCTATCCTTGACAGTCATCTCCCACTCTCTATACATAACATCTTATGGCAGTCTATTGTATTTACTGTATATTTATATTTATTTGATCTATTTTATTGCACTGTACCTTATGATTTATTTCCTCATGATGTTTTAAATGCTTGTTCCTGAATTTATCTTACCTTATCTGGTTTTATTCACAATGTTTTGTCTTAATTGGAGCCCTGTTGTAAAATTATATACATATATTCTCCCTTTTATTTTATTTTTTTCTGCACTATGTCATTGTAAGGTCCTTTTGTTTTTATCCCCCCTGCCATCTAATGCCGCCCATTACCTATTTTTTATGCAAATCACGGACTTTCCGGCCCCGCCCCCCCTCTTTTCAGCTTATATAAGCCCACTGTGTCCTCCTCTCCCTATGCTTGACAAAGGAATGCGGCCATTCGTCCACCAATGGCAAGCCTATTCTGAAACGCGTCGCATGCGTGTGACGTCATCACCGGGCGCCACGCTGTACTTGCTCTCCAAGCCTCGTTTGAGATCTTCGGCTCGGCCGGCCTTTTTCCCTTCCTAGAGGCTTCACACCATTCTATCAGTGAGCAGCAGCACGGCTGAACGGATGCTCTGGCGTCCTACACATCTCTCCCTTCCTTTCCTGGAACCCCTATCTGTGCATCTGGGACATAACCTGGCTCCCAACCCAGCAGGATTTGTGTTGGACTGTTCGCTGCAAGAGACTGAACCTGGCTGCAAGAACTAATCCTCTTTGGACCTGGCATGCCCTGCAGGAACCGCTGTGACCTGTAGTTCCACCGCATCTCTCCAGCCCAGCCAACCGACCCTAATGCAACTTCTCCAACTTCCATGTGAGTGGATATTGTTGTTTTAATAAAATGTATTTATGATTTATACTCAGAGGCGCCCCTCTCCTTGTTGTTGTTTTAGCTTGCTGGACCCTGCTTTTGGTTCCTTTGGTGGCCGCCCTGACTGACCTCTTGTATATACTCCCAGTATATATGCATGAACTTACACATGCATTTTTACAGTTTTCAGTTTCTGGACTAATCGGTTTTACTTTCAAGGTAACTGTGCTTTGCGCCTTTTTACTTGTATTATCCTTATTTCTCTCACATGGCAACTACACCCCAAAACACATTCCATTCCCCACAACTTTTTGAGATGGGAATGAGGGACACCTATTAGCAAAATTATGTAGGCATAGGACACACCCCCTGCCACGCCCCCTTAAAAGGAGAATCAAAAACCCACACATGCTTTATTTTTACCACTACGATTCCTTTATACTGGCTTTTGAAATTTATAAATGCAGCAATTTGGAAACTGGATGAAAGATTTAGTACTGGGAAACACTTTTTTTGAAAGATTATAAAAGTGCATTTTATGTACAACTATATAGATCAGCCCAAATTGAGGGACAAATGAGGGTAAGGAGGGACAGAGGGACTTTTATCCAGATCAGGGGCAGTCCCTCGAAATCAGAGACAGTTGTGAGCTATGACATTCTGCTACTCCTCCTGAGTATGGTGATACCACATGTGTGAGACTTTTATACAGCCTGGTCATATACAGCGGCCCAACAAGCAAGGAGCACCTTCAGGTGTTCTAGAGCCTAAAATTAAACATTTAATTTCTTGACTACCTATTACACTTTTGAAGGCCCTGGAGCACCAGGACAATGAAAATGCCCAAAATATTAATCTATTTTGAAAAGCAAACACCCCAGCATTTAATCTAGGAGGCATAATGAGTCTTTTGAACATGTCATTTTTTTTCTGTGAGTTTTTGTAAATGTGGAAAGAATATGAAACCGCGTTTTTTTCTTATCAAAAGTTATACATTTATAAGATATTTCTAACACATAGCATGTACATAGCAAAAATTACACCCCAAAATACAGTCTGCTACTCCTGAGTATGGCGATTCCACATGTGTGAGACTTTTACACAGCCTGGCTACATACAGAGGCCCAACATGCAGGGAGCACCGTCAGGTGTTCTATGGACATAAATGTCACAGCTAATTTCATCACTACCTATTATACGTTTGTGAGGCACTGTATGGCACTGATGAGCACTGTAATGGCACTGATGAGCACTGATGAGGCACGGATGAGCAAGGATGAGGCATGCATGTGGCACTGATGAGGCATGGATGAGCACTAATGTAGCACAGATGAGCAGTGATGTGGCACGGATGAGGCATGGATGAGCACTGATGTGGCATGGATGAGCACTGATGTGGTATGGATGTGGCACGGATGAGCACTAATGAGGCACAGAAGAGCACTGATGTGGCCTGGATAGGGCATGGATGGGCACGTGTGCGCATGGATGTGGCATGGATGGGCACAGATGAGCACTGATGTGGCAGGAATGGGCACAGATGTGGCATGAATTAGGTACGAATGTGGCATGGATGGGCATGGACGTGGCGTGGATAAGGCACGAATGTGGCATAGATGAGGTATGGATGAACACTGATGTGGCACACAGGAGGTATGGATGAGCATGGATGAGGCATGGATGGGCACGGATGAGGCATGGATGCGCATGAATAAGGCTTCGTTGAAGCATGAATGAGCACAGATCAGCGCTGTGGGCACTTCAGATCCAGCCCACTCGTGCTGCTGCACTGGCTCCATCCTCTCCTCACACGCTATATGGCGATACCACATGTGTGAGACTTTTACACAGCCTGGCTACATTCAGAGGCCCAACATTCAGGAAGCACCGTCAGGTGTTCTAGGGACATAAATGTCACATCTAATTTCCTGACTACCTATTACACCTTTGTGAAGCACTGTAGGGCACTGATGTGGCACGGATGAGCACTGAGGTGGCATAGATGAGGCATGGATGTGGCACGGATGAGCACTGATGTGGCAGCAGATGAGCACTGATGTGGCACAGATGAGCACTGTAGTGGCCTAGATGAGCACTGATGTGGCACGGATGAGCACTGGTGTGGCATGGAGGAGGCACGGATGAGCACTGGTGTGGCATGGATGAGGCACGGATGAGCGCTAATGTGGCATGGATGTGGCACGGATAAGCACTGATGTGGCACAGGTGAGGCATGGATGAGCACTGATGTGGCATGGATGTGGCATGGATGGGCACGGATGAGGCACAGATGAGCACTGATGTGGCACGGATGAGCTCTGATGTGGCACGGATGAGCTCTGATGTGGCATGGATGTGGCGTGGATAAGCATCGATGTGGCATGGATGTGGCATGGCTGAGCACTGATGTGGCATGGCTGAGCACTGATGTGGCACAGCTGAGCACTGATGTGGCACGGATGAGCACTGGTGTGGCATGGATGAGGCACGGATGAGTGCTGATGTGGCATGGATGTGGCACGGATGAGCACGGATGGGGCATAGATGACCACTGATGTGGCACAGATAAGCACTGATGTGGCACGGCTGAGCACTGATGTGGCACGGCTGAGCACTGATGTGGCACGGCTGAGCACTGATGTGGCACGGCTGAGCACTGATGTGGCACGGATGAGCGCTGGTGTGGCATGGATGAGGCACGGATGAGCGCTGATGTGGCATGGATGTGGCACGGATGAGCACTGATTTGGCATAGATGACCACTGATGTGGCACAGATGAGCATTGATGTGGCACGGATGAGCACTGACGTGGCACAGATGAGCATTGATGTGGCACGGATGAGCACTGACGTGGCACAGATGAGCATTGATGTGGCACGGATGAGCACTGAGGTGGCACAGATGAGCACTGATGTGGCACGGATTAGCATGGATGTGAGCATAGACGAGGCATGGATGGGCATAAATGAGGCATGGGTGAGGCATGGATGGGCATGAGAAGCAGAGACCATCCCCGCTGCCTCAGCTGACTCCCCTGCTCCGATCAAACTCCCTGGATGTTTATTGCCAGACACGTGAGTCCCAATCCAAGATGGTGCCAAGTTAATGCTCCTCAGCCACACGTGTGGTGTCCCCGATCCCATCACTGCAGCTCCCATCCACCTCACCTCCTCCCACCTCCACACCGGGCTCCCTCAGCAGTGCTGCCAGCAGCCTGGATCCGGATGTGGGAGACAGTGGCTTGGCCGTCCGTGAGGTCTCAATAATCCCCCTATTAAGGCCGTCCTCCACCTCACCTCCTCCTCCCGCTCCCCAAGGCTCCCCCCACAGTTTAGCCAAGAGCTTGGATTTGGGAGAGGCCCTGGAGGATAGTGACTTGAGGTCCCACATTTTATCCCTCCCCACAAGAGCAGATTTGGAGGGTTTTATGTCACGGATGGAAAAAGCACTCAGACAGGACATTGAAACCCTGCAAGCTGATACAGCCCACATAGGGGGTAGAGTAGAGGCTCTGGAGGCAACAGTAGAAGACATCACTCCTACCCTACAGGCTCTGCAGACACATTGCAAAATACAAGATCAGCAAATTAACTCTATGCTGAATCAACGAGATGATGTATAAAATTGCAGCCACAGGATCAATATAGATGAACTCTTTGGAGTTATGCTCCCCGGCTGGGGAAAACTACGGTGCATAGCCTGTCTTCACCTTTTTAGCCAGGTGACACCGTCATGCTTAGTGTCCTCTAATCGCCCTCCAGGCGTTCTGTTCTTTGTGTGACATGTTTTATTGATGTTTTATTGGTTTTTATTTATGTGTTTTGTCTCCTCAGCACTCGGATGGGTCGGATCGCCGCAAGTCTCACTCTATCACCCTCGGGTCTCCGGCAGTCTCCTTCACATCCATGGCTTCCTTGAAAATGGTGTCATATAATGTTCATGGCCTGAGCTCACCATCTAAACGCAGTGACTTGTGGCTTGAGACAAAAAGACTGGGGGCACACAATCTCCTCTTGCAGGAGACAAATTTTGATACTGACTCGGTCCCTTGTCTCCTTATGCACCTATATAATTAGTGGTGCCTTAGCAAATCACCTCGACCAAAATCTGGCAACGTGGCAATCACTATCCATAAATATTGCCCCTTCATCCCATTAGATCACTATGCAGATCCGGAGGGTAGGTTTATCTTTCTAAAGGGGACCATGTTTGAGTGTAAATCTACCCTTGTGGGGGCAGCACAGTGGTGTAGTGGTTAGCACATTCACCTAGCAGCAACAGGGTCGCTGGTTCACATCCCGATCACGACACCATCTGCCTGGAGTTTGCATGTTCTCCCTGTGCCTGCGTGGGTTTCCTCCGGGTACTCCGGTTTCCTCCCACACTCCAAAGACATGCTGGTAGGTTAATTAGATCCTGTCGAAAAAATTGGCCAAATATGTGTATGTTGTATGTGTATGTAAGCGTGTCAGGACCCCATGGGGCAAGGACCACGCTATACTGCAGATGGACACCGGCAGCAAAAACAAAAGCGCCCTGAGGCGATTCAGTTCGCATAGGTAGCGCTATGCAAGTCACTCATTCATTCATTCATTCATTGTGGTGGTGTATGCACCAAACACCCGGCAGCTTGCATTTTTGGATAAGATCCTGTAATCTCTCTCTCCGTTTCGTGAGGGACAGTTGGTGAAAGAGAAGTCTGGCTAACAGATGCGCACCTGCACACAAGCACGGCACACCAGTGTGTGTAAAAAAAGGACTTGTATTGGCGCGGGCGCACACAGATGCGCGCCAATGCATGCACACAAATGCGCGCACACGCACACGTCTGGGCGTCAAATAGTTTATTTAAACTGAACACTGACACATGAGCCTTGCTGAGTGGTCTTTCAGCTAGTGCCTGTTACCTGAATCTGATCTGTTCCAGTGTTCCTGTGTTTGACCTGGCTTGTACCTGAACCTCCTCTTGGACATCTGCCTGCCTTCCTGTGACCCGGCTTGTGTTTTGACCCTGTTCTTGCTTCATGCTCCTGTACTGCACTGCCCGACTGTGTACCGAACCTGGTCTGTATCCTGTCTTTGATTATGTCTCACGTTCCAGTACCTGCTCTGCTCGGCTGTTGATGACCTCCTGGCTTATGTTCCGACCATGACTCTGCCTGCTGATCCAACAACACGGAGTTCCAGTCCTCAGTGCCTATCCGGAGATCTGCAGCTATCGGGTTCCTGCCAAGACCCGTCCTGAGCTACCTGCTACATCGGCCCTTGTGCCACTCTGTGTCTTTCATTCCCTGTCATCTCTATCAGGGGTGCTAGACGGGAGGTGCAAGAGAAGCCCTCTCTACAGCTCAGTCTCCACCAGGTACATGACAGTTGGTAGTGGGGAGTTATTTCAATGTATGCCCCGACCCGAAGATGGATACCTCCTCTGGCCACTCGATGCACTCCTTCGCATTTCTTAAACATTTCCGTAAATCCCTACTTGCCTATCATCTGGTTGACTGCTGGAGAGTGCTACACCCCACTAACGAAAGTTACTACTCTGCTACCCACAACGTTTATATGCGAATAGATCTCTTGTTGTTGGACCAACATTTTTTGGAGTCCACTCTCCGGTGGAAGCCCTGTCGGCCCATATCACAGTTCTTCCTAAGGAAAGGAAAGACCCCACTGCCCCAGGTAGCTACAGACCGATCTCCCTGTTGAATACTGATATTAAAATTCTGGCAAAGATCTTGGTGAATCGATTAAAACCCATACACCCAGCGGTAATACACTGGATTCATAGCCGGGAGGGAGGCTAGGGACAACTCCTAACGGGCGATTCAGTTGATCCATTGGGTAAATTCACAGAAGACTGGTACACCCTGCCTTCTACTGTCTACTGATGCCGAGATGGCTTTTGACAGGGTGGACTGGGCATACCTTCAAGCCGTGCTAGCTAGGCTGGGCCTTGGCCATAATATGCTTAGGTGGATAGGGTCCCTGTATAGGTTTCTGGAGGCTTGGGTTAAGGTGAATGGAATTCTCTCTGGTACCTTCCCAATAAGGACTGGGACAAGGCAGGGCTGTCCCCTGTCCCCACTTATCTTTGCCCTAACCCTTGAACCTTTGCTAAATATGATTCGGCTAAATCCTAATATCAAGGGTTTCAGGATTGAAACAATGGAACATAAGCTGTCTGCGTATGTAGATTATGTTTTTTTTTTTTTTATGTAGCTGACCCATTGATCTCCCTTCCTAATATCATGGCCGAGCTGCAGAGATTCCATTCACTATCCAATTTTAAAATCAACTATAATAAGTCGGAGATTCTCCCTTTTGCTATTCCCACCCAACTGTGAGCTTCTTTTTCTTTTACATGGTGTCGCTCATCCTTAAAATACTTGGGCATTTATCTCCCAGCCATATTCTCACAATTATACACTAAAATCTATGCCCCCTTACTCTCCACAAACAAAGCAGACCTACTAAGGTGGGACCATACCACTTTCTCTTGGATGGGCCGAGTCAGTATACTGAAGATGAATGTGTTGCCAAGAGTCCTTTTCCACCTGCAAATGGTGCCCATGTCGTTGCCCAGATCTTTCTTCTCGGCCCTCAATAGTCTGTTTTTGAAATGTATCTGGCATGTGCGGAGCCCCCGTCTGGCACTCTGTACCTAACATCGATCTAAGAGGCAAGAGGGATTGGTGGTACCTTACATCTGAAAATACTATTAGGCGATAGCTCTGCAGCGGATATTGGACTGGCATCATCATGTCACTGCTAAATCTTGGGTCCCCCTTGAGAAACTTTTGGCCAGCCATAATTTGTCTCATGCTCAGTGGCTCTCCCGGGAGTGCTGGGGTCTTTTGGATCTTGTATCCCCTGTTACTACCCATGTGCTGAAACTGTGGGATGCTTTGAACGCCCAGGGGGTGCTGTCTCCACCGGTGTTGCCACTCGCACCCCTAGGGGGTTTGCCCTGGTTCATTCCTCTTACTTTCCCCCTGGTTCATTCTCCTACTTTCGCAAGTGGGCAAAGGATGGGGAGGTACAATGTTCAAGGTTCATACATGAGCAGGGCTTAGTCTCTCTGGACTAGCTCCGTGTTAAGTACGGCCGATTCCCAATGGATGAGTGGCGTTATAGACAGTTGCATTATTTTGTTCACAGCCTTCCCCATGCCATTAGACCCCCATCCTCCTTGACTCCGTTTGAGAAACTATGTATGTCGGCGGCTCCTATCCCTCACTCTATTTTGGTCCTTTATGGGATGTTACAGTCTGTCGAATCTCGGAGCAAGTCAGTCTATATAGGGGAATGGGTGAGAGACTTGCAGCATACGTTCACTAAGGCTCATCTGGATCATCTATATAGCCTTACCATAGGAGTTCTGTGGACACAAAGATGCAGGAAAATGGCTTCAAGCTATTGAATCAGTGGTACAGAGTCCCTGCCACCTTCGCCAGGATTTATCCGGCAACCCCCCGGATTTTTGTTGGAGGGGTTGCGGGCTTCGAGGCACCTATTTACATATACGGTGGGAGTGCCTGAAGCTTAGGCCTTTTTGGCTAGATATTAGAGCCCAGATAAAGATAATACTGGATATCGAAATAAGTGACTGTCCCTTGGGATTTTTGCTCCATGTGCCATCCATCCCTTTGGGTAATTACCGTAAATCGGTTCTGCCCCACCTTCTAAACGCAGCCAGGCGTCTGATCCCCATCTATTGGAAGTCAGCCCCTATCCTGGATGGGCTGACTGGATCCTTCTGGTTAATAACATCATAGCAGCGGGGGAATGGGTGGCAACGTGTAGGGACAGACATGAGAAGTTTTATAGTGTTTGGGCTACCTGGATACATTATACTTCTAGTGCACCCTAGCCTATTAAATCTGGATCTGGATTGCCGGAGACCCCGAACTGAATCAACTTTGTGTAATGCTACTGAGATTTAGATGGGCCTGCTAAAGATCCCCAGAATACCTTTGCTACCTCATATTCCTGATCCTGTTTATGGTGCAGACTGTTTTTGTTTTGTTTTATCTAAAGGTTGATGGGCGGTATAGCCCATTCCCCTACTGCCCTTCACCCTTTTTTGCTTATTTGTATGTTTATTTTTTTCTTCTGAAAACCAAAATAAAGATTATTAAAAAAAGAAAACAAAACAAATGTCGGACTTACTGTCTTTTTTTTTTTGGGAAGTGTGTGTGTGTGTGTGTGTGTGTGTGGGGGGGGGGGGGGGGGGGTGTTGCTTCCGAATTCTTTGCCTATAGGCTCCTGAGATGTAAATCCGTCCTGTATATGTAGTGATAGAAAGTGAAAACTACGAGGCTAACACCCTGTTACAAGCTGATTCTTTTATGTTTTTATTTGGCAGGTGCTTACACTTATGCAGTTTAATGCATACTTTTCAACATGCAACTGCCTTTCTGCGAAGAAATTACATACATGAGCGCTGCCCTACATACACGTTTATAAATGTAATCAGCATTTCTGTCACATACAGTCACTTGTTGCAAATTTTCTGGTCCTTTAAAGAGCCCCTGTAATGTAAATGATGCATATGAACAAATCATTTGTTGGATAATGTGTTTGAACTTCGGTGAACTGTGCAGCAACCTCACACAGAAGCAAATGATTCTACATGTGTACTGGCACGTATGTATGTCACAGGCAGTGACTTTAACACAGGCCTGGAGCAGGTGCTTAAATTACATCTGGGAACAGGTAGCATCCAGACAGGTGACAGTGACACTTAGCCCTGCTTACTAGAATAAATGGGGCAGCCTTCGGTTGGAATAGGGTGCTTGTGTCGTTCCTCCTACATATGTTGCAGAGCGATCCTTACTATAATAAAAAAAAACTAATTCAGAATACAAACTTTGTATTGGCTTAAATTGTGGAGGAAAATGTAACTGCCACACTGGCAGCTGAATGATAAAGAGGTTGGCATTTAGTCTCTGTTCACACCTATGCGTTTTTTATTGCTTTTTGAAGAAATGCACTGCAGTCCATTTAACATGGTTTCCTATGGGATACGTTCACATCTATGCTTTTTTTCAAGGGGCTGCATTTTTGGAATGGGTCAGGGACTTTTTTAAAAGCAAAACGGTGCATTTTTGGTTCAATAGACTTCAACGGAGAAGCTACAGAAAAGCATGTAGTGCGTTTTTGCCGCGATTTTGCCATGATTTTGCAGCGCTTTGCTTTTTTTAAAATCCATGCAACAAAAAAATTGCTGAAAAAAAAGCATAAAAAATGCAAAATGCATAAAAAAGCTAACAAAAAAAGCATCAGGTACGCGTGTGCAAATATGCAGAATGCACTGCAGAAACAGATCAAAAGCAAACTGCATAGGTGTGAACCAAGCCTTGGCCTTGGGTTGATTCCCATCAGAAAATTAAATTCCAATAATGTTCCAGGGCTTTATCAATGTAGCAAAGTCCCGGGGCCCCTGAGGCCTAAGGCTCCATTCACACTAGCGCGTTTTTTGATGCATTTTGCATTTTGCAGAAATGCACGGGAATTTTTTAACATGGGTTCCTATGGAACATGTTCACATCAATGCCTTTTTGTTTCTCTGCATTTTTGGAAAGGGTCAGGGACTTTTTTTCATGCAAAATGCAGCGTTTTGCATGTAATAGAATTCAATGGACAAGCATCAAAAACGCAAAACGCAAATTTATTTTTTTTTTAATTTTTTTTAAGACTGTAAAAAAAAACAGTAAAAAAAAAAAACGCAAAACGCAAATCGCGGCAAAAACGCCGCAAAAACGCCGCAAAAACGCCACAAAAACGCTGCTCAAAAACGTGGCAAGCATGAAAAAAAACCCTCCAAAAACGCTCAAAAGCAACATGCATAGGTGTGAATGGAGCCTAATGCCGCGTACACACGGTCGTACTTTTCGTCTACAAAAGTCGGACAGCCTGTCCGACAGACTTCCGGCAGACTTTCGGTGGACTTGCGGCGGACTTGCGGCCTACTTTCTAACGACCGGACTTGCCTACACACGACCACACAAAAGTCGGTCGGATTCGTACGTGATGACGTACACCGGACTAAAATAAGGAAGTTCATAGCCAGTAGCCAATAGGTGCCCTAGCGTGGCTTTTTGTCCGTCGGACTAGCACACAGACGAGCGGATTTCGGGGTCCGTCGTAGTTACGAAGTAAAGTTTTAAAGCATGTTTCAAATCTAAAGTACGTCGGATTTGAGGCTAAAAAAGTCGGTTGAAAGTCCGGAGAAGCCCACACACGATCGGATTACCAGCCAGCTTTAGTCCGTCAGCGTCCGTTGGACTTTTGTAGACGAAAAGTACGACCGTGTGTACGCGGCATAAGGCTCCATTCACACTAGCGCGTTTTTTGATGCATTTTGCATTTTGCAGAAATGCATGGGAATTTTTTAACATGGGTTCCTATGGAACATGTTCACATCAATGCTTTTTTGTATCTCTGCATTTTTGGAAAGGGTCAGGGACTTTTTTTCATGCAAAATGCAGCGTTTTGCATGTAATAGAATTCAATGGACAAGCACCAAAAACGCAAGTGCACCGTTTTTGCAGCGTTTTTACAGCATTTTTGGTGCGTTTTTGATGCGTTTTTGCCGTTTTTTTTGTTTTTTTTAAGACTGTAAAAAAAAACTGTAAAAAAAAAAACCGCAAAACGTGGCAAAAACGCCGCAAAAACGCTGCTCAAAAACGTGGCAAGCATGAAAAAACCCCTCCAAAAACGGTCAAAAGCAACATGCATAGGTGTGAATCCAGCCTAAGGCTGAATTCACACCTATGCGGTTTTAGTGCTTTTTGCATTTTGAGTATTTGCACTACAGTCCATTTAACATGGTTTACTATGGAACATGTTCTGTAGTGCAAATCTGCAAAATGCAAAAAAGCACTAAAACTGCATAGGTGTGAATCCAGCCTAAGGCTGGATTCACACCTATGCATTTTTAGTGCTTTTTGCATTCTGCAGATTTGCACTACAGAACGTGTTCCATAGGAAACAATGTTAAATGGACTGTAAGGCAAATCTGCAAAATGCAAAAAGCACTAAAACTGCATAGGTGTGAATCCAGCCTTAGGCTCGATTCACACTAGCGCGTTTTTTGATGCATTTTGCATTTTGCAGAAATGCACGGGAATTTTTTAACATGGGTTCCTATGGAACATGTTCACATCAATGCTTTTTTGTTTCTTTGCGTTTATGGAAAGGGTCGGGGACTTTTTTTCATGCAAAATGCAGCGTTTTGCATGTAATGGTTTTCAATGGACAAGCATCAAAAACGCAAGTGCACCGTTTTTGCAGCGTTTTTGCAGCGTTTTTGCAGCGTTTTTGGTGCGTTTTTGGTGCGTTTTTGCCGTTTTTTTTTTTGTTTTATTTTTTAAATTTTTTTTAAATTTTTTTTTAGACTGTAAAAAAAACTGTAAAAAAAAAAAAAAAACGCAAAACGCAAATCGCGGCAAAAACGCGGCAAAAACGCGGCTCAAAAACGTGGCAAGCATGAAAAAAAAACCTCCAAAAACGCTCAAAAGCAACATGCATAGGTGTGAATCGAGCCTAATGCCGCGTACACACGGTCGGACTTTCTATCCTACTTGGTCCGGCACACTTTCCGACGGACTTTGTCCGCCAGGTGCGCCGGACTTTAAAACGGACGGACTTGCCCACACACGCCGGGACTTTCCGGCGGGCTAAGTCCGCCCGTCTTTCCGACGGACTTTCGCCGGAGTTCCGGCGGACTTTCAGAATGAACGGACTTGCCCACACACGGCCAAGTCCGTTCATTTTGAACGTGACTCAGGTGCGACGGGACCAGAAAAGGATGTCAATCTTGCCACTTTTATCGGCGAGATTGACACCTTGCGAGCCCCGTCGCGGGGCATACCAGGCCCTTAGGTCTGGTATGGATTATAAAGGGAACCCCGCTACGCCGAAAAAACGGCGTGGGGTCCCCCCTAAAATCCATACCAGACCCCGATCCGAGCACGCAGCCTGGCCGGTCAGGAAAGGGGGTGGGGACGAGCGAGCGCCCCCCCCCCCTCCTGAACCGTACCAGGCCGCATGCCCTCAACATGGGGGGGTGGGTGCTTTGGGGGAGGGGGGCGCCCTGCGGGCCCCCCCCACCTCAAAGCACCTTGTCCCCATGTTGATGAGGACAAGGGCCTCTTCCCGACAACCCTGGCCGTTGGTTGTCGGGGTCTGCGGGCGGGGGCTTATCGGAATCTGGGAGCCCCCTTTAATAAGGGGGCCCCCAGATCCCGGCCCCCCACCCTATGTAAATGAGTATGGGGTACATGGTACCCCTACCCATTTACCTAGGAAAAAAGTGTAAGTAATAAAACACACTACACAGGTTTTTAAAATATTTTATTAAACAGCTCTGGGGGGGGGGGGATCTTCCTCCGGCTTCGGGGGTCTTCTTCCGGCTTCGGGGGTCCCTCTGCTTCATCTTCTCCCGGCGTCCGGTTGGTTCTTCTCCGCTCTCTTCTCCCGGTGTTCCAGTTCTTCGGCCGGCTCCTCTGCTGTGTTCAGGTAGCTCTCTTGCCAGCAGAGGTCCGGACTTCTTAGCTGCTGGGCTTCTTCTCTTCTCTTCTCTTCTCTTCCCCCAGATGTTGACACGACGCTCTCTCCGGCTGGACTGGTCTCCGAGGGCTGCGTTGTGACTTATATAGGCGGAGACCCCGCCCCCTTTTGATGTCACAGTCCCTGGGCATGCTGGGACTGTGACGTTTTAGGGGGCGTGGTCGACCACGCCCCCTAAAACGTCACAGTCCCAGCATGCCCAGGGACTGTGACATCAAAAGGGGGCGGGGTCTCCGCCTATATAAGTCACAACGCAGCCCTCGGAGACCAGTCCAGCCGGAGAGAGCGTCGTGTCAACATCTGGGGGAAGAGAAGAGAAGAGAAGAGAAGAAGCCCAGCAGCTCAGAAGTCCGGACCTCTGCTGGCAAGAGAGCTACCTGAACACAGCAGAGGAGCCGGCCGAAGAACTGGAACACCGGGAGAAGAGAGCGGAGAAGAACCAACCGGACGCCGGGAGAAGATGAAGCGGAGGGACCCCCGAAGCCGGAAGAAGACCCCCGAAGCCGGAGGAAGATCCCCACCCCCGGAGCTGTTTAATAAAATATTTTAAAAACCTGTGTAGTGTGTTTTATTACTTACAATTTTTCCCTAGGTGAAGGGGTAGGGGGACCATGTACCCCATACTCATTCACATAGGGTGGGGTGCCGGGATCTGGGGGCCCCCTTATTAAAGGGGGCTCCCAGATTCCGATAAGCCCCCCGCCCGCAGACCCCGACAACCAACGGCCAGGGTTGTCGGGAAGAGGCCATTGTCCTCATCAACATGGGGACAAGGTGCTTTGAGGTGGGGGGGGGCCCCGCAGGGCGCCCCCCTCCCCAAAGCACCCACCCCCCCATGTTGAGGGCATGCGGCCTGGTACGGTTCAGGAGGGGGGGCGCTCGCTCGTCCCCACCCCCTTTCCTGACCGGCCAGGCTGCGTGCTCGGATCGGGGTCTGGTATGGATTTTAGGGGGGGCCCCACGCCGTTTTTTCGGCGTAGGGGCTTCCCTTTATAATCCATACCAGACCTAAGGGCCTGGTATGCCCCGCGCTCGCCGCAATAGGAAAATTTGTTTTTCCTATTGCAGCGAGCGCGAGATGCAATACCCTGCCCTCGCGTCGTATCTGGTCCGTCGGACCAGCATACACACGAGCGGCCTTTCCGTCGGACCAGCACACACACGAGCGAACTTTCCGCCCGAAACTGAGTCCGACGGAAAGATTTAAAGCTTGTTTCAAATCTAGGTCCGGCGGGCTTTTGGGAAAAAGTCCGCCGGAAAAGTCCGCCGCCGCCTACACACGGGCGGATTGTCCGGCACACTCTGGTCCGCCGGACCAAGTATGCCGGAAAGTCCGACCGTGTGTACGCGGCATAATAGTGACCTCCAGAGTTAGGGACAGCTGATATCCTTCGGTGTAGAGTGGGTTACAAGGCATGGTGGGTGTGATACAAGATGAAATGGTGGGTGCCAGACACTTTTTGAATGCAAAGAGATTTATTGTCTCTTGAACAGAACTGTGGGAGAGGGGGTTAGGGCCAGGACACCCTTAGGTAGATGCAATGTTAATTGGCAGACTCTGAGACTTCTCTAGGTAGGCAGCTATACAGATGAAGGCCTCTAGCCGTACACCACTTCTGTATAGGTAGGGCCGCTGTCTGCTATGGCACAAATCTTGTAGCTGTTACTAACGGTAAAGGTATTCAACTATCTGCAACACGAACAGTTCTCTTTACCCCACACTCACTCACTGTGGGTCTTCACTCAACAAGCTCCCAGTCTCTCTCACTAGACTTTAGATCCACTAGCCACTGGATCCCCTGAGCTCTTTCACTGTAGCACTCAGTGTCTTCCTCAAGCATCACCCCCGCTTCACTGCTGGGTCCCTGGCTTGGCATTCACAGATACTCCTCAAGCTTCACCCCTGCTGACACGTTTGGGCCCTGCCCTGGCACTCCACCCCTGCTGACACGTTTGGGCCCTGCCCTGGCACTCCACAAGCGTCACCTCTGCTGTCCTGCTGGGTCCCTGACTTGGCAATTGCTGATGCTTTCACACTTCTTCACCATCCTCGGCTGGCGAGAAGTGTGCTCTGGTACTGCCTCAGCTTACTCACATTGGTCTCCGAAAGCAAGGTGGATGGTCCCTTTGTGGCGACAGCTTCCCCTCTATCTCCGACCATGACTGGTTCCCTGGCCTGCAGAACCGTTACCTCTTTGAACTACAAGACCTTAACCCTGCACTACTTCTGGATAGGCTCTCAGCTAGCCTAGCAGCCAGATGCCCCTAAGATAGGCCTTAGGTTTCTGGCCTAGCAGTCTGGGATAATACGACACATGTCCACCCAGACAGCCGTCCAGGTGGCACAGAACCCCGATCACCTCCCAGCAGGCCAAGGGAGCCAATCCCTGTCCATTGGCTGAGACACCCCATTAATTACTAATCTGTCCTTGCAATGCCCTTGTCTTATCTAATGTCACCAGATAGCCAGCCATCTAGCGACAGAAGAGAGAAGTGCAGCAATGCCAGAATTAGGGTGAAATCAATTGACCTCCTAACAATTGACCAAGGCAAATATCACTGGGTAAATTAATTTAATAGCAACCCTGTCTAAACATCAGGGAATAGCTGTTTGTTGCAATTGTAGTCCATATTGCTACATCCTTCCCCCACTTGAAAGTCTTTGGTCCCCGCAGACAGAGCACAACTTGTAGAATCACCTCACTGTATCATAAGACAGCGGATGGTTAATTATATGACAAACTAGAAGGTGCAACAGCCAACAACTGATCCAAAGAGGATCTTCTAACAAAAATGTATGTACGTTGTTAGGCAGGGTCATATCAAGTTCCTGACAGGCCAGTAACAAATTAGTGGCCCACCCAGTAGTGTCAGGGGGTGGATCAAGGTCATCCTTTACTAAAGGTTCAATAAAGGAGACAAGTGCTTGACTAGGACGCTGAGCAGTAGGGATAAGTTCATCAGAATTTTCTCCAAAGGTATCATACGTCAGTTTTTTTGGGGGGCATATTTTCTGCCTCAATCTCGAGTAGATATTTTCCAGCGGTTCCGATTCAAGTTCTGGTTCAAGCTCTGGTTCCAGTTCTGGTTCAAGCTCTGGTCAAGTCCATGAATTTCAGTATGGAAATAATAACATTTTTGGATTTGAATATAATTAAACATCAAGACGGACATTTATTAAGTAGCCTTTACCGTAAACCTACTGCAGGGAATACTATTTTGGAAGTCTCAAGTTTTCACCATGTACCATTGCTTTCCGTATGGCCAATACATACGAGCCAAACGGAATTGTTCTACTGATGCACTTTTTGAAGAAGAGGCAGCCAATCTTAAGGGCCGTACACACGATCGGACTTTTTGACAACAAACATGCAAATGAGCTGTTTTGGAGCAACATCCGACCGTGTGTACGCTCCATCGGACAAACTTTTTCAGTTTCCATCTGACTTTTGTTGGCTGCGCGAACGGACAAACTTTCCGGCAACAAAAGTCCGATGGAGCAAAGTCCGATCCTGAGTCATCGGACTTTTGTACAAACTACAGTACGCAGCCGCGAGAATGTTTCCAGTGCGATCGGATTGCGCTGGTTCTCGGTGGCAGGGTACTGTACATCTCGCGCTAGCTGCAATAGGAAAAACACATTTTCTGCGGCGGCCGCGAGAGGGAATTCCCCTCTGGGGAATACCAAGCCCTTTGGTCTGGTATAGATTTTAAAGGTAAGCCCCTACGAAAAAACGGCGTGGGGGTCCCCCCAAAATCCATACCAGACCCTTATCCGAGCATGCAGCCTGGCCGGTCAGGAAAGGGGATGGGTACGAGCGAGCGCCCCCCCCTCCTGAGCCATACCAGGCCGCATGCCCTCAACATGGGGGGTGGGTGCTTTGGGGGAGGGGGGCGCCCTGCGGGCCCCCCCACCCCAAAGCACCTTGTCCCCATGTTGATGAGGACAAGGGCCTCTTTTCCCGACAACCCTGGCCGTTGGTCTGGTATGGATTTGGGGGGGACCCCCACGCCGTTTTTTCGGCGTAGGGGGTTCCCCTTAAAATCTATACCAGACCGAAGGGCTTGGTATTCCCCAGAGGGGAATTCCCTCTCGCGCCCGCCGCAGTAGGAAAATGTGTTTTTCCTATTGCAGCTAGCGCGAGATGTACAGTACCCTGCCGCCGAGAACCAGCGCGATCCGATCACGCTGGAAACATTCTCGCGGCCGCGTACTGTAGTTTGTACAAAAGTCCGATGGCTTTGTGTACACACGATCGGACTTTGCTCCATCGGACTTTTGTTGCCGGAAAGTTTGTCCGTTCGCACAGCCAACAAAAGTCCGATGGAAACTGAAAAAGTTTGTCCGATGGAGCGTACACACGGTCGGATGTTGCTCCAAAACAGCTCATTTGCATGTTTGTTGTCAAAAAGTCCGATCGTGTGTACGGCCCTTTAGAGCCCATGGTTATTTTTATTCAGTTTTGAAAAGGGCCTATCATAAGGCAAAAAACAAAACACGTTCAACACTTTTATTTCCCACAAAGAAAGTAAAGACTGACAACTCAATTGGAGTTGTCACTCAATACACCTCTGAACATAAAAAAGTTAGGAACATCTTACAAAAACACTGGCATTTGTTACATACTGTGTAAGTATGGATGGGTCCCATTGGTACCTGTTTGCACTTGTAAATTGCTCATAACAACATCCTTCAGTAGTAGTAGGTGACAGTTTTGTCTGTTATGTTCTGCAGAAGCAAACATGTAGGAACTACTTGCCCATTATTATAATATTGCATACTGTTACGTGCAAACTTACTGTATTTGTCTTATGTTTTGCAATTTAATACATTCCATTGTCCTACGGGTTTGTTTAGCCTTGTGTGATTATAACATTTGACTGTTATATCATCTTTAGCGGAGTAGCTGCCTCCCTTTTTGCTACTACACTTATTGGCCCTTTAGCACGTTGCTTTCCTGCCCACCCGCTGATGAATGTCCTGACTCATTCCTGCCACTTTGCGGTGGTGGCGCAGCTTGGAACATCCCCATTTTTGGCTAAGTTGGTCCCTCATGGAGCACCATACGCTTGCGTTCCACCTATGGAACGCAGGCGTGGCCATCGCGCGTCGGTGGCGTCATGACGCGGTCCTGCCCCTCATGACTGGGAGGCATGGTCGTGCTGCGCGCCATGTTGCCGGGGGACTCCAGGGAGGTGAAGAGCACAAAGATATCACGCGGTATCCTCCCCTTTTCTCTGCCCCAGCTGTGCTTGATCGCGATCATCACCGCGATTGGTTATTTTTTCTTTCACAGGTGCTCATATACCAGCCCCCAGATATCTTTTGGTGATACTGAGGGAGCGTACGGGTGTGAGCAACTACAATTCATGTGCAAGGTTAGTTTATTCACTACTTTTTGACAGATGTTGGCACTCTCTGTCTTTTACATATATACTCTATGAGTTGTCAAGGCATAGGATTGATGCAGGCTTACTTGATTGTTGGATACATTTTTCCAGCAATTTTACTTTGATATTGATACATTCATATATCCTTTTGTATCATTTTGCAACAGCATTGGATCCAGTTGTTGTGGGGTGACTACTCTGTGCCACATCATATCTGAGTCCTCGTAGTGAAGTAAGCCCCAGTACCAGCATATGATTCGGTTGTTGGGTGGATCTGGATGGTGCATGTCCCATTGGCCAATGAGTTTCCTGGCCTAGTCAACCCCTTCAGATATTTTGTCCTATATGAATGGTTTGCCATGTAAGTAAACTAACTCATGTATCATATCACATGTCATGTTTATGTGCTGCATGGTTTGCTATTTAGCTGAACAGTTATGAAGATTATTACTTTGTATTAATATGAATTTATATTTATATACTTTTCTCTTTATTAAAACCTTATAGATACCCATTTCAGTCAATAACATAAAACCTCTGAAGAAGGACTTTTAGTCCGTAACATGTAAGGTGTTATTTACACTGTATTGTTTGCCACCAGTCCTTTGCACCAGGATGGTGATTTTTCTATACAACCATAGGCGTGCGCACAGGGTGTGCCAGGTGTGCCTGGGAACACCCTAATCACCCTGTGCTGTGCAGTACTGAGACTGTCCATTGCCCTACTGCCCTATATATATTTACACACACCATCATGTATGTTTGAGCTTTGGGGTACACACCCTAATGCAATAGGCTGCGCACACCTATGTATACAACTGTATCAATCAGGGTATTAAATTTTTTTTTATGCTCTGTATGTATTGTTTGTACATATATATTATTGACACTGTGTAATACAATTTATTATACTTTTATACTACCGGCTTGACCTGTCTATTAACGACCCTAAGGGGTTCCTCACCGTACCTTCGGTACCAGGTGTGTCTTTTCCATGTTTGCTATAATTGGGTCAGACTGACCAAGCATTTTCACACACAGTCACATCCCTCCCCCAATTTTTTGAAGCTCTGGTAAAGTTCTGGTATAAGCTCTGGTTCCAGCTCTGGTTCAGGCTCTAATTCATATACGGTCTCTCTCTCTCTACTTCGTTGATGGGAGAACCGTGGGTTTCTTGCACATTAAGTACTTCATTGGGTTCCATCTTGATGTCTTCCCTTTCTCTTAGTGGATAAAAATCTAGTACTTCAACTCTCGGCAGTGGGAGACGTGTCTTCTGATTGTCTTCAAGAGGGGAGGTCCATAACCAATCAATAGCCAATTCCTCCTCATCGCTCCCCTCTTCCGATGGCATGGGTCGGCAAGCTTTCCCGGCCCTAGGCCTCAGCCTCAGGGATTGAGAAGTCTCCAGACAGGAAGATGAAGGTGCTCGGACAGCCTTGGATATAGGCAGCAGATGGTTTCGGTTCCAGGTCTTCAGGGACCCAGTCTTGCCTGGACGAATCTGGTATACAGAAAGCCCCGATAATCGTTTACAGACAATGTAAGGTTGAGAGTGCCATCGATCAGCCAGTTTATGCTTCCCAGGCACTCCTAGATTGCGTAATAACACTGGATCTCTGGGTTGTAGGTCCTGAACCCTCACTCTGAGATCAAAGTTTTTCTTGTTCCTCTGTTCTCTGGTGGCCTGTCGACATACCCCAGGTAGGAGGCATGATCTAAAGATGTTCCAAAAGCCAGGTCCACTGGTAAACAAGCTTCTCTTCCGAACATTAGTCTGTAGGGGGAGTACCCGGCAGAATCATTTGAGGTGCTATTATAAGCATGAACTACTGCAGCTATATGGTTTCCCCAAGAGAGAGAGGCGCCTCTGGGTGTAGACTTTAAAAACAGTTTTATTAAAACATCTTGTGTCAATCACACTCACGTTTTGAAGATCATAAAAAAGCATGTAAATGTGGAGTATGCATCAAGGGGGGTGTCATCAGGTCGGTCATAAACTCTTGTCTGCTAGCTGCTCTGCCTGCATGTGGAAGGATACTGCTGTGATGTTAAAGCCGGCCGCAATACCAACAGAGGACCAGAACGAGGCTCGGAGCGCAGGTGGGTGGCGGGCAAGGAGAAATGACGTCACTGGCAAGCAACGCGTTATCCGGGCCTGATGAAGGGGCACGGCTGTCACGTCACCACAGCCCGTACGCCTGGATAATGCGTCGCTTGCCAGTGACGTCATTTCTCCTTGCCCGCCATCCACCTGCGCTCCGAGCCTCGTTCCGGTCCTTTGTTGGTATTGCGGCCGGCTTTAACATCACAGCAGTATCCTTCCACACGTAGGCAGAGCAGCTAGCAGACAAGAGTTTATGACCGACCTGATGACACCCCCCTAGATGGATACTCCACATTTACATGCTTTTTTATGATCTTCTAAACGTGAGTGTGATTGACACAAGATGTATTAATAAAACTGTTTTTAAAGTCTACACCCAGAGGCGCCTCTCTCTCTTTGTGTTTCTCTTCAGGATTTGGAACCTGGTTTCAGTTCCCATTGAAGGCAGCCCTACATGTGGACTTTTTGTCCTGGTTCTGGACTTTTGAACTTTCCTGTATATACATGGTCTTACTATACACATATATACATTCACTATTATGACCTTTTCAGGCATTTGCCTTTGAATGTATTTTATTATCTGAGATGGTTTTTATAGTTTCTATGTTTACAGTACCCCACTCGGTCCTTTTTAATTTTTGTGGGTTAGGGTTTTTTTGCTGCCTTTTTCAGTTTATTGCGCCTATACTTGTATAATATGGTCTCCCCAATGCTGTTTCTTCTCAGAGGGGAGGGTTCCCAACATATTCAGCAGGGTACGGTTGAAACACTTGGGTTGCGGATCCCCTTGAGGGTGGTAAGGAGTGGTCCTGGATTTCTTTATACTTAAGACCTCACATAATCTTCTGATTAACTTTCTCTCAAAATCGCGACTTTGGTCTGAGTGTAAGCGTTGTGGCAGCCCGTAATGAATGAAGAACTTCTCCACTAGGGTTTTTGCTACAGTACTGGCTTGCTGATCCCCAGTGGGGAAAGCTTGGGCATAGCGAGTGAAAAGATCTGTCACAACCAGGACATTACTCGGTCCACTCAAGTCAGGCTCCACAAGAAATCAATGCACACCAAATCCATTGGCCTTTGACTCTGGAGATGGCCCATTGAGGCTGCCCTGCTGGGTAAAGTCTTTCTCTGAATGCACCTGATGCAAGAGCGACAGTAGCTTTCCACCTCAGCTCTCATGGATGGCCAATAAAATCGATTTCTGACTAACTTGAAGGTTCTGTCTGGGCCTAAGTGACCATGATCAACATGAAGGGTGGTCAACACTTTTAGTCAGTGTTTCTCAGGGAGGAACAGTTGACGAACACCCTCTGGCCCCTCAGATGGACCTCTCCGGTATATGACACCATCCTCTAAACGCATCCGCTCCCACTCTCTATGACTACATTAGCTCCCTCAATGTAACTATTCAACAGCATCTAAAGGGTCTCGAGCGGATAGAGACTTCGTCATAAGATTTCCCAACGGGTTTTCCAGTTGATCCCGCCTCATAATCTTCTCTTGTCAATTGAGGCAATTCTTGACTGCACACTTGTGTCAAATCACAGTAATATTTGGGCACTCCAGCAGGAGTAGGAAAAGAAAATGCCACCCCAGGTGAGTGATGGAACCAGGTAGGCTGGGGAATGGGCTCGTCCCAAGGGTGCTAGCCTCGGCTCGCCGGCCGTGCAATTTGGATAAAAGGAATGGATGGCTGCACACCGAGGTAGAGATAAATCTCTTTATTGTAAAATCCGTAACATGAATAACACCAGGAGTGACTCCCAAAGCTTCAGCTCCTATTGCCCCTCTGTGCTTATGCTCAACTCCTTGACATACAGCCAACACTCCTTCCAGAGGTAAATGGACCCAACTCTTCTGACCAACATTTGTGGCATAGGGTCTTCGGGAAAGGGCATCAGCGCCCCGATTTTCCATTCCTGGCCAGTATTTCAGACTGAAAAGAAATTCAGACAGAGCGGCCAACCACCAATGTCCAGTGGCATTCAGCTTGGCAGTGGTTAATAGGTAAGTCAAAGGGTTATTATCCAACTTCACCACAAAGGTGGCCCTGTACAGATAGTCACGTAGCTTATCTACCACTGCCCACTTGAGGGCCAAGAACTCCAATTTGTGTACAAGATAGTTCTTCTCGGGGGGTGAGGCTGCGGCTCACATAAGCCCACGTTGTGGAGTCTTCCCTCCGACTCTTGGTACAACACTCCCCCAAGGCCATTTCTGCTGGCATCCATGTTCAATTCGAAAGGCTTGGATGGGTCCGCGTAGGCCAGCACTTGTGCTTCCTCAATGCTCCCCTTCAGGCGTTCAAAAGCTTTTTCACACTTCACTGTCCATTGTTCCTGAATGGATTCATATGGTCTCCTGGGGCCTCCCTTCTGGGCTTTCTGCAGATCCCCTTCCGTCTGCTTCTGTAATGAGCTGTACACACGATAGGATTTTCCGACAACAAATGTTGGATGTGAGCTGGTTGTCGGGAAGTCCGACCGTGTGTATGCTCCATAGAACCTTTGTTGTCGGAATTTCTACCAACAAATGTTTGAGAGCAGGTTCTCAAATTTTCCGACAAGAAGACTTGTTGTTGGAAATTCCGAGCGTTTGTACACAATTCCGACGCACAAAAGTCCACGCATTCTCGGAATCAAGCAGAAGAGCCGCACTTGCTATTGAACTTCATTTTTCTCGGCTTGTCGTACGTGTTGTATGTCACCGTGTTCTTGACGTTTGGAATTTCCGACAACATTTGTGTGACCGTGTGTATGCAAGTTTCAGCCAACATCCTTCGGAAAAAAATACACAGTTTTGTTGTCGGAAAATCCTATCGTGTGTACATAGCTTAAGAGTTCGTTCAACGGTCGAGCAATCTGTGAGAAGTTCTTTATGAATCTCCTATAATAGGAGCAGAATCCCAGAAACGACCTCAATACAGTGACGATGCTCAGGCGGGGCCAAGAAGTGACGGCCTCCAACTTCTGATGGTCAGTAGCTGTCCATTTGGCCGAAATTACATGCCCAAGATACGTAACTGAGGTCTGGTAGAACTGGCATTTTTCAAACGACAGCTTCAGCCCCTCTGCGTGTAACCGTTGAAAAACTTTCTCCAACCGAGCTTCATGCTCCTCCAGCGTTCTGCCAAACACAATGATATCATCAAGGTACACTACACTAGTACCTCTACCAAGTTCATATCACCCATTGTGTTCTCCATCAATGTTGGAGTTCAACATCATGAATTAGTATCATATTTCTGGAGATTTACTTCCTGGTTGATACAGCCAGGTGGCCTAGGTTGGAGTGTAGCCAATTAAACCTAACTCTGCATTACAATACTGTCTATGAGAATTCCTGATTAGCACGTCTGCAAACAAAGCTTCAAAGAGAGCCACTGCTGCCAAGATGATTGATGGGTTAAGCTAAGATTTGACCTAGGATGAGCTCATTAACTAGTAATTGTTTGCAAACAATGAAAAAATATAAAATAAACAATAGTCAGGCATTAACGTATTAAAGGGTTACAAATGAAGTTACAAATGTTGTGATGAGGTACAGATGTTTTGTTTTTTTCCCATTAACTAATTGTCTTTCAGATCGAAATGAGCACTTACTCTTCTCATGAGGAAAGTCCATGGATGTCTTTAATTAAAAGTTGAGTGTTTGTCATTGTTTTATGATGGTTGTCTTGTCATGTTCTTTTTTTGTGTGATAATGGCCAGATTTTTAATTTTTTTTTGTTATTAATTTTTTTATTTTATTTTTTGATATTTTTGGTATTTGTTTAGTCATCTATTTTATTTTTGTTTTGTTCAGGTGGAAAAATTATTAGGTTTACTCCACCTGAAAGGGGGGTCATTGGCTATGCCCCCAAGTATCAACTGAATACATTTTGTTTAAGACAAGAGTTGGTAGGAAGTCATTTCAGCTGCTGGAGATGTTGTTGTTTCTTTTGTTTTTGTTTTTTTTCTTTTCATTCAGGTGTAAAAAGTTTCAAAAGTTGTAAGCGTTGTCCACCTGAAAGGGGGGTTAGTGCATAGGTCTTAAGGTATAGATAAATGCATTGTTTTTAGTGTTTAAAATTAGAATTTTTGGAAAGCAACATTGACGTTCGTTTTTTTTAAATTTTTGATTATACCGTGAGGATCCATTTTAGAGTGGGTTCAGCCTAAAGAAGTCATGGTTGTTTGATAAGTTGGTTAAAGTTGTGGAAGCCAGGAATACTAATGCCGCGTACACACGAGCGGACTTTACGGCGGACTTTGCCCGGCGGATTTTTCGACGTACTTTACGACGGACTTTCTGAATAAACGGACTTGCCTACACACAATCCACCAAAGTCCGTCGAATTCGTACGTGATGACGTACGACCGGACTAAAACAAGGAAGTTCATAGCCAGTAGCCAATAGCTGCCCTAGCGTGGCTTTTTAGTCCGTCGAACTAGCATACAGACGGCGGACTTTTCGACCGGACTCGATTTCAACGGATAAATTTTAAACAAGTTTCAAATCTAAGTCCGTCCAACTTTTGAGAAAACAAAGTCCGCTGGAGCCCACACACATCGAATTGTCCAACGAAATCCAGTCCGCCGGGCAAAGTCCGCCGTAAAGTCCGCTCGTGTGTACGCGGCATAAGTTTCTGGGTTCCAAGGAGGAAACTATAAGTAAATATAGCAAGCGAGCAGATATTATGGATACGAATTTGATTCTGCTCTTGAATTTACTTCCAGAGTCCTGGTGGAGCGAGATTGGAGAGGTCTCTGGAACATGGATGACAGATGCTCATCTGGTTGGCAGTTTGTCTGTGCCACACCACACCGCAAATTTGTTCTGATAAACATTCAGGAGAGAAGGGACAAACAAAATGATTCAGATTAATACTTGTTTTTTTCTTACGGACAATTTAGTGCTAATGTTGAATCTGAAAGACTGTGCCTATCAACAATACTTGTGAAACATTTTTGCCGGAGTCTCTCCTGATGAATACAAATGTGCTATTAATACATGTGCAATGGGTTGGAGGTTGGGAAACGAATATAACCTATCCAATCCGTGAGAACACGAAATGTAAAAGTATGTTTTGTTTTTTTTTGTTTTGTTTTTTTGGAGGGAGGAATTGAAAGAAGAAAAGGTTTTTAATGTATGACCATGTATTGATGTAACGGAATTAATATGGTACAGGTACCCAGGAGGCAGGCTGGCACTTATGCATAATAAGGTGTCTGTTAGTCAGACTAGAGGGTCCCAGGTGACACATAAATGGGGTGAAAACTTCCTCGTAGGGGTGGTGTCTCAATCTTATCAGTCCTATAGAGAAACTCTCGGTTACTGGACAAGTGGGACACCAGAACTGGACATGGGGGAGATACGCCTGGTTGATGTCTCACCTGAGAGGTTGAAACCCTGCACAGGTAATGCCAGTGAATACACACAGGAGCATGCTCCGTTAGATAAAGGGAACAAGCGCTGGCTACCAGGGTACAATATGCCTTCACCACAGGGCGCTTCAGCATCTCACCGTGGTTGATAAAAGCCTATTGCCCTATATGTGCTGAGTATACACTGAATCAAGTGCAGTCATTGTACCAGTGGCTTACTCCCAGAGATGTGTGGACACAGGATGAGGTTCACGCGGGACATTTATTTCTGAAGAGTAACCGGAAGAGGAGGGATCTATTCAGCACTATATTGGGGGGGTAATGGGAGCTGGGATGGGTGTTGTTAATGGAGTGGACATCGGTATCCTGAGGAACAAACTCTCAGCCATAGCTTAAGCAGGGCTTTGTTACTCAGAGAGATTGGTGGCATCCTTAATAACATTCAACAAAGTCACATAAACACCCAGGTTAAAGTGACTCCGGATTTTGTCGACCATGTTGAGAGGTTGTTAGAGAGTGTGATGGTATAGGACAAAATATGTCATGGGCTCTGGCATGCACGCAGGGACAAGCACAGGACATTTATCAACCAAGATCAAGCTGATTGTACAGTCTCTGTATGAGGGGCAGTGGCCTGATGAGTTAGCATCACCGCTCAGTAAGAATTTGCCAAAACACATCGCTTACACTAATCCAAAGTGGTGGTCGAATGCCTGGATGGGCTGTACTAGTTTGGATTGTGAAAGGTGTTATGCTGTATGATCCCATATACAGAAGTGCAGACTCGGGCTGTATATTTGGTGGCATCAATGGGCTTACTGACTGGGGATTCTATCTTGATGCATTTGAGGCCAAATTACCCACATGGGATCAAAGAAGATGGAAGCTGGAGACAGGTTGATATTTCCCTCGTTCGGAAGCATTACCATGACGTCCTTTGTATGCCAGGTCAATACATGGTGGTGAACGAATAATGTTGGGAAGATATTTCACTCTGTGTTCTGGATAGAGAGAACATTGCTGGGAAGGAAGCACCTGGGTATTATTTGGGACATAGACGAGTTAGTTTCTTTGTCCTAAAGGATACCGATGTAAGGTTAATCATGGAACTAGGGTGTTCCTTGAACCTAACAGTAGGTAGAGGTGCATGATATACCCTGGGCATGGTCACGGAAATCCAGGCACAGGGATGGAATTGTGTGGGTTTTGTCATTGTTTCAGATTTATTTGTGTTGTTAGACTCAAAACTTACCGTATATAGAAGGGTCTCCCACTTATCTATGCAAGCTGAGGGACAAATTGATGGTAAGGTCTCTTCGTACAAGTTAGAGACTTTTCTGCC
The DNA here is from genome assembly GCA_037952835.1 of Lithobates septentrionalis. Classification (NCBI taxonomy): domain Eukaryota; kingdom Metazoa; phylum Chordata; class Amphibia; order Anura; family Ranidae; genus Lithobates; species Lithobates septentrionalis. The sequence continues at coordinate 1,597,673 of JBBDGP010001275.1, forward strand.
AATTCAAAGCCATGCCAAGTTGCGGTAGGAAAGACCATTGTGAGCAAGCCTGACTAATCCCGACCCGTATTTACAGTAAAGGGTTATAGGAGGTTGGGAGCGGGATGCATAAGTAGATGGGTCACACATATATATATGTATATATATATATATATATATATATATATATATATATATATATATATATATATATATATATATATATATATATATATATTATGGTAATGGGTTGATGTATGTTATGGTATAGTGTGACCTATGTGTATTTTAGGTTAGTAATATGGGTGAGTAAGGCCCTCCTCAAGAATCTGTATCTGAAAGCTGGTTGATATGTTGCTCTGAATGTGTGCTGGTGAATGGTGAGTGAATGGACACCCCTTGCCTATAATGCACCTCGTCCTGAAGATACCAGAAAGGAGAAGATACCGAAGATATAGAATGGTGACCTAGAAGCTGTCGCTGAAGAATGATGGTGGTGTGTCACTCAGTGGCAAAGCGACACATGTTGGGAAGCACAACCCATTAAGACCATAATGGACTGTTCCATAGGAGCTGTTTCTTAAGGACCTGTTGGAAAACTTAACACGTTAAGACAGTTATGATCTGTTCCATAGGAGCTGGGTCTGAAGAAGGGTGGTATGCGCCCTCTAGGCTCAAAGCGGAATATGTTCAACCTGAATTAGTATCATATTTCTGGAGGTTTACTTCCTGGTTGATACAGCCAGGTGGCCTAGGTTGGAGTGTAGCCAATTAAGCCTAACTCTGCATGACAATACTGACTCCGGTCTGTCTATGAGAATTCCTAATTAGCACGTCTGCAAGCAAAGCTTCAAAGAGAGCCACTGCTGCCAAGATGATTGATGGGTTAAGCTAAGATTTGACTCAGGTCAGACAGTGGCGATTCATGGACAAGTGCTGCCCCCTAGTGGACAATACAACATTCTTCCTGGAGAATGGATAGATATTAGGAATACCTCTTGGCAATATCTATGGGGAGGAGGCAAGTGGGGGTGGCTATGAGTGGGCGTGTATGTTTGAGTAAAAAGGAGCACACACAGGCAATTTGCTATCTCTCTTCCGATGCTGGTCTTTGCATGAGCCTGTTGGCTCTGCCATCTTGAGACCTTACTCTAAATGCTGGCTTGGGCCTAAGTAATGTGGCCCAAAGGTCTTTCATCATCTTGAGACCAGCCGAGGAGTCTATTTTAGAGGATGTGATAAGTATATTCTTGTATTGTGTTCTGATTGTAAGCTTTGTAACATTGTAATTTCTTTTAATATCTTTATGTTAGTTTTCCTAATTCTGCTGTTTAGTATATTCCTATTTTCTTGGGAAATAAATGTAACATTGTTTACTAAGCAGATGTATTTGTAATATCATTGTGCTTATCAGACTCTTTAGACTATCTAATTTATACGGATAGGCAAGTTAATACATGTATGCAATAGTTATATAGGAAATATTAGATTGTATAATATTGCATAGATTACTTCAATCAGTCTCTGGAAAGTGGTGGGGTCCCCAGCTAATCTTTGTGGCATTCGGTCGAATTTGAAGAATCCTAGAGGGCTTACGAAGGTTGTTTTTTCTTGGTCATCTAAATGCATGGGCATCTGGTAGTATCCACTTTTTAGGTCCAGCACACTGAACCACTTGGCCCCAGATAGACATTGCAGGCCTCTTCTATGCGTCAGGTTGTGTACTGGTCTGGGATAGTCCTTCAGGTTAAAGGTTCGGTAGTCAATACACATCCGGAGAGACCCATTCTTCTTTCTCACTACCACAATCTGGGAATCATAAGGGCTCCTGGATTCCTGAATGACCCCAGACTTCTTCAACTTAGCCAGCTGTTCTCTGAGGTCCTCCAAATCACACAAAGGGATTCGCCTGGCCCTTTCGTGAAAAGGCTTATCTTCAGTAATTTTTGGAAAACATCTTCTCCCATTGGGCTAATTGGGTGTCAGAAGAATGTTCCTCCCTGTCATTCTGGCCGTGTTCTTGCGTGCATGCGCGTCGGAACGGCGTTCCGGCGCATGCGCGTTCACGGTCTGGCGCTACGGCGCTTGCACTTGCGCACTAGCGCACACCCAACGTGATCCTTGGGTGAGCCTATAAAAGGCGCTCAGAGGATCAAACAAATTGCTGGTTTGTCTCAGCTTCCTGTGTGATCTGATCCTGTTACCTTGTACCTGTGCCTGACTACCTATCATGACCCGGTTTGTTATTGGATTCTTCTGCTATTCTCCTAACCTTGACCTCGGCTTGTTTAAACGGATTTCCCACCAGTCTCCTGTGTTTGACCCTCGGCCTGTTACTTGGACTGTCTCCTGTCTCCTTGCCTGACCCACTGCCTGTACCTGGACTATCCCTGTCTCCCAGACACGCTTTTTCTAAGCCTGCAGTATTATGTTATTGCTCTTGTGTTTGACCCCCAGCCTGGTTCTGGATTATCTGCCTTTTGTGTTCCAGCCTGTATACCTGTCCACCAGCATCTGCACAGCGGCTCCTATCTGCAAGGACTTTCACGCAAGATACCTACGGTCCATCGGGGTAGCCTGTGCCTCTTTGTGCCATTCACCGCCTGTATCACCTCCAGGGGGCGGACTGCGTTTAGTCGCAAGGGTGAACCGCTCTCGGCATCTTGGCCTCGGTGAATACTTTAACTGACAGTACAAACCAGCCATGTCAGGGGCCGACAGAGCGCGTTCCCCATTGGAAATCCTGTGTCAGCAAGTCTCGGCACTTACCGAAGCAGTCCAAAAGCTTCAGGATGGTTATGCACAAATTGACGGTCGCCTTCAGCAACTCTCCGGACCACCCCCTTCTGAGGCTGCCTCTGCACCTTCCAGTGGAATAGCCTCTTCTCAGATACCAGCCAATCCTACAGTGATTATGGCCTCTCCAGAGCCTAGGGTTCCCATACCAGAGCGATTTTCTGGCAACCGTAAAAAGTTCAGAGCTTTTAAGAATGCTTGTTCCTTGTACTTAGCTCTGCAACCCAGGACTTTTTCTACCGAAGTGGTAAAGATCAGCTTCATCATCTCCCTCCTGGCTGAGGAACCCCATGCTGAACGCAGTAGATACCTTTTTCGAGGGTATGGCTCAGTTATATGACGACCCTCAGCGCACAGCCACAGCCGAGGCTACGTTGCATAACTTGTGCCAAGGGCGGAGGCCGGTGGAGGACTACATTGTGGAGTTTTGGAAGAGCTCGGCTGATACTGGCTGGAACGAACCTGCCCTCAAGTACCAGTTCCGTCAGGGGCTGTCGGAAACACTTAAGGATGAGCTGGCTAGGATTAAGAACCCTGATTCTCTGGAAGACCTAATCCAAGTCACGACCAAACTGGAGCGTCGCATGCGTGAGCGGCGTTCAGAACGCTTCCAGGCCCCTCGGCCTAGTTGGATGCTTCCAAAACCGTCTCCCATCCATCCATCCTACTCGGCTCCTCCAGTCTCCACCACTTCTGAGGTTGAGCCAATGCAACTCGGGCTGGTCCGTGCTCCTCTCACTCTGGAAGAAAGACTACGTAGGCGTCAGGCCAATCTGTGCCTCTACTGTGGAGGGTCAGGACATTTCCTCCATTCCTGCCCCGTGAGACCTAGTAAGTCCTACCCTCAACCTGCCATTAATTACCAAGTTTCCGGGTTTTCACAGACTTATGTTACTCTCTTTCTCTCCTTACAGCTATCGGGAAAGGAAGCTCGCCTACCCGCTATAGTTGATTGCAGAGCATGTAGCTGCTTCATGGATGCATCATTAATTGCCAGTTTACACATTCCTTTGACAACTAAAAACCAAAGCCTTCAAGTACACCTGGCTGATGGGTCTCTTCCCCGTTCTGGACTGATTACTCAAGAAACCAGACCCATCCTTACCATCACAGACTCCGGCCATCGGGAGTATCTATGCTTCGACATAATCTCTTCTCCTATGTCCCCCATCATCCTGGGGATCCCGTGGCTGCAGGCTCATGAACCTCAAATTGATTGGATCAAGAAAGAGAACAAGAAATTTGATCGATCAACTATCTACTCGTTGTGCCACATCCTAAATGTCAAATATGAAACAGAAGGAATTCCCCTAGCGGACTTTAAAGGCACATTTGAGAAAGATATTTAGAAAGGTATAGAGAGTAAATAACAATTTATTCATAACAAAAAATAATCAAATACATCACATAATCACATAGTTAAAAACAAGGAATGCAGTTCCATAAATGCAAAGACAAATGATACCAATACATTTGCACCCGACGCGTTTCGGAGTTACTTATGCCTCCTTCTTCAGGGGTGATTGTAGGGTTTGCAACAAGAATTTTCTATATGGGAAATAGTATGTATAACATAAACATAGTAAGTACACAGTGAAAAGATCATAAAGAACAACCTCTATAGTTGTAAGGATCTGTATATATATATACATACATATTTCTGTTTGCACTTACATTGGTATCTATGGGTATAGATTATGCATTCCAAGACGAATTAAAAGAAACATAGAGGTATTGACGTGCTGCCCATCGGACGCGTTCCCTGGTCGTAATGTGTGGGGCCTTAGTAAGGTGTAACAGCAGTATTCACAGAGCCACTATCGAGGTGGAGGTCTAAAATGGTTTTATTCTTCCTTCCAATGGGAAGGAGGGCCCAATGTAAACGGGCGTATGGAAGTTTCGACCTGAGATCACACTGGGGCCAATTGTGTATCCTGTAAATCATGAAGATATGTACATATATGTAAGAATGTATGTGCATGTGGATAGCCGAGGTAATACATGGAAAATCCAAAAAGTGTGTCCTACCTGGTCCGCCTAAAATTATAGAACACAGTAGCTGATGATGAGTATAGATCAAGTGTGGTCCAAATAACTGGAAAGTCAACATGAAGATGAGAGGTAAATTAGAACCCTGGTTAATGAAAAAACAGGGGGGAACAAAAGAGGGGGAGTGGAAAAAGAAATAGGGAGGGGGGGGGGAGGGGGGGGGGAAGGGGGAAATGGGATGGGGGGGAGAAAGGGTAAGGGGGGGGGGGGGGAGAAGGGGGGGTGTGGGGAGGGGGGGGGGGGAAAAAGAGAAAATAGGGAAAGGGGGGAAGAGAAGGAAGGAAAGAGGGGAACAAGAAGGGGGAGGAAAGAGAAGAAACAGAAAGAAAGAGATAGTAAGTAAAAAGACAGAAGAAGGAACAAAGAGAAAGTGTCAGGCCTCCAAGTAGTATGAATGGCTAATAGTTTCAATAGAGGACACTAGATAGTTGAATGTATTATAAAAGAGAGGGGTGGACCCCAGAACATGGCAGATAGCAAGTAACGCAAGTGAAGCATGAAGGACAGCAGGCAGGATTTGTAGTCAATGGTTCCAATAAAGGAGTCCATGTCAATAGTATGTGGTAGGTTACTAACCAAGTGTTGCAGCACCTCACACCGAAAGCGTCCTGTCAGCAGCAGATGACGCCTGGTGTGGGCTAGAGCCGGATATATAAAGCCCTCCCCACCTATCAGCTGTTGATGGAGAAGCATCAACAGCTGATTGTGGTGAGGGAGGGGCGGAAACACTGTGGCTGGCCCCGCGGGTGGAGCGCGCGCCGCCAGGCATCCACAGCGCATGCGGACGCATACGACGTGAGGCGTGGCCACGCCTACTGCACCCGCCGGCACGTCTAGCTTCCCCAGCGGACTGCGCATGTCCGTTGGGGTCGCAAGATGGGAGGACAGATGATTCTGTACCTCACACAGCGCCACCATGAGTCCAAACTTGGCTCAGGCGGCTCTTTTCGTGCCGGGCGGATCGCAGGTCATGTTGTAGGACAGATGGAAAAAGAAAGGCATTTGTAATATGCAACTAAATAGAGAATACAGTGCCAAATCTTATTACTATAGCAGGGGAACAGGGCCGATGGACAGTGCAAAACAGGTTGGAAGGGCAGTCTGATGGAGGAAAAACTCACAAAACATAGCAAAACAGTACAATGATCACATACAGATATTGAGAGTATAATTCAAGGGCATGTTATACAAATAGAGTGACATCAGATATAAATGCATATCATTTAGACACAACAGTACAATGATCACATACAGATATTGAGAGTATAATTCAAGGGCATGTTATACAAATAGAGTGACATCAGATATAAATGCATATCATTTAGACATCGGTAACCTTAAGTGTCATACAGTATACAGGATATAAAACAGCATTTTAACACATGACCTAGAGTGACATAGTATATAGTATAGGGACTGTATGTCCCATAATAAGTGGGCCAAAGGGAAGGGGGGGGGGGGGGGAAGGAAAAAAGGGGGGGGGGGGGGAGGGAAAGGGGAAAAGACAGGGGGGAAAAGGAAAAAGGCCAATAGTATATCCCCCCATGTTCGGTAGTGATAATAGATGGAGTAAGAGTAGTTGACTGGTCCATAGTGCCACCCCAAACCTGTCGTTGTCTATGGGGTGGTCCTCCCTATTGCTCTCTACCACCAGATGAAAAGCCTTCGAGGAAGGTTTAAACCAAATGGTTTCGTTTAGGCCTGGGGGTTCGGTGGCTCTTAGGTTATATATCCACCGGGACTCTAGTTGCAGCAGTGTCTTGTTCCAGTCCCCTCCCCTTGACTCTGGATGTACCCGATCCAAGATAAGAAATTTGATTTTTGGGCATATACCATTATGTACTATTAGGGTGTGCCTCCCCAATGGGAGGTCCGGGTCGCCAGTTTCCATACTTGCTAAATGTCTGTATGCCCTCTTCCAAAATTCATTCTTAGTTTTTCCTACATAGAAGCAGGTACATTCACAGAGGAGTAAGTAGATCACCCCAGAGGTCCTGCAATTGGCAAAATGTCTGAGGCGGAATGACTGTCCATTTGGAAGGGTCGGGTTTCTGGTTGTAAGCATGTATTTACAGTATCTACATTTGCCACACATGAATGTCCCCTTGTGTTTGCAGTGTATCTTGTTGTTCATTGCCTTGAATTCACTAGCTGTGATTTTATCTCCCAGGGAGGTAGTTCTTTTAAAAGTAAAAAGGGGTCTCTGTGGGACCAAGGGTCCTAGAGTTGGATCGCATTGTAACATGTGCCAGTACTTAGTCACAATGTTCCTCACCTGTCTGTGTTGGTTGTTAAATTTAGTAATAATTCTAAGGGTACCCATGTCATTCTTGTCAGATTTATTAGTTTTTTGAGAGTATAGTAGTTTTTCTCTAGGTTGCAAGAGGGCTTTCTTAAAAGAGCGTTTCAAAGATGCATGTGAGTACCCCCTTAGTAGTAGCCTATCGCGCAGCTTGTTTGCCTCTAATTTGAAAGTGTTGCTGTCTGAGCAATTCCGTTTTGCTCTCAAGTACTGGCTATATGGGATAGAATTGAGAAGGGGTTTGGGGTGGAAACTGCTTGCATGCAGTATGGCATTGCTTGCGGTTGATTTCCTGTACAGTTTGCTGGTAACACTGCCCTTCTCACCCCTACAGACCTCTACATCAAGGAACGTAATACATTGTTTGTCAAATGACATGGTGAAATTGAGGTTGAAGTCGTTACGGTTCATCCTCAATAGACACTCCCTAAGGAGGTCGGTTGGTCCGTCCCAAACGATGAAGAGGTCGTCGATGTACCGGTACCAACACAGTATGTGGTCCGTGTACATCGACAAGCTCTCATCGCTTAGGAACATGGCCTCCCACTCCCCCAGGTACAGGTTGGCATACGATGGGGCACAACATGTCCCCATCGCAACCCCCTGCACCTGGAGGTAGTGGGAGCCATTGAAGGTGAAGACATTATGACTGAGAATATGTTCCAAAAGTGAAGTAATGAATTCACTATATGTAGGGTCCAGATCTTGTGCTGTGCGTAAGACGTGTTTTATGGCTGCTACGCCCTTCTCATGGGGATCGAGCTGTAAAGGGACTCGACGTCAATTGTGACAAACATGGCATGTTCGGGAATTTTTTGCTGGTCGATGATTTGTAAAAAATGTACTGTATCCTTTACAAAAGAGGGGAGGGCATGAACAAATGGTTTGAGTACTTCATCTATCAGCCTGCTCGCATTTTCACTGATAGCCCCTATACCGGAGATGATCGGTCTACCGGGGGGGTTTTTTATGTCTTTATGGACTTTGGGCAAGGCATAGAATACTGGTGTACGTGGGAAGTCATTTCTGATAAACTGCCATAGGGATTTAGTGATAGTAGAGTTGGAATATGCCGTGTCTACCAATATGTAAAAGTCCTTGTTGTATTTTTTGACCAGACTCGCCGGTATAGGGCGATACCACTCTCGGTTGTCCAGTATTCTATTGCACATCTTGATGTAATCCTTATTGTCAAATACTACAATGTTTCCACCCTTATCTGCATTTTTAATCGTGATATTGTCGTTTTTTGACAATGATTTGAGCGCTGCCTTCTCATTTTTAGTGAGGTTTTCAGGGAATTTGTTATGGATTCTTATTTTATCTAGTTCTTTACCAACTAGCCTTAAAAAGGCTGCTGCGTTTGGATGGGTACTTGGCGCAGGGCAGAAATCAGACTTCTTTTTAAGTGTGGAGATATTTCCCTTCAGGGGTTCATTCGATCCTTCAATAGAGTCTAGTATTTGGGATAAATTAATTTCATCTATGAGGTCAGTTGGATCATTCTCATCAAGAAGGGATACCAAATGCTCTAGTGCTTGATGTTCCTGTGGCGTCATGTTGGTAGGTCCTTCCTGCTTGTGATAGAGTTTTTTTAAAATAAGCTTACGTATGAAAAGTTGGAGGTCCTTATAGATCTCAAACTTGTCCAGATTTTGATTGGGACAGAAGTTTAGACCTTTTTGCAGGACATTGGTTTCATCATAAGAAAGTCTATATGATGAGAGATTAATAATATTGAGACTATTGGGTTTCGATTCTTGATCAATATCAGGGATAGTTATAGTGCTATTTGAGTGTAAGTATTGGGATTGGATTGCGTGGGTTGTACGCCCATCAAAATTTTCTCTAAAAAAGATGGGTCATTGGAAATTGTATCCAATGTTGTGACTGTCGAGGGGTTGGATTGGGAACTCATATCCCTTGTCAGGGTGTGTGTGTTACTCTGTGCATATAGTGTTTTGGGAGTTGGTTCCTGTGTCACTGTGGAGGATAAGTTTTTTTAGGGATATCGAGGGTTAGTTTCTTTTGCTTGTTGCCCCTCATTGGGGTCACCCCGAAATGTGCGTTTGGTACTGTGTCCCGTACTGGGTTTCTGGAGTGTTTGGTTGTGAGTTTGGGGTGGATTGGGGGTGGTTTGTGAAGGATTAGTTGGTGTCCCTGATATTGATAGTTTCTGTTCTGATTAGTCCTATTTTGAGTCCATCTATAGGCCCTTCCATCTTTGAACGCATTCCTGTCACGGATGAGTTTCTGTCTTTTTTTGATAAGTACATCTTTATTAAATGTTTCTAAATGTGTTTTCAGTTTGTCTTCTTTATTAGTGAGTGGTCTCTGCATTTTTAATTGCTGTAGCTTGTTGCAGAGAGTTACAATATCTGAGTCTAAAATGTTAGATCTCTTTTATATTCCTCAATCAGGATTTCCATTAGACTTTGCGAACATGCCCGTAGTGCGTGTTCCCATTTGCTCTTGAACTCCGAGTCCAGGCCCTCCAATGTCGGGAAGATCTGGACTCGCAGTCCCGCAGGGTTGATATCCTCCTTAATGTAGTCCTGAAATGATTTGACATGCCAGTAAAATAAAGATTTTTCTCCAGAGTTTTAGATAGTCTGGAGAAAAGGGAAGATATCTCAGAGTCAACGGATTCCTTATCTCCAAAATCTTTTAGGTACCCCTCCATCAATGTTTCCCACCCGTCACCCGTAAAGCTGGTCATTTTTGTCTCTTTGTAGATAAACCAATGTTTAAGAAAAGGTTGTTTAGTGTTAGTTCTACTAGAACAAAAAGATAAAAAGCGAAAACAAAAAGTAAATTGTTGGCGGTCCAGAATGCTCAGCCAAGGTTCTGGACGGCCATATGGAGATAGTTGTCGATCTGATGCGGGGAGCGGTATCTACTACCAATAAACTAAGAACAAGAAATTTGATCGATCAACTATCTACTCGTTGTGCCACATCCTAAATGTCAAATATGAAACAGAAGGAATTCCCCTAGCGGACTTTAAAGGCACATTTGAGAAAGATATTTAGAAAGGTATAGAGAGTAAATAACAATTTATTCATAACAAAAAATAATCAAATACATCACATAATCACATAGTTAAAAACAAGGAATGCAGTTCCATAAATGCAAAGACAAATGATACCAATACATTTGCACCCGACGCGTTTCGGAGTTACTTATGCCTCCTTCTTCAGGGGTGATTGTAGGGTTTGCAACAAGAATTTTCTATATGGGAAATAGTATGTATACATAAACATAGTAAGTACACAGTGAAAAGATCATAAAGAACAACCTCTATAGTTGTAAGGATCTGTATATATATACATACATATTTCTGTTTGCACTTACATTGGTATCTATGGGTATAGATTATGCATTCCAAGACGAATTAAAAGAAACATAGAGGTATTGACGTGCTGCCCATCGGACGCGTTCCCTGGTCGTAATGTGTGGGGCCTTAGTAAGGTGTAACAGCAGTATTCACAGAGCCACTATCGAGGTGGAGGTCTAAAATGGTTTTATTCTTCCTTCCAATGGGAAGGAGGGCCCAATGTAAACGGGCGTATGGAAGTTTCGACCTGAGATCACACTGGGGCCAATTGTGTATCCTGTAAATCATGAAGATATGTACATATATGTAAGAATGTATGTGCATGTGGATAGCCGAGGTAATACATGGAAAATCCAAAAAGTGTGTCCTACCTGGTCCGCCTAAAATTATAGAACACAGTAGCTGATGATGAGTATAGATCAAGTGTGGTCCAAATAACTGGAAAGTCAACATGAAGATGAGAGGTAAATTAGAACCCTGGTTAATGAAAAAACAGGGGGGAACAAAAGAGGGGGAGTGGAAAAAGAAATAGGGAGGGGGGAGGGGGGGGGGGAGGGAAGGGGGAAATGGGATGGGGGGGGAGAAAGGGTAAGGGGGGGGGAAGGGGGGGTGGGGAGGGGGGGGGGGAAAGAGAAAATAGGAAAGGGGGGAAGAGAAGGAAGGAAAGAGGGGAACAAGAAGGGGGAGGAAAGAGAAGAAACAGAAAGAAAGAGATAGTAAGTAAAAAGACAGAAGAAGGAACAAAGAGAAAGTGTCAGGCCTCCAAGTAGTATGAATGGCTAATAGTTTCAATAGAGGACACTAGATAGTTGAATGTATTATAAAAGAGAGGGGTGGACCCCAGAACATGGCAGATAGCAAGTAACGCAAGTGAAGCATGAAGGACAGCAGGCAGGATTTGTAGTCAATGGTTCCAATAAAGGAGTCCATGTCAATAGTATGTGGTAGGTTACTAACCAAGTGTTGCAGCACCTCACACCGAAAGCGTCCTGTCAGCAGCAGATGACGCCTGGTGTGGGCTAGAGCCGGATATATAAAGCCCTCCCCACCTATCAGCTGTTGATGGAGAAGCATCAACAGCTGATTGTGGTGAGGGAGGGGCGGAAACACTGTGGCTGGCCCCCCGGGTGGAGCGCGCGCCGCCAGGCATCCACAGCGCATGCGCACGCATACGACGTGAGGCGTGGCCACGCCTACTGCACCCGCCGGCACGTCTAGCTTCCCCCAGCGGACTGCGCATGTCCGTTGGGGTCGCAAGATGGAGGACAGATGATTCTGTACCTCACACAGCGCCACCATGAGTCCAAACTTGGCTCAGGCGGCTCTTTTCGTGCCGGGCGGATCGCAGGTCATGTTGTAGGACAGATGGAAAAAGAAAGGCATTTGTAATATGCAACTAAATAGAGAATACAGTGCCAAATCTTATTACTATAGCAGGGGAACAGGGCCGATGGACAGTGCAAAACAGGTTGGAAGGGCAGTCTGATGGAGGAAAAACTCACAAAACATAGCAAAACAGTACAATGATCACATACAGATATTGAGAGTATAATTCAAGGGCATGTTATACAAATAGAGTGACATCAGATATAAATGCATATCATTTAGACACAACAGTACAATGATCACATACAGATATTGAGAGTATAATTCAAGGGCATGTTATACAAATAGAGTGACATCAGATATAAATGCATATCATTTAGACATCGGTAACCTTAAGTGTCATACAGTATACAGGATATAAAACAGCATTTAACACATGACCTAGAGTGACATAGTATATAGTATAGGGACTGTATGTCCCATAATAAGTGGGCCAAAGGGAAGGGGGGGGGGGGGGGGAATTGAAAAAGGGGGGGTGGGGGGGGGGGGGGAGACAGGGGGGGAAAAGGAAAAAGGCCAATAGTATATCCCCCCATGTTCGGTAGTGATAATAGATGGAGTAAGAGTAGTTGACTGGTCCATAGTGCCACCCCAAACCTGTCGTTGTCTATGGGGTGGTCCTCCCTATTGCTCTCTACCACCAGATGAAAAGCCTTCGAGGAAGGGTTTAAACCAAATGGTTTCGTTTAGGCCTGGGGGTTCGGTGGCTCTTAGGTTATATATCCACCGGGACTCTAGTTGCAGCAGTGTCTTGTTCCAGTCCCCTCCCCTTGACTCTGGATGTACCCGATCCAAGATAAGAAATT